>CM031237.1:201988244-202385779 GCA_018340775.1 Taxus wallichiana var. yunnanensis
CTTCGGCCGCTTCGCCGGCTTTTCCCCTCGTCCCAGGCATTCCCACTTTTTGCTGAATTTTCCGTTTCGGCCGAACCCTAATGTTCTGCGTCCTTCACGTCCCCACGGCCCCGAGATGTCCCACTTGCTTAGTACGAAAATTCTCCATTTCGGCCACGAATCGCGGTGGTTCGCGTCTCGCGTCCCCACTCGTCCCATTTGCTTCCGGATTGTCTGGGACAAATTTTTCCGATTCGGCCGGTTCGGCCGGTTCGCGTACTCTTGTCCCGCTTGTCCCGGTGCGAAAGTTCTCATTTCGGCCGATCCGGCCGGTTCACGTACTTCGCGTACCTTCGGCCCAACTGTTCCGGGCTGCCTTAAGTCTTTTCGGCCGACTTGCATCCTCCGCGTACTAATTGCCCAGATGTCCCAGACTTCCTGTTTCAACAGTTAGTCAATTTTTTTCCACTTTTCTACGGCCCTGGATTTCCGCATCCTTCGCGTCCCTTTGGCCCGCGATGTCCCAAATGCCGTGCAGGGCACCACCCTGCGGCCTTTCGGCCGTTCGCGCCCGGATGTCCCTAATCCCTACCGCTCTGGGACTTGGGACTTAGCCAATTTTCACGATTTTTCTAGCCTCCAAGATTTGATACGATGAACTTTAGCTCAACCTCAACTCATCACGACCCGAGCCCTTTAGGCCCGAAATCCCTCAAAAATCCTATGACCGCATTTTTTCTATTTCTTCCATTTTATCAACTTTGTTGGGATTCCTTTCGATGCATGTTATCAAAATCACCTCGGGGTGAATTTTGGATAACAATTTTTGCGACTTCACTGCAAATCATCTGCTAGGATGAAGAACGCCAGTCTTGTAAGTCAATTGGGGCATGGAGTCTTTGATAACCTCTTAGGTGATCTGAAATTTGAAACTACATGTCCTTGAGCCATCAAAACATTCGTTGAGCTAGTTTTCCTGTGGCTACAAATTCTTTTTCGGAGCTTGATGAGATGCAAACATGCACATAATAGAAGCAATAGGAGGACAGCGATAGGACATGCACAAGCACTTAGGAAATAAAAACTACTCTAACAATAAGTATAATGTGCATAAGCACTTAGAGGAATGGAAATTCTAAATTAATATTTACAAGGGTGAAAATCTATCTTTCTAGTAGAACGCTTGAGATAGATCCCATCGACCTTAATCAGTAATTCTTCACCATCCAACTTAGCCGGAAAAAGCATCATACCTTTGCATTCAATGATCATGTACGGGCCACTCCATATGGCATCAAACTTGGAGTGCTTTCCGATTTTGCACGATCAAAGATCCCACTTCAAAGCACTAAATCTCCAATTGCAATATCCTGCCTTAGCTTTCTTGTCAAAACTCTTTTTGACCAATGCTTTATCCTTTTCTATGGTCTCGTATTTGCGTGCTTTCTCTTGTCTCTTCTAATTCCATCACTCTCGCATACCTGATTTCCATAGGTTCAAACTCAGCTAGTTCCAACTACTTCATGAGTTCCAATGCCGACAACTCAAGTGATATGGGTAGCACTGCTTCCTTCCTGTATACTAGCTTGTATGGAGAGCTTCCTGTAGACCTCTTGGGTGTGATCCTCTCAACCCATAGGGCTGATTTGAGCTTTGCGTGCCAAGTTATTTGATTTCATCAAGAGTCCTCCCGATGATTCTTAGTAGGTTCTTGTTTGTAGACTCGGCTTGGCCATTACCTCGAGGGTAATAGTTCAATGAAGTGCCGAGATACACACAATTCTTGACAACCCATTCAAAGGATCTTTATGCCAAGGAATGCCAATGCATTGTCTCGATATGATAGTGGCAGGGGGCACCAAACCTCGTGACTATCCCTTCATAGAAATCTAAGATATTAGATTCATTTGCCTCCTTTAGTGCCACCGCCGGTCCACTTGGTGAAATAGTCTCGCTGTCATTAGTATCCACTTGTGGCCTTGACTTGAATTGGGATTGATAACCCCAATGAAGTCCAATCCCCATTGCATGAATGGCTGATTTACTGAAATTGGATGAAGGGGCAGCACTGCTAACCTTTCTTTCCCTATGAAGAATGCACATTTCTTGCATTTTTTTACCCATGAGTAGCAATCATTGAACACAGTAGGCCAATAGTAACCAGCTTTCATGATTTTGAGAGTTGTTACTCGTGGAGCAAAGTGGCCTCCTGCTTCCCCATCGTGGAACTCGTGTATGATCTTCTCAACTTGACCTGTTCCAATGCATCTTAATAGAACACCATTGATGTCTTTTTAAACAAAACTCCATCAACAAACACATATGGAATGGCTTGTAATCCAAGTATCTCCTCTTTGCCTTGCTCACTTTTGGAGGGCATAGCCTGTTTGGAGGTAATGCACCAAGGTCTTGAGTCCAACATGGGATGAGTGCATCATCACCTTGGTTGTTCTTGATCATTCTCGTAGTAGGAGGACATCATCTCTTCACTTTTGACCCGTCCTCGGTTGTTTGGAAGCGAGCTGCTCACACAAGCCTTTACCATGAACTAGCTTGGTCACTTTGATTTCAATATCATATTCCATCACCCGAGTGATCCAACCTACTCTCTTCTCATTTAAATCCTTGTTTAGGAGGAAGTCCTCGACACCAAGATGAGACACCAGCAGCTGAATCTTATTTTTGAGACCAAATGTCCGAACTTCTTCAAGCTCCCGATGACAAAGCAAGGACATGCTTTTCAATGAAAGAATACTTTATTTTGTAATCTTCCAAGGTTTGATTAAGAATGCTATGGGCTGTTCTTGAACCTTCTCTATTCAGCTATGTCAAGATAGCTGAGATTGTGTCTGATCCTCCAAACGCATACAACATGAAGTCCTTTGAAAAGTCCGGGGGTTGATAAGAGTTGAGCTTGTGATATTGCATGCTTGATGTTTTCAAAACTCTCTTTGCCTTCTGCTATCCATTTGAATGCCAGACTCTTCTTCAACATCATAGTTAGAGGCTTCACAAGAGTGGCAAAATTAGGCACAAATCTGCGGACAAAGTTTATCCTTCCCAAGAAGCTTTGGAGAGATTTCTTGTGGTGTGGCAATGGAAGCGTTTGGATGGCTTCAACCCTTTCAGGATCAATTGTTAGCCCTTCCCTAGAGACAATGTGACCCAACAATTTGCCTTCATGTGCCAAGAATATACATTTCTTTGGATTCAATGACACTCCGAACCTTCTACACCTCTGAAACACTTGTCTGAGGTGAAAGAGATGGTCTGCTGCATTCTTTGAGAAGACAGTGATATCATCTAGGTATACCAGCACTATATTGTTGATTAAGCCTTTGAATGCCATATCCATAGCTCGCTGAAATGTTGCTCCAGCATTTGACAGTCCAAATGGCATCTTCTTATAAGCATACGTGCCCCATTTTGTAGTGAAGGCCGTCTTGAATTGATCTTCTTCTTTACCATTATCTGATTATAGCCTGAATATCCATCTAGCAATGAAAACCTTTCTGAACCAGCTACAACCTGCAATATTTGTTCCATTGATGGAAGCGGATAATGATCTTTGAGTGATGCTCTATTTAGATCGCGAAAGTCCACACACAATCTTATTTCTCCATTTCTCTTTCTTACCGGCACCAAGTTTGCAACCCAACTTGAGTGTTTGATGGGGAAGATGATACTAGCCTCAATGAGCTTGCTTAACTCTTTTCTCATGAGAGGTTCGATATGAGGATTTACTGGCCTTTGCTTTTGCCTGACAGGCTTGGATTCGATCCAACTCAATAGTATGTTGTGCCAACTTTGGGTTGAAACCTCTTAAATCTTTGTAAGTCCAAGCGAAGACATCTGGGAATTCTTGACAAAGCTGAACAAAATCAGATTTCTCTTGTGGAGTACTTACTTTAGCCAATTTGCAATGTCTTGCCTTTATCTACCAAGATAGCTTCTAAATCTTCACTCTTTACTTGAATGTTCACTTTCTCCTTCCGGAACTGATCATTCGGGTTGAAGATTGACTCTAAGGTTATGAGGCCTTTTGGTAATTTGTTAGTTCTCAGCTGCACCACTTGGTCACCATACTGCTGCTCCAGCTTGTCTTGATTTCTCGGAGAACTCAGCTTCTTCTTGTAGGAAATTAACAATTTGCTGATCATTCTCGAAGACTTGCCAACTTGTGTTGTTATCCGGAACAACTGGTCTCACAACCACTTTGATATGAGGCTGAGTTTTCTCACTTTTGATACTTTCTACAACATCAAACGCAGCCCCAATTGCTGCCAAATTCACAACGCTTCATTCTTTTTCCTTGATGGAATCGATGCTAAAAGCTTCAAAATCTTCAATAAGATCCCATACCCGATTTTTGTAGTTCTTCAACAGATCATTCTTGGCAGCATTTTTTCCTTTGACTTGGTTTACGATCAGCTCACTATCACCAAATACTTGTAAATTCCTGATGCATTTCTTCTTTGCCCAAATGTACCATGAATTAAGGCTTCATACTCACCGTGTTGTTTGAACAGAAAACTGGAAACGAAAGGCCGAGTAATACCTTATACCTTGAGGTGAAATGAGCATAGCTCCTCCTCCCGCACCTTGTCTACTCCTTGACCCATCAAAGAACAATTTCCATACTTCATTCATGTCTTTATGATCCGCTTGGTGATGCTGGGAGAGGTTGATTCTCTTCATGTAAACAATAGACTCCTAGCTCGATTCTTCTATTTCTTGATAAGGATCAAAAGCATGCACTTTGTTTGCCCATTCATCAAGAGTCAGATCCGGGATGCTTCCAACCTTGGTGTCACTTCATCGCTGCTTGGGTGGTCTTCTTGATCAAATGTTGAACAGTTGGTATTGATTTGACTTGGAGTGTAAGGCTCAATATGAAAGTTTGCAATAGGTTCAGATCTGATTGTGGCCTTAGTTCCATATCTTGTTCTGAACAACATGTGTGACCAATCCGCCGAAAGATAGCCTCCAATTTTAGCAGTGAAGTCTCTTGACAAGCACAATGCAAAGAGTGGTGGTAGGTCTATGACTGACACATCTTGTAACACTACTACATTGGGACATGCGTGCAGTGTGAGGCTCAAACCTTTGATTACTCCAACCGTTGTCACTGCTGTCCCGTCTAATTGCACTACACCCTTGGAGATGACTTCATATTGGAGTCCTAGCTGATCAGCTATTTGCTTGGGCATTACTGAACTACTTGCCCCAGAGTCAATCATGCAATTATGTACCAACTTATCTCCTATGATCAATGAAACATAAAATGGAGGGGGCTTCAACATTTTACCTTGCTGTCCTCCATGATTTCCTTCAGGCTGGGCAGCATTTGTGAGTACCTTCTCTTGCATTTGGACTTGTTGATTTGAAGTTGACCAGTCCTTCATGGCAGCTTGTAGCAAATCTCTTTGTCCTGGGATAGATAGTGATTCCCACATTGATATGTTTACATTTGTCTTCTTCATCTGATCAATGATATTAATGGGGATGAAGTATCCCTCTGCTGTCCCTTGGCCTGCACATTCATTCCTTGCAAATGAGCGGCAGCAGCTGGCATCTGAGTTGGTTTAGGAGCTGGTTTGGATGCTCCTTGCATGTTTGGAACTACAGTTTGTTTGCCAGCGGCTTGTGGAGTGGTAGAAGGTTGTGGATTACTCGAAGCCAATGGCTGTTCTTCACCCAAATTTCTCCTTTTTGACCTTGTGTTGGCTGCAACACTTTGAGAGGGTATTTGATTCATACCACATAAATCTTCAGCCTGCCAATTGACAAGAGTAGTTTCGTTCGGAGATGTTCCTTGCTGAGGTGCCCCTTGCTGCTGGTCTTCTTCGTGGCTGGACTCTTGTGACCCACCAATGGTTTGCACCATTAGAGCCTGATTTAATGCACCATTAAAGCACATTGATTGGTTATGTGGCTGACTACATGGGAAACACCAATCATATTCTTGGGCCATGTTATTTTGCACTGGTACTAAAGCTTTAGAAGCGGATGCAACATTGGGATTATAGGGCTGAAATGGTCTATCGGTAGGAGGCCTTGCTTGGCTTTGATTTTGATTTGCAGCTGAGATCGGGTGACCTTTGGGTTGATATGGGGCTTAGCCTGTACTCGCTTGAGGTGATATGGTCTAGTACTTTGAGCTTGCTTGCTTTTTGATAGTAACCAGCTCATTTCCCAAATTTTGCAATTGTTTCATGACCTCTTGGAGTTCATTTGAAGCACTAGAGGATGAAGTAGAAGTCTCATTTGAACTTTGATTTCTAGGGGTGGGAATAGGAGCCAAAGTGGGTGCTTGACTAGTGCTTGGATTTTCTAAGTTTGGATACAAGGGCATGGGAGGCCTAGGAGCCGCTTTACCACTTGAATAAGACAGCTTTTCAGCTCTAATGGCAATGCTATAAGCAAGCAGTAAGGTTGTGCCTCCCATAGATTGAATTAACATAGAAATATCAGAATTCAAAGCTTTAAGGTAATATAGAAAAGCACCTTCTGCTTGTTGGCCTGACTACCACTGGAATCCTATCCCAAGACCTTTGAAATCTGAAGTTGAAGTCAGTCAGCTGCTCGTTGGGGGCTCTCTTGATAGTTGTCAATTGTTCTAGAAGAGACAAATTGTCTCCCTTCTCTCCAAACTGCTCATGGAGAACTATGCACAACTGATTCCAATTTGTGATAGAACCAGCTGTAAGGCTCCTAAACCATTGCAATGCCTTCCCTTTGAATGAAGATGCCAGCAATTTGATAGCCACATCCATTTCATTTATCTCATGGATTACACAGACATTAGCAATGTCTTTGACATGATCACCGTGAGTGGTATGATTTTCTCCGTTGAAAATGGAATGTTCTTCAATGCTGCAATGAACCGGATTCTCGTGCATTGAGGGCAAGTGGGCTCACGCTGAAATTGACAAAGGGATTTAGTGGTTGCACCATTCTAATTGGTCTGAGAACCCTTGTTGATGCGAGAAAAGGTCTACTAGGTGGAGGTGTAGACAAAGTTCTATTAGGTGGAGACGCAGATCTTTGAGCTCTTCTTCCCCTTCTTTCTCTACCTGGAGATAGGTGTAGATAAACAAACAATCCTTCCTCCCTAGTTCTTGATCTGGTCTGTATTCTTCTCATAAATTTACCAGGCTTGGACTACAGAAACCAGCGGATTATGCCTCTTTGGGAGTCGCCAGATGTGTGATTTTAAAGCTTCTTCAAAGCTGGAACTTACAACAAGTGCACATCAATCTTGTTGCAATGAAAGTGAAGACCTCTAAGGTCCCACCGGGCGTGCCAGAACTATTATCACCGAATCACAGCACCCCTGTGCATATACTTGAACTCACAGTGTGATTGGATAACATGGGTACTATCTCCAAGTCAGGGACTTGCTACTTGAGATAGACCTCCGTGAGAAAGCTAGTTCTTGCTCCTAAACTACCTGCCACAATCTACTCTAATGCAGGATAAGCTAACTGTTCTAATCTAAATTTCCAAGGGACCAGGGAGAGAGAATGCATAAAATGAAAGCCTACACTAAAGCGGTGATACACCAGAAAAGGAGGGTGTGAGAGTAGTCTCCAAATGTGTGAAATACAGAGGCAAAGTGCACACTAGAAGAGGTGATGACAGTTCACCATAATCTAGCAAAATGCATTCACAACAATATTCCAAGCATACACAATGATAATGAATCCCTGCAAGAACATAATAAATAGACACAATATTCTTATAGAAAGATTAAAGGGGCAAGAAGAATGCAAGAAAACACAGCAGGGGAAGATACATCCACAAACTGGTATTTTATTGCTTCATGATATGCACAGTTCAATCTATTACAAGATAAGGGCCTGGATCACCATGCAAGGAGTCCACTACAAGGGCCTGCAACACACTGGCTTCACAAAGCAATTTTGGCAGAGCTTTGCTACCCAAAAACTCTCCCTTTACAATGAGCCCAACACTCCAATTTATAGAAAAAATGAGAAGAGAGAGAGAGGGGAAAATGGAAATCCCGAAATCTGTCCTTCAACCACCTGTAAGAGGCATTAAATTGAGTGAAATGATTATAAATTACTTGTAAAAGGCTCCCCATACTGTCCCATGTGCTGCAACAAAGAAAGAATGATGACCATGCCTCTTAATGCACTCCCAACCTACCAAATAAAACACTGCTTGAACCTGACCACGTTTTGTTAAAAATATCAGATCAATCTCTCATCAAATCTAGAATTTCTTGATTTTCGTGCATTGGGCTCGAGCCACGATTCCAACGGTACCAACTTTGTGTGATTTTGTTGAGAAATGCAAAAGTTATGGCCTTCTGAGCGCGGCAGCTATTTTGGGTCTTGCAGTGCGTTTTCTGTCATTTGACGGAATGAGCATTGAATCGATCGAGCCGAATATGTTTCTTTTATTTAAATATATCTACCCTTATTAAAAATAAGAAATCCAGTTTTGTGCGTAGAGGATGTCGTGTCTCGCTCCGTAAAGTCCAATTTTATGAAAATCGGAGCTCGGAGTCAAAAGTTATGGCCGCTTTGAAGTTTCACGGCCAAATGTTGACTTTTCTCCTTTTCCTTCACCTGCTTCAGCTTTTCACGCCCCTCACGTCCCCCTTTGTCCTTTTGTCCCAAATTTCCTGGACAAATCTTTAGGCCAAACCGCCCGAAATGGGCTTCCATGTCCCTTTTGCGTTCCACGTGGCGTGATCCGATTGGCTGTCCCGCTTGCTATCCGTTCCGCGCCCTTCTCCATTTCGGCAAGTTCCTCGTGGTTTGGTCGTCCGGCCCCTATTGTCCCATTTGCTTTGATTTTGGGACAAATTTTCCGATTCGGCTGGGCCTCACGTACTCTTGTCCCAACTTGTCCCGACTTAAAGTTCTCATTTCGCCGATCCGCCGTTCACGATTTCACGTGTACCTTCTTCGCCCAACTGCCTGCTGCCTTTAAGTCTTTTCGCCGACTTGCATCCTCCGCGCACTAATTGTCCCAGATGTCCTGCATCGCTGCTTTCAACAGCTTAGTCAATTTTTTCCACTTTTCGCCGGCCGATTGATTTCCACGTCCTTCGTGCGTCCCTTTGTCCCCATGTCCCAAATGCCATTATGCAGGCTAGGGCTTAGCCATTTTTCACGCCCGAATGTCCCTTTTCTCCCCTTGCTCGGACTTGGGACTTAGCCAATTTTCATGATTTTTCCTCGCCTCCAAGATTTGATACGATAAACCTTAGCTCAACCCGAACTTTACGACCCGAGCCCTTTAATTGCCGAAACCTAAAGAATTTGATGCATTTTTTCATTTCTTCCATTTTATCAACCTCGTTGAACAAAAATTTCTGCATTTTCAAAATCACCTGGGGTGAATTTTGATAACAGGAATATTTCTAGATGTTGTAATGTCCCAACCGTCCTGAAATACTTGCTATCCCAAATGTGGATGAAAAAGATTATTACTTGGGTTTGAGACAAATTATTTTGGCATGTTTGAAGCCATCATCCTCAACTTCACATTCCCTAATTTCATCCTATGTCATATGGGAGTAAAAGGGGGATTTGTTTGTTTTTGTTAGTGTAAATCACTCCTTAGAACAAGAAGGCAAGATGTGAAAACACTAAGAAAGATACCTATGTTTCTAACACCTAGTGAGACACATGGTCTCATGGATAATGTTAATTGCAATATCTCGTAAAAGGGCTTTATCTTCATTTTTCTATTATAAATATGTGTCCAACTTCTTTGAACATGTTCCCACAAAGTTAGATTTGCTCAAGCATCTCTTAGGTACCCAAAATCTTCAAAAATAAGCCAATATTGAGAGTCATGCACCAAGGAAATTTTGCATTATCACTTGTTGGACCATTGAATGGAGGGACCAAGAGTATGCTCAGGGCGGTTGGAAAAATGTTTTTTCTCAAATGCCAAATCGAATCAAGCAACTTAGGATGATTCGTTTTGCTCAAGCATGGTTCATCTCTCCTTATCATTTCATAATTCTCGTATTTTAGTTTTCCATTTGCAACGAAATAAAATTTTAAACCCTAGGATTATCATACATTTTATTTTTTAAAATAAACTTGTTTGTAAAATAATAAAACATCATATCGTAACTTACACAATTCAAATAATCCCTTGGTAGTCAACCATGGATTTAAACCCTCATTTTGAGATGATAAACTTCATAACCAAACTAGATTACTTCAACACCATTTTTTTATTAACAAGTCAAGGTTGAGTTCCTCAGTAAAGATGTCTAATCGTTTCCTTGTAAAAAATAGTAAATAGTAAACCTGTGATTTTCATAGACTCAAAAACTACCTTCGGAACCCCAGAAAAGAGGTATCAAACATCGTATGTGCTCCTTGTTATGAGGAGAGTCAAATCAAGCTTTAGAATGACCCCAATCAACCATTTGTTCTATCTTTGCCACTCCTCTCAGAGCCATATTACCCTGTTTTGCAAATTAAGGAAGTTTTAAAATTGAAAAGTTAGGTTTCATATCGGGTCATCAGTGTGGGCCTCAATAAATAAATGTATTATGCCTCCGCAAACCTTGAGTATTTTTACTGGAAAATTTCCTAGAACCTTTTGTTGGGAAAAAAACATTCTTTGTTAGTTTGGAAAAGGGGTTTCGTAGACGTCTCCTGGTCGCCATGTTTGACTAAGTCAAACTTGGCCGATTATGACCAAGGGCTCCGAAAACCACTCACTAATCATGCACGCGTTCACCATTTATGAATTTTTTTAGTTCTTGTCAATTCTTGTTATATAGGTGGACATGTAGGAATTTTCCTATTTTGAATTTACTTATTAGAATAAACACACTTTTTCTTAGCCTTCGAGCCAAATTTGTGTCTTTGCAACTAGTAGGAAAATGTAAAAGAAAGTTGTAGGACCCTAGTCAGGTTAGAAAAACATCAGAAACTTATTAACACTTATGAATAACTGTTTGAAACTCTATCTTGTAACTTCTTGTGTGAAATTTGACTTTTGGCAAAATATTGTTCCTCTCTCCTCTCTCTCACCTATCTCTTTCTCTCTCCTCCTTTAGTTAAGGAATGAAATGAAATGAATATATGCCCCCAATCCTCTCTTAATGCGTGTGTATTTTTATCATCATGTAAATTGAAAACCAATAACATTAATTATGCTAGATTTAGGTGGATGCCATGATTTATTGTTGATTTCATGCTCACATGGTTTTGTAAGATGCAAGTAAGATGGTGAAATGACGTGGTTGTAATTCACTACTTATTATTGTATTTTATATTTGAAACACTGTAATTTAGAGGCTGAACAAACTTTTTTTAATGTATTGAAAAACTTATTATTAAAATTTGGAAATATGAATGAGATGCTAATTTTAGGGGTGCTTTGGGAAATGTGCATTTGATCTGTAGGTGTTATTTTGAGTCATTTATATATGGAAAAAGGGGTTGGATATATATGTTAAGGGAAATGGTAGAGGATAGATCAACATTTTGTGAAGTATTGAAAGGTTTATTAGTGAAGTTTTGTAACATTTTTATAAGATGCTAGTGTTTAAGGGAAATGTTCATCTAAACATGGGTGTTATTTTGATCCCAAGTTTTGTTTTGTTAAAGTTGGATATATTTGTTAAATGAAATTGAATTTTGTGTACATGAATTAGTTAACAATGCAAAGGAAATCAAATCTAACACCTAATAGCTTCAATACAATGCTAACTAGATCAATATACCATCATGCTAAGAGATAAACAAGTAATAAACATCAACACTATGCATTAGAACCTTGAAAATAAACCTCAAGCTAACATGCTAACATTTATTGCTCTACTCTTTAGAAAGATAAATCAATGAAATGGACCTAGGTAGATCCTTTAGCTATCAAAGGGTTGATAGTTGTTGCTTGATCCAAGAGGATTGAGGATGGAGGTTCATCAAGTCATGGCAACAAGGCCTTTCTTGATTAACTCCATTGATCTTCACAAAATAGCTTGGATGATTGAATGCAAATGGATGATGCTTAGCTCCACTCTAATGAAGAATGCTCTAAGATAAATAAATTTCTACAGCCTATGGCTCTATACTCATTTAGGTGTAAATAGAAAGGTAGGAGGAGGGATCCTTATATAGCCCAGTGGATAAAATAATCTCTACATCCCTTTACATGTGGGATAATAGAGAGGTTGGGTTAATTGTGGATAAGGAAGGTTTAGGGAGGGTTGAGTCAACCTTAGGAGAATTTAATTTGTCCTTTAGTGACCCATGGGAATTAGGGGTGCACATAATTAATCAAAGGTGATCAATTAATAAGGAGATGGGCCTATTAGGCTAGTTTAGAAGAGAATTAACATGATTTAGGGGATATGAAGGATTAAATTAGATAAATGAAGGTTTATTTATCTAATAGAGGAGGAAAATTAATTAATTAGAATTAATTAATTAATCTGGATAGAATGGGGTTTAATTAATAGAAGGTCATTAATTGTCATCTTTTCTGGATAGAGGAGTCAGTTAACTAGCGTAATGTAGTTAATTGATGATGATAGAAGATAGAATGAATGTCATTTGACGATTTTTCATCAAATTGCGAGGAAGAGTATAATTAGTGTAATTTAAGCATTTAAATTGCTTGGGTCATATTATAGGTGTCTACATTTACCCCTCTTTGGGGTGGTGTAAGTGACATCACTTCAAAGATAGTAAATGTTAAAAATTTTGAAGGGGTAGAAGAAAAATTAGTAAAAGTGAGAGATTCCCCCTCGAGTGTCGATGGGGTGATGAAGGAAGGCGATCGATGATCGAAAAAGATGAGGGAAATGGAAAGAAAATGAGGGACATGATGCCCCAAGTGAAGGAGAAGAATGGGTAGGGACGGATGCCCTAAACAAAGTGGAAGAATGGTGTTAAGAGGAGAATGATATAGAAGAAATATGAAGAAAGAGAGAGAAGAATGAGCCTTCACCCATTGCATTTGAACAACCATATTGTCATCATATAGCCAAAGATCTACGTCATCGGTCCTTATTAAAGATATAAGCATACGAAAAAGTGTAAAATGACATGAAAATCCATAATACGAGGCAATTGTCCATTGTTGAAAACCAACTCAATGCAACACACAAAATGTAATGTAGTACGAGAAGTAAACAAGCTCATTTAATAGGGAAACAAGTACAAACACACATACTTAAACCAACAATGGTCAAGACTATTGCACAAATGTTTTTGTTATCAAGCTAAAGATCCCAAATGTTTGTGATTGATGACAAGGGTTAAAAATGATGCCCCAAGAAAGAATATATGCGAGGGAAAGTGATGGAGGACGCAACGGTCCAATGATAAAGTGTTGTGCACAATGAAATAGTATCAAGCAACTGGATGTGCCCCGAGTACCTTAAAGCAAGTAAGTAGGCTAGCTTTGTAAATGGTTGTAAATCCGATGATTCGTGACTCGTTTGGTTTACGAACACATGAAGATTCCAACAAGATATGGGAGAAGTACCATGCAAGAGACACAAGTTTCAGCCGTTTGTGAGTTGTTTACCTATTTTTGCAATTTTTGATTTTTTTACAATTTTTAGGATTTTCAACTAATGTTTGAATTTTTAGATTTTTGATTGAATTTTTATTTTTAGATTTTTACTCATTTTTTTAATAGATTTTTATTGTTTGGATTATTAGATTTTGGTATAGAAGAAGTCAGAAGAGCCAAAAGAGTCTCCTAGGAGCGAAATAAATGCCCCATGGGAGAAGAAAGAAGTGCTAGGTGGCAAGTACTACCCCAGTATAGCGAAAAATTAATAAAATAATTATTTAATAAAAATAATTATTCGTTGGAGTGTGTAGAAGAAGTGATATCGCCTAGAAGCAATAAAATTGTCCTAGTGAGAAGAAGCGAGTGCTAGGTGGAAAATAATGCCTCAACATGGTGAAAAATTAAATAAAATAATTATTTAATAAAAAAATTATTCATGACGAGTAGAAGAAGGGTTAGAATGAGAATGGTGGTCAAAACATGCCCCTAGGGCATCACGGTGGGTGAAAACGGCTAGATATACCCCACGCGAGAGGGGGTAAATCATTACGATCAATTCATTTGTTACGAGCCCATGCCGAAAGTTAGCGTGAGAATCTGCAGAGAGTGACGAAGATGATGGTGAGAGCACGATCCCACAGAGATGCATCGACCGAGTCCGTAGGAGTATGCCCAACATGCAGCGATGGCTCCTTCATTAGTAGCTTAACCTTGGTTTTGTAATTTTGCACATTTATTGCTTTATTAAATGTTTTAGACCTAGGAAAGGTGCATGCGCACACCCTTGGGGGCACAAGCATCCTCGGGGGCATGCATGCACCAAAATTATGTGTGCGCGTACACACACATGCAAAATTTTACCAATGCTTACAAGAAAGTGCCTTGAGGGGATAGACATATGCGTATGCGCGGGCACCAAATTAGCCGTGTAGGCACCTAAGATATGTGCAGACACACATAGGTTAACTTAGCTAGGAAGGGGTGTCTATACACAAAGACGTACGCATAGGAAACAAAGAAGTTACGCATACATACCATGCATGCATGCACCAAATGGGTACGCACATGCCCAAATGGGTGCATTGGCACTAAAAAGTGAAGAACTTCTTGAGGAAAAATAAAAAGATAGGAAGAAGTAGAAAATTTTAGAGAAGTGATTTATAGAAGAAAGTGAAAATTAGCATATGGTAGAAAATAGAAGAAATGTTAGTGCCTAACATGTGTTGTGTTTTGTAGAGATGATTGTCATTACTGAAACTAGAGAGTGGCATAGCCAGTATTATTTACGAGATAAAGGAGATCATGGCTTGGCAAGATCATCGCGATATGATAGTATTGTTAGAGGTTGTTAGATTAGGACATGTGGCTCGGATGCCATCTATCACATTAGATCATGGCCTTCTAACAACATTGATAGAGCTATGGAAAAATGAGATCCAAGTGCTTTCGGCTCCCTACGGGGGAGATGACTATTACTATGGAGGATATCGACACATTCTACACGTCCCCATTATTGGTTCCCGATTGAGTATACTAGAGAATTTGAACAGATCATGACAGCTATCGGTGATGTATTACGAAAGGATGAAATTCCCCATTAGGGTATGATAGTTTACTTACATCACTACATTTCAGATCCTACTATTCACCGGGGACCCTTATATCTAATGGATCTTATCAGTGGGTTTTTACTCACTTATAACACTAGGAATTCATTTCAATTGGGTGTGATTACCATTATTCATGGCCTATACATTGGCAAGAAATATTGTTGGGGTCAGTGCATGCTTTGGCACATCTATACTTGGGACCTTCATTTGATCACTCAGAAAATTGTGGGACTCGCTTTATTACTACATATTTAGTCATGGGACCACATAGCCATTGGTCATCCTATTAGCCTATTATGCAGTGCGAGCCCCGAGAGGAGCCAACCTGTCATGGGTTGGGTTCTTGTTAGGGATGATATCTAAGGGAAATTGGGTGATATATATTATTATCACCAAGATTTGGATGATCTACAATAGAGAGACATTATCTGGAGGCCCTACATGCATATACAATGGCCAAAGGTGGGGTAAAGCTCAATGTTTAGATGGTGGAGTATTTTCTTATGGGAAATAGGAGCTATATTATAGAGTTTTATAGGGTTGACTGATTCTAGTGGCAGTTTTTTTCATTCAAGGTGTTCCCCACCCTAATATGTGTACGCCCGCCATGATGCTAAGATACGAACTATGGGCCCTCGCATTCGAGATAGCTAGAGTGAGGGCCAGCTTTGATCAGATGGTACCATAGGTTTGGGCCCCATTACGATAGATCGGGAGGCTGGGACCACACATGATTATTTCACTTGGTATGCCACAATTTTACCCCATCAATTGACCATACTAGATGGTGCATGGGTTGTAGGTGTGAGGCCACCACTAGAGATTCCCTACAATAGTGATGAGGGTGATGATGCAGAGGGTGGTGATGGTGGAGGTGATGGGGGAGACAATGGGGGAGGTGATGATGATGAGGATATTTTTATGGACATAGGTATGACAAAGTGGAGATGACGGATAGGGTCCAGTAGTAGGTCCTAGACCTAGGCTACGAGAGAGGTAGGTCCCAATGATACAACAGTACTACCCATATCATAGGATCCGAAACATATCTCTCCTCACAATCCACCGAGAGGAGTAGAGGGTAATGGTGACAGGGACAGTTAGCTACTTTGTAGTAGTAACTTTAGTAGGTCACAACAAGACAACTAGGTAGCAGCCAAGAGGACCATGCCTGGAGACCTCAGATACAGTGCTTACAATAAGTGGGACCAATCCGAGGCTCGGCCATCTGGAAGGAGACAATGCTATTAGGTTTCAATGAGATAGGGAATATGGCCTCACATATGACTCAAATTATGGTTTTATTATAGTAGTCCCAGTACAAGTGTAACCGTTTACTACAGAGAGCGACCAACTACAAGCTAAGCTAGTAGTGGGTCAAGGTGAGGTTTCTAGACAATCTGCAGAGGTAACATCTTTTCGAGGTACACATGGGGCTATGATGACACCGTGCATGCATAAGGATTTAACGACATCCGAGGCGAGCCTCCTAATACCACTCTTTGTATTATGAGGTCGTTCTAGAGGCGAACAGCACCGAGCTATAATAAATAGTTGAGTGGATTGGCGAGGTCACCGAGACTTGGAGCATCGGGAAAATCAGTTGAGCAACCACGAGGGCAGCCGAGACAGCCGTCATAGGACACAAGTTATGGGTCCTCCCCAAATTGAAAGCCACGTAGTCCCCATGAGGGTTCGAATGAGACGTGACTCCTATATGTGTTTATAGATTTGTACCTTTTTGATACATGCATCTTATGAAGGATTTATTATTTTTGATTGATGTATATGATGTATCATTTTGATGTACGCCTCTGATGAAGGATTTATTATGAATTGTGCCCTTGATGGCCCCTTTTGTACCGATGATGTATATCCTTTTGAGATAGACATTTTACACATGTATATATGGACATTTGATGTTGTATACTGCCATGTTGTGATGTATCTTATGATGATGGTTATTTTTATGGATGTTGATTATATCATGATGTTGTATGATTTTTTTCACATGTATGTATCATGATTTACATTGATTATTGATGGTGTATCATATGTTTTAGATTTACGATATATATTTAGATGATATCGTATGTTGTGGTCATGAGATACTTTATTTTTCTCTATTGGGTATGGGATAATATGAGGATATTGGTGCGGGGGATAGATTTTGATATTTTTAATCCCTCTTACCCCCATTTGATGATACAATATGCAATGATTATCTTAGCATACATGTGAATGATGTACACTCAACTTTTTATTTGTATATGATGTATAGATGATGTTATATGTGATGATATAGATGGAGATATGATGACATGATAACAAAAATATGTATGTGCAATAAGCAAACACAAGAAAATGTTACCAATTCTACCAAATATACACATACTAAAACAACATGAATTAACACAACTATGCACAATTATTTATAAGCATGCAAAATCACACTTCTTATGTACAAGTAAGAATGAATCTTAATTTAAGCAAGAAAATATCAAACTAAAACAACATGTTAAAGCAAGAAATTAACATATGTATGAGTAAAAACTATACAAACAATGTACTCATAACCAAACAAGGGAAGGAAAAAAACAAAGGAATGAAGCAAGTAAACTAAAACTATGTTTTTGTGATACTATTTTTAATGCGTTTTGTGTTGTTTTTGGAGTTTTGTGAAACAATTTTCTTTTGTTTTTGTATTTCCTAGTTTTCTAATTTTTTAGGATTTTATAGGGTTTTCCTAGCCTATGTCCTAGAAACCAAAAATGTGGATGCCTCCCAATGTTAGATGGGAATATACAAGGTCAGGTGCCATGTGTTATAAACAAGAAGGTGAAATTGTGAAGGAGCCCCTGGCGTTAGATGGGGAACATGCAAGAGAAATCCCTTCACTGATTTATAAGAGGAGAAAGATCCGGATCAAGGCTTGATAGGATAGGATCACAAGGAATCTCAGATGCAGGTTTGGAACTAGCCCTAGAGATAAGTAAAAGTACCTCCTAGATACAATATGCTTGTGAACAATGAATCCTCCCAAGGCGCCGGAAGCCGGTTTTCACCAAGGGACCTATCCAAAGCACCAAAATTGCGTGGTTTTCATAGATGGATGACCTATTTTCTCTTTTTTTTTTTCACTTTTTGGAATTTTTTGGTATTTTTATCATTTTTTACTTTTTTGTTTGATATCTAATTTTAAGAGTCATTTTCAAGCATATAACCACTTAAGATGCATGGCATTCATAGGTTCCCAGAGCTCATCTCCATTAGAATGAGAAATCATGTATGCTCCCAATCCATGCTTTGCCATAATGACATAAGGTCCTAACCAATGAGTTTCAAACCTTCCTTTCTTATCTCTTTTTGCCCTTGTATTGAATTTAACAGATTCTCTTTCATGACTAAATCTCCAACCTTAAAATGATGAGGTATGATCCTTTTGTTGTAGTTCTGGGAGAATCTATTTTGATAGAATTTGAGTTGTTAAGGGCGTGGATGCACTTTTCATCTAAGAGTTTTAATTCTTCCAGCCTGGCCACTATGTAATCCTCATCTTTGTCCAAATAATACCTAAGAGATATTCTCAAGGAAGGAAGCTCTATTTCCAATGGGATGATAGATTCTATTCCAAACACTAGAGAGTAGGGTGTCACACCAGTAGGAGTGCAAATGGATGTCCTATATGCTTAGAGGGCTAGGTGAATTTACAAATGTATGTTGCAACCTGTCTTCCTCACCATCTTTTCCATGATCTAAATGAATTTTTTGTTAATGGATTCATCTTTCCCATTACCTTGAGGGTAATATGGCGTGGACCACTTTAATCTTGTTTGAAATCAATGAAAAATATATTTCATTATTTTGTTCTTGAATGATTTTCCATTGTCAGTAACTATGGCTGCAGAATGTCATACCGGATAATAAGGTGATTCATGATGAAATTTGATATCTGAGCACCTATAACATAGGTCAATGGAACGACTGCACCCACTTAGTGAAATATTTTGTGGCTGTATGACCATCAAATGAGGTAGGGGTGAGCTTCCCTATTAAATTCAATCCCCATTTGGAAAATGGCCATGGTGTTGTAATTGGTTACAATGGTTGACATGCATGAAATTTCCATACTTTTGACATAGAATGGTGACAACAATCTGTCTCCATAGTAGGCCAGTAGTAGCCTACCCTTAACAATTTCTTCGCTATGACCATTCCATTCATATGGGTGCCACACACCCCTTCATGTACCTCCTTGATCACTTGGGTGACTTTGCTACATCTAGAAAACATAAAGCGAGATTCCCTCGATAGCCATGACAATAGAATGTACCTCCTAGGAGGGTGTAACGAGCTATTTGGTAGATAAGGCTTTTTTTTTTAGATTGGGAGATGTTAGGAGGAAAGGTACCGCTTTGGAGGTAGTTAAAAATAGTTTCATACCATGGAAAATAGGGACCAAAACTTCATATGTGTAGACACCTGTAGTTTGATCAAGGCACTATTATCTCTAATATTGCATTAACTATTCCCTTCCTCACAAATTGACGACACATCATCAGTTAGATCTATCTAACTCCCTTTTTTTTCGACACTCTTCTGGTCTTATTCCTCTTATAAGTTAATTAAATAGGCTATTATAGCCTCTTCTTGGCTAAAATCCTCTTCTTTACCACTTATATTAGCTTCCTAGACTATCAATCCATTTCATTGGATTGATTAGGCCTTTCAGAACCCTCCCAAAACCCTAATTTCTCTCTAAACAAGATTAATTAGTCTAACCTAGGTTAATTACCCTAAATCATGATCAACCTCTTCTAAACTTAGTCAAATCTCACTTTGACTTACTAATTATCTTGTTGACTTCTTTTTAGTCCCACATGCACCAAAATCCTCCCATTTCCCAAATGGAAAACTATAAATAGCCCACTACCCCCCTCTCATTTTCAAGAACACTTCTTCCCTCTAACATAAACTATAGTATTATTGCTAGGATTAGGAGTTTTATTTCATCTTATTGAGCTATTTTTCTTTATCCTTTGCATCACACCACACACCATGGAGTAAATGGGAAGAACCATTGGCCTTGAAGCCATTAATGGTGAGATCCCATTCTCTTGAAGCATAAAATGATTTCTTAGATCCTTATTAGGCTCATTTACTTAAGCTTTCAAGAATAGAGGGTAATTATATTTGTTAAGTTTTCTTGTTTGCTTCAAACTAATGCATGCAAAGTAGGAATCCTTGTTTACTTCTTAACTAATGGTCCATTGATCGGTTTTGAAAACTATTTGGGGTTCTTGAGTGTTCTTACCCCATTCCATAGCTTTTGTAACCTTTCTTTGAACACATTTGGCACGCCCGGTGGGACACTTATGTCCATCCTCCATTAATGGAGGTCTTTTAAGTTTTTCAAAGTTCACTTACAGGTTTTTAGAGGAAACAACTTGTTATTTTCTTATTTCCATTTCTAAAACTAGTTAAATCACCCTTGTTCACATATATTTTGTGGGTTTGAACTAGAAATAGGCTTCTTTGACTAACAAATAACCTGTTTGCTTTTGAAAATTTTCAAAATATGTGAGTTTTACAATTTTTTTCAGGGGTACGTGTAGGTGTCCTAAAGGGGCGTGTCCCCGTCGAAACCCTAGCATCCCCATTGAAATAGGCACGCACTCACTGTGGTCATAATTTTCACCGTTAAGTCATTTTTAAAGGGGCGCGTAATTTGTTGACCCATACGTATCTATGTCAGTTGGCACATGTCTCCATCTCTCTAGACGTCTTTGGTGTAAATGACTCCACTGTGTAAATCTATCATTTTGAACTGAGCGTGTCTTTATTGAAATATTTGTGTCTCCATCGCTTGCTAGGCGTATACATGTCTCTGTGCATGCTATTGTATTTTTGATATACCATGGATTTATTTAATTCTATTTTGTAGGCATATCCATTTGAGATAGACACGCCCACATCGAAACCCTAGCGCACTGTCGGAAGGCTCACATAGGTGTTATACCCTCATCTCGTTAGTTCTTCCCACTATGCGTTCGCATTGGTTAGGGTGTGAATCCTTCCGGATGGGGCGCATGTGATGTCATTTTGGGTGTGCAGGGCATCTATGTTAAAATTTGAAAACTTTTCTCTAGGCTGTAAAAATCATTTTGCTAAAATTTTCTGAGGTTTTTTAAGACTAACAAGGTAGATGCAGGGTTTTGTTTTGTTATTTCATCTTGCATAGCTTAAGTGTCTTCATTTCTTAGCTTGAATGAGGCTTGTAAAGTGTGTATGCTCTCTCCTCGCACCTTCTAGGTGATCTTGGAGATCAAAAGCACTTGTACAACTTTATGTCACACTTTAAAAACACTTGTTCTATGATTCTAAAGGGTAAAATAATTTCCATATGATTTGTCTTAGTGGAATTTTCACATTGCGTATGCTCTTCCTTTGTACCCTTTGGCGATCTTAGGAATCAAAAGCAAAGTGTAAATTCTCTTTCTTGATATCAATTTGCAAATGGAAAATTACTAAAATCATTGTCTACAGGACCTAACGCTTGTTAAAGAAAGGAATCAAAACAAAACACAAGACTTATAATACATGTGTTTACATGCATATTTCCAAATGGTGTGCTACTTAAAACCACATTTTAAGTTAAAAAGATAAAAAACACACCATTCCCTTCACACTATATTGCAAGTTTCAAAAAGGGTACGTCCCTATCCACTTAACTAGAACATAACCCATTTGGCATAATGCCTTAAGATACAAAAATGGGGGTGGTTCTAGGAACCCTAAAGTAATCCACCACTGAGTAACCTTGTGGATGAAACAGGAAGTGCTCCGCTTACCCACTTGACTAGTATGCCTTGTGAGTTAGAGTCAAATATTGTCCGTATCGTGGCTCTAGTGATGGTACAAATGAATGCACTAGTTGCTCATTATATCAGAAGGGGGTACCCTAAAGTCGAGATACTCCCAAATTAGTCATTGTGACTCTTTGGGAAAATCATGCTCACATCTAGACAATCTTCTGACACCTAGTTGAGAGAACTTATTAAGGAGGCCATTCTGTCTTGGAGCCCACTTTGCTAGTTTGTTTTTACGTCACGCCATCATGAAGTGACAACTCACTTGGAGTCTAAACCTTGTTCCTTAAACAAGGAAAAGAGCCCACGTAAGTTTGAGCTAAGTGTCTTTCATCACGAAAATTAGACGATGTCTCACTTAGCTTAGCTTCTTTCTCACCTTTAGACGAGGTGAAGCTCTGCCCAAGTGGTGCTTAGTTTATTTTTCATCTTTTTGATCTATACCCATGCATTCTCACTTCCTACTTTTGGGGTGAGAAGGGGGCATACCTCGCACGTCTTATCAAAGATGGTACTCACCACTTTTTTGTCTGTTTACACCCATCCATGTTTGCGGCTGGGTTGTTAAACATCTAAAGTGTGTAGGTACATTTTCATATCTTTGATAGTCCTTCGATATTGATTTCAAGATCATCTTCATATGAAAATTTCGGTTCATAATTTTTCTCTTCTTGAGGTGATAGTTTTGCTTACATTCTAGTCTCACAATCTTGGTACTTACATCGTGTTTTCAAATTTTTCAACATGATATAAGTCCATTTATTGCATAGTTACGCTACTTGCACAATTAAAGGCTTCTTTTCATACTCATTACTTGGTTTCTATTTTTACGTCATCTGAATATTTTAAAAAGTTTCGATATCACCTTATATATATCATAATAATTTTTTCTTGATACTATCACCTTGCTTGCTCAGTTAATGTATCAAGATAGCTTTATTCGCTATATTTGGTCGCGAATTCCATTTTTCAGAAGACTTAGGTTTCATCAATTTAAACTACTTTTAGTATACCTTGTCGAGAGATCAAGCATCAATCTTTGCTTTGATATTTAGGCCTTGTTAGAATTCTAACTTGACCTACGCATTGATACGATATTGTCACTATTCGTTTTAAGGTATAGGCTTGGTAACGAAAAAATTGAGTGATCATTACATTTAAGTGTGCATATGAGTGTTCTTTGATAAAAATGACTGCATAACATTGCATCTAGGACACACTATGGCATATCTCAAACAAAATCATACATTTAGGATCCACACAAGCTTGATAGAAACGTCAAATTAGTAATGCCTAAAATCATGAAGATGGAAACCAAATCAAACAAACATGACTTAGGAGAAAACCCTTTTGAAACCTTCCCATTTAGTGACAATAACTTAGCGCCTCTCTTTTCTCAAGTCAAGGATGTAGAGCCATTAATTGACCATAGTGGAGAAGAGTCGAATCTTCGAGAGCAACAAAGATTAGACCTAGGAAGATTTGATGAACTCCTATATTATAATAGAGATAAAGTACTCAAGAGTATTATAATTAGGATCTAAGCTTCCGTGTGAACGTGAATTAGAAACCAAGGTCATTAATCACAAAATAAAAGAACGAGTATCACTCTTAGACATAGATAACCCTTTTGAGATGGGGTACGCTTCTACTTCTGGGAAACATCACGCCACTATTGAAGGAGACCCATCATGACGGCCTTACTACAAAGCTTCATGTAAAGTGAATATTGAGCGTAAAGCCTCACCTCCTCCCAAATTTGATGAAGAAGAGGACCCTCTAGTTGAAGAGGAGATCCTTCAAAAATAGATCTTGAAACTAAGCCAAAAATTAGAAAACCTAGGCTCTTCAAGAAGAAACATATACAAAGACAAAGAAAAAATGAAATATAGTGAGTTTCACTTTGATCCATACACTGACACTACCTTTAAGGCAGCTAAGGCACAAAGACCAATGTCACCTACTAAAGAACAACTCATTCAGAAAGAGTTACAACAGATTCTGATTGATGGAATACACGCTTACTACCCTACAAGAGGGAAACATAGGCCATAGTAGGAAATACTTATATGAAGAGTTGTGCCCTTACCCATTCGACAAGGACATCTATGGAGTAACCCTTCCCAAAGAAATTCACTGTTCCAAAGTTTGACAAATATAAAGTTAAAGGTGATCCTTGAGATCACATCAAATACTTTTATATGCTTGCAAGAGGTCACATATAGCGATAATTTCTTGATATGAATCTTCCCTCATAGTTTAGGGGCACTACCATTGGAATGGTTCTTCAACATACCCAAGGGGTCTATTACAACATGGCCTGTGTTAGCAGAGAAATTTTTATGACATTATTCCTTCAACATGGAAAATGATATCACGATGAATGACCTCTACAATGTAAAGCAAAAACCCAATGAGACCTTTGCAGGATTTTTACAATGATGGCGAGGGTTGGCAAGTTGTTTCCCTTGTGCGTTACCGAAAAAACAACTAGTGAGCATATTTGTTCCTAACTTAAACCCAGAAATAACCTTCCATTTATAGATGCACTATGGCTCAAACTTCGAAGAGGTCATAGAGAAAGGTGGTCAAATCAAGAAAGCCCTCATCACAAAGGGAACGCTTAAGTCCATCATTAAAGACAAACATGAAGCCAAATCCGTAGAAAAATTGAAGTTCTTCAATAAAACAAACATGTTGTTGGTGATGGCATTACGAGACTCCAAGAGAGTCCAAGCCATGCAGACGGGCCCACTTTTAAAGCTCTCACAAGGACCTCGTCCCAAGGCACCCACTAAACGTACGTTCATGCCATTAACAAAATCCCTATCTATCATACTAAAATAGTTAGATAACGTAAAAATGGTGGAATATCCAACTGTGACAGTACCATACCCAGAAGATGCTCCAAAACCTAGTTGGTTCAAGGACCATGAGTACTACGACTTCCACTGTGTTAAAGGACACAAGACAGATAGGTGTTTAAGACTATGCCATTACATACAATACCTCATTAAAGAGGGTAAGATCATTGTAGATTCCCCCCTGACTCAGGAAAAGGTCCACACGATAAAATGGGTATCTACAAAGAGCATTTTCCTAATCATGTAGATAAAAATAAAAGGAAGCCAGATCATGGAAAAACCTCCAATGATTATAGGACTACCAGCTTATTTACGCCACTAATGAAATACCCTTTCTTCTCTCATAGGATGTATTCACTCATCTGATGAACAAGTCAACACTATCCAGATCTTAGAAAAGAGTTACACAGTAGGGATGAGACGTGCTCATTTAATCATACTAGATCCCCTGCCTATCCCTCAGGAAGGTCAGTATAATTTGATAGACCAGTTAGAGAAAACACCTGCTAGGATATCCATTCTCGATCTCCTCAAAATCTCTACTACCCATAAGAACATACTGTATAAAACATTACAAAATTTAGGAGTCTCTACAGATGTAGATCCCACACACCTCCAAGCCATGATTGCACACCTCAACTCCAATGATCATATTACTTTTGATCACACCATAATCCCACATAACAACCCAGAACACAACTTACCCTTATACCTAGAAGTGGTGGTTACCCATCGCAAAATAAAGAGGGTACTTATGGACAGTGGATCTAGTCTAAAAATGTGCACGTTGAAGTTGGTTAAGTAGCTAGGCCATTCGAAATGGGCTTAGGGCGAAGACTATTACGATCACAACCTACGACAATGAAGAACGAGAATCAGAGGTACTATAGTAGTTCCCATGGAAGTAGGCCAAACTTTTCATGACATAACATTTCATGTCCTTGACTTAGACCTTCCATATAACATGCTCTTGGGGCACCCATGGATCCATGCCATGTAGGCCATTCCATCGACTTTCCATCAGTGTATCAAGCTATGTCATGAAGGAAATTAGCTACCATTCGGTGATCGAGAATAATTCGCACATTGTAGGGCATTACACATACTTTCTCGTGTGGCTTATGAATGTCTTTCGATGGATGTTATTATCCCCCTACAAATGGAAGCTATTAAGAAACGAGTAGATTCAGATTTACTCATGCTTTATAATCAAGGTTTTCCTTTGTTGGTCAACACGTTCTTTTCATGGGAGGCAACATCAAAAAAATATGGCCCAAGTGAGCCATTCACTCTTGAACAAGATTTGTTAATATCAGTTTATCGGTGTCTCCTGAACACATGGTAAACCTTATTTTTAGTTCAAGAGTACTTGGGAGCAATGTCCTAAACCATTGGAAAAAATTTCCCTAGCACTCTCCTATCTGAGGAGAAGATGTTAGAAGATCCTACTAGCAGAGTGCCATAAGGTACCATGGCTTCATGCCATCAAGCACCCCAGTATATCAAAGGTCACCACATGATGTTTGTCATGGGTTATAGTGGGTTTGGATGTGGAATCAATGCATAAGGTCAGATAGAGCCTATTCACATCCTCCATTTCAAGTCTGATAAGCATGACCTAGGGATAAGGCCTCATAATGCTCTACCCTTTGAGATTGATGCCACCTCTTCTAAATGTGAGGATGTTTCATCTCATTCTGATAGTGACACAAATTCCCAATGTAGCCTCTATAAGGATCTTGCTTCCACTAACCTATTCCTAGATTCATTGTCCTTACCTTATCTAGATCCAACCCCCTAACCAATTATCAAATAGCCCTTGTGTATCCTAAACTTATAGATTGGGATCAACAACTTCATGTACCACTAGACTTCTTTGAAAATGATGAGGAATTTGCAAAGTTCGTTGGACTCACAAGAAAGGATTTGTAATTCAACTAGACACCTGTGCATACTTTGGAGAAGAGGTAGAGATGTGTGGACATTTGAATAAGAAGGTGGTAAACAAAAGTAAAAACACTTCAGAGAAACCTTGCAGAAAAGATAAATGGAAGTCTCATAGTGACAAACTCTTTGAAACACTCATAGATAAATAGAATGAAGAGTCTGTGGATGAAGTGGTTTATCCATTTAAAGATGATGATGAGCTACCATAAGAGGTTGATCTTACTCTTCCCATGATCCTACATGGATGGAATATGCTTCTAAGATGTTTGTTGAGGAAACAATTAATGTCAAAATTGGCTCAGAAGAGAAACCTAGAATGATAAAGTTGAGATCTTCACTCTCACTCGAGGAGCAGAAGGCCAAATTAAAACTAGGCAAAACAAATGGCCAAATTTCCATAGTTAGTGTAAAAATCCGCATGTTAGTGTAGCAACCAAATAAAATGCCCAAAATATAAGAACACATCAATCAAGAAAACTGTTGGTTCTGACAAGAAAAGAGATAATGATAAATTTACTGAATAAAATACATATAGAGAAATAACACATCACAATAACTATGTGGCCTTATATGGAAACTAAAGGGGTACTCAATGATTTTCTGGAACTCAAACATCAAGCCTCATCTCATAAAATAACATATCAAATAATACAACTGTCATCATCTATTTTTGAATCATCCCTCCATAATCCCACAAGGCTCAACATAGTCAAAATCACATAGGATTGTCGATGGATGATCCAATGGGAGATAGAAGGGGATGCTAGTTTACATATGTTGATTCTAAGGTGTTGCGCATTCACAATATACTTGAGCAAGCTCAAAGTATACTAAACAGAGATAGAAGTGGGTTTTCGGTCTATATAAGACTCCACTTCCTCACTCATACTCAATTCAAGATTATGAAAACATGGTCCACGCATCATATCTCCACATATAAACTCTTAACTATTGCTCCCTTGGGGTCATCTAGTATAAGAACCAGAACATAACACATAACTACATCACTAACACAATGGTGATTCACGCAAATTAACCATAACGTCTTATGCATGGCATATATATATATATATATATATATAAGGTACAACACAATCATTACTTTCATGGGTTACTGAATACATCATGTTTCCACCTAATGGACCCAAGGTGCAAGTATTACACAATAGGGGTCATACAATCCCCATATACCCCTAATTCACGACATGAATCATATCATATTACACAAATTATATACAAGATGAACAACGTAAATAACATTGCAACATAGAATCAATTGCAGGACAACATGGTGACACACAATTCATCACAACTCAATAGTGACATCATGATATAGTCCAATTCACTATACACCAATCTTGTCATATAACAAATCAGCACACCTACATATCACAAAATGATAAGACGCTCCAACACTTTGTCATCTAGAATAACATTCTTTCACACACATCAAGGTGACACATCATACTTGAACTCATCATGGAATACACAAAAAGAGAGTGAATACTCTCATCACAAGCACATCAATAGGATAAAAATATGCACTAAGTGGCATGCAAAACATGTGTGTTTAGAATATCACAATTACAACATTGGTCAAATAACATCATATATCGCATTACTCTTCCAATCTCCACCACCATCATCATGCAAAAATCATCACACTCCAATCATCCCGGGTTAGAGAGCATGAACCTCTGCTTTGATACCAAATGTAAGGCCCACAATTTACACACAATTACAACACTAAAAATACCGGAACAATTTTTTTTTTTGACTTACATTGTTATTTACACGACACCACATGACAACGCAAGGTATCTCTTAGGATAACGCATAACACTTGAGATGCTTGCACAACCCTTATCCCATATAGATAACATGAATAGTACATGATGAACATCAAGGCCAACTTTTCCCAAATGACAAGACACAACACAATGATTCAACTACATTATGAATCTCGTATAGGCACCACCCATGACAACACTTTCTGGTTTACATATTTATTACATTCATGTTTCGTTATTGACCTTATTTTCTTGGAAATCACTTATCAATTATTTTATAACTAGACTCCATTATCTTTACTTTATTTAACATTTCACTTGTAGTAATCCCATCTAATTTTTCTTATTTCCTTATCACACATGAATGGTTAACTTTACGGTAGTTGGTATGAACATATGTACATACATGATCCTTTTAAGTACTTGTTCCAAGGATTCATTTTCTAAGTTGAATGTTTGATTGGACTTTCCATTTATCTTAGTTGCAACAAGGAAGGTTTTCATGAAGCAAAGGGAGTTAATTGAGTTAAGAGTAGGTAGATTACACATTCTTTTCGTATTAGCATTTAAGTTCTAAGGTTAGTCTATTTTTTTACGTTATAAAAACTAACCATGTATCCCATCTACTTCACTACATTGCTTAGTCATCAAGGCACTAACATGTATTATTTCACACTTAACCAAATTTGGATTTCTGGGAAACAAGTATTAGATGCATGATATTAGGAGACATTCAATTATAATTTTTTTTACCCACCTTACTAAGGTCACAACTAGAGTGATTGAACACCCTTATCTCAAAAATCATCTTGTAACTCTAGGTACATTTGACACTTCTTGTCAAGCCGACACTATTGTTTGAGAGGGGGTTAAAGGGTATTCACACTTAGTATTCTCATGTGTAGGTATCTAAAGTATAGGACTTGTTTGAATCATTTACATTCATCTTAAAATGATTTCACTTAATTTGATTTAGTTAGTGTTTTGAAGTATGTTGAGTAACCCATTTGATAATAAGGACATTTGCATGCTCATGAGCCCACTAGCTCTCATCCTAGAGGATTTCCCCAAAACAAGGTCACCTAGTTTCACAATGTACATCCATTACGCACTAGGAAGGGTGGGGAACAAAGGGAATACTCCTTCATTAAAATGACTATAGTTCACATTAGGAATCACATGTTGTGGATTTAGTCCCTCACTACAAAATTGTTTAAACACATTATAAGAACAATCTAGAATTCACTTTTCTCCTAGCACACCAATTATGGTTACATTCCCATAAACAAATCATAAATTAAAATGTGGTTAAGTTTCACAAATAACTCTTAGTATTGCATCATAGAAGTCAAACGATAATAGAAATTGGGTATCGAGTTCATTATGATCCCAACTCATATAGGTGACTTCCAAGGTTAGTTAGTGATCTTTGCCACCTACACCCTTCACTTTACATGTGTTCCTGACCAAGAGGGTCTTACATTATGTTTGGGGTTTGGTTACCCATAGAGTACTACCTTAAGAAAATCACATTCTCCTTACTACACACAATTTCAAAACCTAGGAGGGGAAACACATACTCTAGATAATGTTTGACCATATCGTTCTTAACTGACGGGTTCATGACGATGTCGCTAAACATACAGGAAATGGTGATAAATTCAAACAAGGGATCTAATTTACTTAAGCTAGATGGTTTCATCGAGTATGAAGGTGTACACTCATTCTAAGGTTTTAGTTTTCTATGTTACAAGGATCACATAGGAAGAATAGTTATGCATGAATTTTATACTAGAGTTGACTGGTTCATTAGATTTCTTTATTACATTTTCAAAGTAAGAAACACAACCCAATTATTCAATCATCAATTGCACAATGTAATTTCACTATAAGCTATTAAGTTTAATTTAGTTTAACACAATATCCAACTTTTACAATACTAAACTTGGAATCAAATAACACCCATATTTAGATGAACTTTTCCCTTAAACACTAGCATCTAAAAAATGTTACAAAACTTCACTAATACACCCTTCAATACTTCGCAAAATGTGAACAATCCTCTACCATTTCACTTAACATATATATCCAACCCCCTTTTTACTATATGAAAATTTGGATCAAAATAACACCTATAGTTAAATGCATATTTCCCAAAGCACCCCTAAAACTAGTATCTCATTCATATTGCCAAATTTCAATAAATAAATTTACTATAACATAAGAATACATAAAAATTTATTTCCATTAACATAAATAAACTCTAACAATATACAATGAATCACACCCACGCCACTTCACCATCTTACTTGCATCCTGTAAAACCATGTGAGCATGAAATCAGCGATAAATCACTGGCATGGCATCCACCTAGATCTAGCATCATTAACGTTTTTAGTTTCCCATTTACATAATGATAATTTGCATTCTAATGGAGAGTGTTAGAAACACATATTTATTCCATTTCATTTTACTTCATTTCTTAACTAATGAGAGATAAAGAGAAAGAGATTATGAAGAGAGAGACACACTATTTTCCCAAAAGTCAAATTTCACACGTCAAGCCACAAGATAGAGTTTTAAACAGTTATTTACAAGTGTTGATAGGTTTCCACAATTGTTTTATAGCTTGAGTAGTGTCCTACTGAACTTCCTTTTAAATTTTCATGTTAGTTACAACAACGCTCAATTTAGGCTCGGAGGTTAAGAAACCTCGATCAAAAGTGGTCTTCCAATGGGAAAACACATAATGAGTAACTTTCTCTGTGTCCTCCTATATACCAAGAATTCACAGAACTGACATAATTTGAATAGGTGAATGATTTTCAATTGGCGGGTAGGTTTCTGGAGCCACCGGTCGTATCAGTCTAATTTAACTTAGTCAATAGTGGCCAGAGGCCTACAAAACCCCTTGCCAAACTAGCCAGGCATGCATTTTTTTCCAAATGAAGGTTCCAGGAAATTGTTTAGTAAAAATACTAGAGGGTTGCGAAGGCGGGAAAACATTTTGTTGTTCAGGGTTCAAAAGGCGAGCCAATACGAAACCCAACTTTTCAATTTTAACAAGCTTCCTAAAAGTGCAACATGAGGTAACAGGGCTCCTAGAGGAGCACCGAAAAGAGCAAACGATCAATCAAGGTCGGTCTAAGTGTTGAAGTGACTCCTCACATAACAAGGAATACGAATAAACTTAACATATCTTTTTCGGATTTACAAATGTTATTTTGTGAGTCTCCAAAATCATGATTTACTAGTTTTAACAAGGGAATGGTTAACATATTTACAGGGAACTCAACCTTAACTTGTCAATAAAAGGTATTGTAACAAGTTGGTTTGGTTGGGTAGTGATAGTAGGAGACAATGAATTATTTATCCAATGTATTCGATTCAATGTGTAAAACAAAAGAGCAGAGCCCCAAATATAAAGGCTATGGAAGATGGAGAGGAAGGTGACAGTTATAACTATCCACCAACAAACAATGTATTATAAATAAACTAACCACTAACAAACAATGTATTATAAATAAACTAATGCTAACATTCCCCCTTAATACATTGCTCTTACAAATGTACCCCCTAAACAAATCAAACTTCACTTTACAGAGAGGTTTGGTGAGAATATCTGCAACTTGAAAATCAGTAGGGTAGTACTGGAGCTGAATTTGGTGGTTCAAGACCTGTTCATGAATGTAGTGACATTCGACCTCAATATGCTTTGTTCATTCATGAAAAACATGATTCTTCACAAGCTTCAACACACCTTGATTATCACAGTGAATGATGGGAGGTTTCTCTTCAAGAATTCCTATAGCTGAAGAATGGGACGTAACCAAATCACTTTGCACACAGCTCCTCATGTGGCGCGGTATTCAACCTTAGTGGATGAGAGAGCAACAACAGTTTTACTTCTTGCTAATCCATGAGATAGGTCCAGTTCCGAGATGAAAAACATACCACAAGTTGGATTTCTTGTCATCAATGGATCATGCATAGTCCGAGTTTCTATATCCCTATAAGAAGAAGCTGAGTGTTCTTCTGATACTCCAAACCAAAGTCAACTGTACCTCAGACATATCTCAACACATGCTTTACTTTGCTATCCAATTAACATTTCTTCGGCTCTTGCATAAATCTAGTGAGATAGCTCACTGCAAAGCAAACATCTAGCTTGGATATAAGTCAAGTAAATGAGACTCCCCACAAGCTACCTGTAGTGAGTGCCATCTACCTGTGGTGAATCCTGAATCTAGATAATTGTAAACCTTTTTCCATAGGTGTGGACATTGGTTTACAATATGACATTCCATACTTCTCCAGGAGAGTCTTGGCATATTTCATCTGGGAGACGAAGATATGATTCTTCTTCTACCATATCTCTAAGCCAAGATAGTAGTGAAGTAGCCCCAAATCGGTCATGTCGAAGGATTTCTTCATATCATTCTTTACATCATCCATAAGATTGTCAAAAATTCTTGTGATCACAAGATCATCTACGTATAAAACTAGAATAACAATCTTTGTTCCTACCTTCTTGATATACAAATTTGTATCTGAGGGGCTACGAGTGAATCCATGCTACAATAGGTGATCATCAATTTTTATATACCATGCCCTAGGTGCTTGTTTGAGTCCATAAAGTGACTTTATCAGACGACATACCTTGTGTGGTTGATGCTCATCTACAAACCCTTCAGGTTGGGCCATGTATACTTCTTCTTTGAGATCATTGTTTAGAAAATCACTCTTGACATCCATCTATTGAAGTTTCCATCCATTTTGTGCTTTGCTTAGGTGCATGACAACTTTGATGGTTTTGATATTTGCGTAGTGGGTGCAAAGGTCTCATCATAGTCAATTCCTTCTTATTGAGCATAACCTTTACAACAAGTCATGCTTTGTGTTTGTCAATTGAACCATCTACCTTATATTTTGTTTTGAAAATCCATTTGCAGCCAATGGATTTCTTACCTAGGAGGTAGATCGACAAGTTCCCATGTCTGATTCTGAAGTAGGGAATCATATTCAACATTCATAGCCTGTTTCCACTATGGTTGGTCTAATGCCTCATGAACAGTGTCAGGTTTAGTGCTATCAACAAATGAACTCATGAGTGCAAAATTTACCTCATGTCTGGCTTGACTTCATGTTCTAACTCCCATAGAAGTACCTGGAAGTGAGTTCAGGTGTGCATCCCAATAGTATTCTAGACCCATTTCAAACATTGGTGTTATTGCTTTGCTGATGTGAAGATGTGTTTTCCAGTGTGCCTAGATCAACGAATAAGTCTCCACTCAACTCTTCTTCTCTCTGAGAAGAATCATCTTGCCCATCATCTGGATGTGTGAGCAATCTATGTGATGAGGTTGGTACTAGATCTCCATTGTGTGGCAGGGAGTCAAAGGATGACTCATCACACACCACATCTCGACTCTCGTAGATTTTCTTTGTCTCAGGATCCATGAGACAATATGCCTTTGAGGTAGTACTATACCCCAAGAAAAGACATGGTAATGTCTTTGGATCGATCTTCTTCCTTTTCTTATCTAGAACATGCATATATGCAGTACAACCAAAAACTCTCAAATGATAGATAGAAGGTTTACGACCAGTCCATACCTCTTCCGGTGTCCTGTTCTAAGATCTTCATGGGTGCCCGGTTGAGTAGATACACTTCTACTGTCTGGACTACTTCCCCAAAATGATCCTCCAACTTGGCGGTGGAGAGCATACAATGAGCCATCTCCATGATATTCCTATTGTGTCACTCAAAAATCCCATTCTATTGTTGGGGCATGTAGGGTGCAATCAGATGTTGTTGAATGCCATGCTGCTTTAGGTATGCTAAGAACTTCTTCGATACAAATTCCCCCTCGATCTGAGCGGAGGAGAAGGAGAGGCTTCCCAGACTACCTAGTGGCTTGCTGGTAAAAGGTTTGGAAATTGGAAAATGCCTCACTCTTCTTCCGGAGAAAATATACCCACATTTTCCATGAGTAATCATCAATGATGAGCTGGAAGTATTCAAAACCTTAGAAGCTAGTTGGTAGGGGTCCACATAGATTGGTGTGTATAACCTGAAGATGCTCCATAGAATGATAAGAGCTCTGTTTGAACGGACCTCTATGTTGTTTTCCCACAAGACATCCCAAGCAAACAGGTAAGGAATGGGAGAGTGGAGGAAGCCCTCTTACCATTTCCTTGCACCGAGCGATGCGAGCCCCGTAGAAAGATGACCATATCAAAAGTGCCATAGTGCAGTGGACTCCGCCATTGAAGTAGAGAGATCAATGTTAGATGAAGTGACCACATCCAGTGTAAATAGACGGCCCTTCATAAATGCTCGAGCAATAACTAAGTCTCCCTGGGAAATGATGTAGGACTTGACCCCTTTCTGAACAAAGAATTTGACCTGCATTCGATGATTAAGAAGTTGACTCACAGACATAAGAGATTTGAGGTCAAACCTAGAACATATAGCACCTTCGTGAGTGTACATCTTCATGTCCCAAGAGGAATGATGACATCACCAATCCCCACATAATATACTCTTGATTATCTGTGATGGTGATCCGATCTCCAGTGGGCGGTCACTCAGGGTATGGAACAAATTCTTATTGCCATTCATGTGTTTTTTGGCACCCGAATCAATCAACCAGACACTTTTTGATGGTTGCAAAGTTTGCGAGACTAGGAAAATGTCGGATGAGTTACGTCTGGAACCTCTTCATCGGAGGAGGCATCCTGCTGAGTAGCAATATGACCCTTCTACCTCTGATTACGAGCACGCCATTGGGATTTCTTGGAATATCCTTGGCCAGAAGTGCTCTCTTTGCCAAATTTTCCATGCTTACGACCATTGTAATAATAGTTCGTAGTCATGTGCATATTCATGGAGCAAATGTGGCACCATCATCCACCTTGTTGTTCTGTTGCTTCTGGGGTGGCCGCTATGGTGGCCGCTGAGAAGGTTGTTGTTGTGGATGCTTGCTTCGATTACGGGGATTGACTACCCTTTTCGAGGCTTGTTCTTTATGCTTTTTCCTCGTGATGAGAGCCTTGTCTTCGAAGGCTTCTTGAACATTCTGAATGGCTTCTTCCTGCTAGAGATAATTCACTAGTTTGACAAAACTCACCTCCTGTTGAGTGATGGTCAACGTGGTGATCAATGTCTGAAACCGGGAAGGAAGAGCTCATGCAAGGTGAGCGGGACTAACAACTTGTCATCCACCGGTTCACCGAGAGTAGAAAGTTCTACGTGTAACTCGACCACACACTGCAAGAAGGCTTCGAATGATTTTCCATCATGCATACTCATTGTGTGAAGCTTTTTCTAAAGATGCAACATCATTGTCAGATTCTTGGCTTCATAGATGGTACACAATGCAGCCCATGCCATAGAGGAAGTGGTTGCTTCCCGAATGTGAGGTTGAACCTCATCAGAAAGGCTCAGAGTGATAAGCATTAATGCTTTACATCGGCCTTTTCATACTTAGCCAACAGATCAGCATCTATGGGAGGGGCGTTCGTGCCAGAAAATGATCCCCAAATATCTTCAAACTGAAGAATCATCTGCATCTTGGTTTTCCATGCGGTGAAATTTGGCCCTTTTAGCAATTGGGCATCCGAAAAACAAAATGCGAGGTGCAAACATTTCCAAAAACTCAAAATTGTATTTTATTTATTGATTGTTCAAAAATGGTTACAAATGCTTACTGGAAAGGAACCTATCATGAAGATGGGCTCTATAAGCTCGTGCAGTGAGACAGACACTCCTATGGGCGTTCTACTTCATGTTCATCATCTGCATCATAGCCACACTCTAATTCTTCATGATTCAATGTGCTTGACAACACACGTCGAACCAGAAATAGTCAAACAATCCTTGACGCACCAATTCATCAAATAATACGTTTCCGGTATTCAACAATTCATTGAGCAAGGAAAAATAGATGCCGGTGGTGTCCTCTTGGGTTCTCAGAGGTGACCCAGCGGAAGGGTTGCTCGTAACACTCTTGGCATCGAAATGTGCGACATGTACATGGCGAGGTTATCTGGATTAGCCTCTCTTGCCAAGCTCTTCACGTGCTGCAGGTTTCACATGGTCTCCAGCCTCCTCGTTGCTTCCACACAATGTTGGTTTGTAGGCTGTGGTTGCCCTTGCTTCGTAACAGGTGTGCAGGCTTGGTATTGGCGCTTACGAACACAAAAACTACATGCAGACTTGGTGTTGGCTGCTCCTTCCTTAGCGGTGCTTCCTCACGGCTCACCAACACTCCACGCTAGGCTTCTACCCACACGGCTCACACAAACCTCCACGCACAACACAGGACACATGCGGTTCAGGCTGCTCACGGTTCGGACTGGCTCCAATGTTGCTAAGATAGGTCGTAAGGGACAAAAAATGCAATGTTTCTTTGTTGATCGTTGCAACTTCCAAGCACTGGTCTAAAATGCCAAAACAATGGATGCTTCAAAATAGGTCTTTTCTCATTCCTCACGCTCTAACAACTCAGAACTAGAGATCTCCAGGTTTCCATGCATACTTCTTCTGTCGCTTCGCTTTGATTAATTATTTCTAATGAATGAAAATTATCACGTTTCCCACGTGGTCTATAGAAAAAACAGATAAAAGTTCTATGTGCACAGAACACTCAGTAGCCAAGAAAATAAAACAAAAACAGGTTGGGATCTTACACTTTGTAGGTGTTGCACCCCTAGGCTGAGAAAGGAAGAGCTCTGATACCAATGATAGCAGGAGACAATGAATTATTTATTCAATGTATTCAATTCAATGTGTAAAACAAAAGAGCAGAGCCCCAAATATAAAGGTTGTGGAAGATGGAGAGGAAGGTGACAGTTATAACTGTCCACCAACAAACAATGTATTATAAATAAACTAATGCTAATAGGTAGTTTGCTAGATTATCACAAAGTGAGGGTTTAAGTTCATTTTCTACCAAGTAATATTGCATTTTGTAAGTTACGATAGAACGTTTTAATGTTTTAAAACAAGTTTATTTAATACAATCAAATGTACAAAAAAATCCTACAGTTTAAGATTTTATTCCGTTGCAAAAGAAAAACTAAAGAACAAAAATTATGAGAGATTAGGAGAGATAAACCATGCCTGGAAATACTAGCGTCTGCCGTAATGTATGGCGGGTTCATCCACATTCCGAACGTCTTGAATTTGTAAATTAGCATACCCAACTGCCATTTGATGATTGAGATCTCACATTTTGTTGAGGCATTTTCAAACAAATAGTTCTCTTGCATCCACAAGTTGTATGATTTGCAACCATATCTCATCAAAAAAGCCCCAATTTTCACACAGGTAAAAATGATCTCAAAGGATGCATGATTTGGCTTTGGGACTCTCAATGGCATTTGATTTGATTCCCATATGGTCTTTCAACAACCCCATTTGTGCATAACTTGTAGCTATGGCATTCCATGAGAAGACACTTTTTTGTTAAAAATAAACCAGGAATTTTCCAAGCGCTTCACGCCTTGTCTGTGTTCACATTTTGCATACATATCTACCAGGGTTGTTGCACACGAGGAATACATGACACCCACCTACAAAAATATATGTGCAGGATTGGATGAAATGCCTTAGGGAAGAAAATGTAATAGGGGTTGTGTGTTGGCATAGGCTGTGGAACAGGGCTATAGACCTTCTAATCACATTAGCTTGATAGGTGTTGCAGCCATTTCCATAACAGAAACAAACACAGTAGTCTACGGCTCCACATATCCTTGAAGCATCCTATCAAACATCTCACTTTCCTTGTCAATTGATACTTTCTGGGCACTACAATTATGCTAACCACCACTTTGGGCAAGGCCAGTACACATGATGGAAGAGGTACCCCTCATATGTGGTTTCTATGTTCATAATCTGAAGAAGCCCAAACATTAGCCTGACTCGGGTATAGTTTTGTAATTACTTTTCATGAATAATTAGATTTAAAAAATCCCTTGAGATCCCTATGACCATGCAAGCCCCATCCTGAATTTTCAATAATAAATTATAATACTAGAATATCATGATCTCCATTAAAGTCTAAATTTTAACGGTTATAACGGAAACAAAAGCACTAAGCCTTAACAAATGGGATTTAAAGTGTATTTAAACAATGTTGCATTGCATTGTGATAACATTTGTGCAATGTACCAATGCCCATGATATTACAATGTAATTGCATTACAAAAAAGTACAAACCATATAATTACCCCGATCATTGGTGCTTTGATAGAACCCAATTTTTTCTAGATAGGTGTGTGGAACTGGAAAATAAAACCGTGGAAAGAATCTCAAGAAAAAGGTATAGTTTACTCTTGATTTGATCATGAGGTCAAAACCTAGGGGTACAAAATTTGAACAATATATAAGATTACAAACTAATTGCATTACCATAAATAATGTCATTATTTTGGGCGTAGGTCAATTGGCAAGTTACAGTTCCCTCCCAAGCTTGGCCATGAGATCAAAACCCAAGGGTACAAAATGTGCACAATATAATTGCAATACCATAAATAATGTCACTACTCCAGGTGTAGGTCGATTGGCAAGTTACAGTTCCCTCCCAAGCTTGGCCATGAGATCAAAACTTAGGGGTACAAAATTTGAACAATAAATGATGTTGCACCACAATTGCATCACAGTAAAATTGTAAACCATATAATTACTCTTGGTGTATGTGGATTGGCAAGTTAAAAATTACTCCTCATCTTAGCTCATATATGATGTCGAAGCCTAAAGGTACAAAGTTATAAAAATATAAGAATTTCCAATCATTGTATCACAGTTAATCATATCATTACCCCAGTTGTAAGTGGATTGACAAGGTACAGTTCAATTTTGAGAATAGTTACTAGGTAGAAATCCAGGGATACAAAAATTGAACAATTTATGAGATTACAAATTAATTGCATTAAATAGTAAACCACATTATTACCTTAGGTCGAGGTGTTTTAGCAAAGGTAGAGTTGACACTAGGATCGGCCATGAGGTTGAAATTTAGAGGTACAAAATCAAACATATTATATTATGATATTATTGCATTGAATGATATCATAACTCTGTGTCTAGGTTCCCTCCTAAGCTTGGTCACAATTTAAACCCAGAGGTAAAAAATGTGCACAACAGATAATATTACAATGGAATTGCTTTACAAATAATGTGTTACTCCAGCGTAAGTGAATTGGCAAGGTACAATTTACCCCCAAGCTCCGTTATGAGGTCAAAACCCAAGGGCAAAAAATTCAAACAATATATATAAGGTAAATTGAAGCAAATCCCTTAAAATCCTTCCAAACCCATTGGCATCTAGCTTGGCTATGACCTAAAAACAGAATCTTTACCTTTGAAATCAAGCCATTTCCCAAAATTGACCCACTTGACCGATAAATAACTTTAGAGTTATTATGCGTGCCATATATTGTTTATTCCGTTACCTTAATTTTACATCAGAATGAATCCCACTTACCATAAATTTATCAGATAGTGAAGAAATTTTCAAAACTTAAACCCTAAAAAGAGGAAGAGTTTTGCAAATACCGTGCGCAATACTGGTGCGTTTGTTGGATTTGCAGTAGCCGCAAGCAGTCCGGTGAACACCACAGTCTTCGATTATGCTCTGGCCCCTCGTCTTAGTATTACTACTATTATTCCCACTACTACTGCTGCCCAATTCTTTCCACTGTGACATTTTTGAACACATAAATTTAAAGTTAATGTGAAAAAACGGCTGATTGGATCTGTTTTTCCAGAAAAAGATCTACCATTGGGAAGCAATCTTGCGCAATTAAACTTCACCCAAATCATAATTCTGCCAAGAAAGCCGCTAGTGATTGTTTTATTGAGTTTCAGATCCAATGCCATGACCGAAAGAAAGAAAATATATATTATTTCATTGCAAGCATCCACACTGTATCAGCGAACAAAGAACTGGTAAACCCCGGACTTCCGAATTGCCTTAGCCAAATCTCTGCAACTCTTATTACCCATCAAAAATAAACGAGTTAAGTTGGGCATCATTTTGAATTGTGGATACTCACTGCCATCACAATTCAATAAACAAAGATATTTTAGATCTGTAAACTCGCATACCCAACTTGGGATTTCAAACATCCTTAAGTCGAGGAAGGCGCGGAAGATCCACGGTTCCCGATTGAGGAATGCCATTCTCGATTACCAGTTGTCGCATCTTTACCAGGTGGTCAAAGATACCTCTTTCTATATTTCTCAATTGCACTTCATGTTGAATACTTAGCCTTATTTGTTGGAGATGGATCAAACCGGCCACATCCTCTATCTTTTAACACCCTATTGTCTTCAACAGAGAGGCTCAGTTTAGCAGATCTCAATTTCCGCAAACACAGTAGTTTCGATATTATCTTTGGCATAAAATTAAATACTTCAACAGAGCTAGCCATTATATTGATATGCTGAAGAAACTGATGTTCTCTTATCCACGCCGGTAGCCTTCGTACATCTTCGCAGAAAGAGATGTCGAGAAAGAAAAGACTTAAGATTTCGAATACACTTTGGTACCTTGTCAATATTTGTATAAATTATATTCAAAACTCTGAGGAGTTTCAAATTTCCAAAGTATTTGTGCAATGTACAAATATTGGTGTGGCTTAAGTCAAGAACCCGCAGTACCCACAGGTGTGTTTTACCCTAAGCAATTTAGGCAGTTGCGTAGGGCGCACAAAAGGGAGGGTGCCATATTTTATAAAAAAAATTCAGGTTAATATTCGGCTTGGTTAAAATTTTGCTAAAAAAATTTGATATTAATAGTTAATCCGATTATCCGAACCGGCACGCCCACAGCCCATTCAGTGCATTCTCTGTTTCACATATATAAAAATTAAAAACAGACCATCCTCTGTGCGGTATGAAGCCTGAAAGGAGTGTGCACTGTCACCTGCGAGTCTGTGACTGTGTGTGAAGGGAATTGAAATTCCGAATGTATTATGTGTCAACTGTCACGTGTGACGGTGTGAAAGACTAACGTAACTTGGTGAATGGTGCCCGAAGCCTGCATTGTAGTGATAGTCTCAAGTCTGCAGAGTTTATCAGGTATTAAAAATTTAAAATCAGATCTGCTAACTTAGCCCGCATTGTAGTCTGCAACTCTGTTGCAGCCTGGTTGTCATCTATGTAGGCCTAGAGTGATTTGGTCATGTCTTTGTCATCGTTGTTTTTATTTAATGTAGTTGTCATTATAGACATCTTAGGGATAATATTTATCCTTGTTCAGACTTCTAATAGTGTTTCTTACACTAGTTAATATTCTTCATTTGTCTGGTATTCCTCCAATGAGGACGGAATTGACATCATTTCTTATCAGGAAAATAAAAATTCTTAAGTTTGGTTTGAACTTGCTCTTCATAAAAAAATCATAGAAAAATATGAATATAAATAATCTAACTAGTTATCTACTACATCTACATTTGTTTTTCTTTAAAACATAGGAATGTATATTACATGAAACCTGGGTGGACATGACTGCAAAAATATTTACTTGATTTGTGATTTTATGGAACCACTCGTTTGAGGAGTTCAATGAATTGGTTGAACAAAATATATCTTTTACTCTTGAATAACCAGTTGATCATTGCATGGACTGCATCTTGTGCTTCATTGTCTTTCACCATTTGAAATTTTTTAAAACACCACAATAGATAATTTTAGGGATCTCATGGTTTGATGTTGAGATTTAGGTACTCTTATCTAATTTTATGGCACGTGTAAAATTAACCACTTTATGCTAATGATATGAATCCCATGATTCCACGCTTATTGGAATTAATCTTTAAGTGTGGAATCTTGGATTTCATATATGTTATGAATCGTAGGAGCTCTATATACTAACATATAAAAGCTTTTAAATATACAAGATTCCTAGAATTTGATTCATATTTATTAGTTGATGTTATTTTATTGTAGATAGTGATTTTTTAATGTAAGGATGCATAAATATATGACACAATATTCTTAAGATTTCAAGAAATATGATTAGAGAGTGGAATCACTTCAAAATCTAGCATCTCTTACTGCCCACTCATATGGTGACTATGAGAACTGAATGGGTTATATACACCGTGGTGGCTATACATGTATGAATCCCCAAGAATTATATCATAAGCATCAATTGACTCTACATATTAAAATAGTCCGTCAAGTTGAGAATATGTAAGATAACATATGAGAAACTTCATTGATCATTTATATGTATACCTCTAGTGTTGTAGGAACCGAACCATCCAATTTGTTAAGGACGCAGATGAAGCACCTGGTAAATTCTAATGCTTGATACTTTCATCAGAGATGAAAATCGTCATGTTAAACCACCATCAATTAGAAATCTATTGGATTCCCTTACACCCACACTTGTGAATAGAATAAGTTTATTGTTTCAGTCCCTTGTGAGGTTGGTGTGATTGTTGCAATGAGGTAAGTATATTATGATTTCGTATCCTTCACTTCCTTATGCTTGATGCATATAGAATTTAGCAATACAAACCCAAGAGCGCCCGACACATCACTCATCCTTTCCCGAGCGCTCACCTCGAAGCGCGCAAAGTACCAAGTCCCTCTTTGGGGTTGCTTTGGAGGATGTTAGCATGAAGAAGACTCTAATCATTCAGATCTATAACTAATATATTTTTCCAACAATGCATATTCATATCTAGATCTAGAAAATAACAACATTAAAGGATAACCATAATGGAATCAAACATGTAAGACTAAATTATAACCATGATAACACCTTGTTTCAGTTTGTAATCTCCATTACATTAATTGTAGTAAATACACAAAAGCTTCATTACAATAATAATAGTATACGCTCATGCGTGTAACAGATCTAACAACATAATCTCACTATACCCTAGTTCTCACACATATATATATGCTCTCTCTCTCTCTCTCTCTCTCTCTCTCTCCATGTATAAGGGTGGGGACTTTCCTTTCATTGCTTACCCAATCTCAAAATAGGTCGCATGCTACTATTATTAGCCATGTGCCATTATAAAACTAGGCTTACATGCAAGAATGCTAACAATAGATCTCTCTTTGTCAAATTTTAGTTCGCCACTCTATCTTTAGCTTTGCATCCATGAAAAGCTCTTAGTAGTTTCCCATCCAAAAATAGTTAATGTGTGACGTGCAAGTCTCCAATCAGTTTGAGTACTCCGCATGCTACCTCCAAAATAGATCCTTAGCATGAAAATGGCTAAGTCTTGAATCTGTCTGCTTACATGCGTGATCCTCTCTGATGCTTATGTTCCTTTGAATGCACTCGCTTCTCTCCACATGAACCTTCTCGTATTTTCTCAACTAAGTGCCAAAGTTTTATTGATCTACATTACCCCACACTAGTTGCATTGCCACCCGGAAATGGTTTTCTCCAAAAACAAATCAAAGAATATGAATATAAGAATAGAAAGAATTTGTATGAATGAAAGAATGCCCTTAAGTTATAGTATTTTATTCTGCAACTGGAATAATCACTTTTGGATATTCCTCTTTTATCTCCGCCTCTAATGTTTTCCAATCATTGAGTGCGGCCTCCGCCTTTTATTTGGAATATCTACCGTAATTGACTCCAATTTATCCCTTGCAATCTCTCCTTTTGCATTCTGTAATACCAACACAATGTTGGACATTCCAGTCATTCTTCCTTCTAACAAGTCCATCTTTTGAGTGATGAGTTTTCCAAGCTCATCCATCCTTTCCCTGTGAGGTTCTTGAGCTGTTGTAAGGGCCTCGCACTTCTACTTAACAAGTGCTAACCGTTTTGCGTGGCCCAATGTCTCATCCTTCATGGCCTTCAGGACCTCATTATCTTCTAAAATGGTCCCGTGCTTATAATCGCATCTCGGTGCTATACAAATATTTAGCGCTTGATCCACCTTCTTGAGTTCCTCCTGTAAGCTCTGAAGCAATCCTTCATATGATGCAATCTTCCACATCACTGAAGCCTTTTCTCACTCTACTTCTGTGTTGGATCCTTTGGCTTAGGCATGTGTAGAGGTTCATCTTCAAGTACTAAGTCCACCAATGTACTCACATAATGTATTGCCGAAGGAAACATCTTGGGTACCTTTGGCTCTAAGTGTGACCTAGCCTTCATGACATTATCACCAATCTCCTCTGCCATGCTGATAAACATAACATTCTTCTTCTATGCCAAGTATTTTTCCTATTTTAGGCACACTATCTCCTCATCCTTAGTCTTGATCTCCTCCCTTAGCACCCTAATTGTGGCAGATTTTTCCATATTCGATGTGCGACCTCTGTTGAGATCTTCACCAAAGCATTGCTCACTTGTTCATCGACATAACACTAGGGTTTCTTGTTATGTATCTTTCCCGAGGTTTCTTCTTCAACATCCTTGACACGCATGACTCCTCACACACATCAAATTTTGGCTCATTCATGTGTGTGTGCATTGAACAAGAAAATTGCTTCCTAGTGTGCACTATCGCCATATCTTCATCCATTAACTCCTAGCCGTATAAATACTTTTGTGTCATTGTGCTCGGAAATGGGCATGGATAATTTTACATGTGTCCTCCACATAGCCCATGGTTGGTGGAATATACTCCCAATCAATCTTCTTGATCTAGGCTGCTTAGGAACTTGGGCTTCAAGATTTGGAACTTGTGTGGTTTGTGTCCCGAGTAGTCTCTATTGTTTTCTCTTCTACCCCTTTTTCTTCCTCTTCTCCATCCTTCATTTCTTCATCTTTTTCTCCTCCATGTTTTCTGGAGGTGTAGGAGACTTCAGGCGTGCTTTCCTCCTACTCTTCCACTTCCTCATTCAACATTAATTTCCTTCTCCTTTTTTCGGTTGTCTCCTTCTTGTGGAGAGATTCGAGGTGATCTTTGCATTGTTTGCAGAGTTGCACCTTGGGTCCTCATTCTTCCGAACACTCTCTTGAACCGAACTCTCCTTGGACTACATCCAAGTCCTCATCATCTCCCTCCTATGGCTGATGTGGAATAGTTGTGTGCTCAACTTCATCCTTGTTTGGAGGCTATCTTCTACCTCCGTGTTCCAAACCACCATTATCCTCATACTCCTCCTCTTCATCATCGACTACAATTTTTTTCTATGGGCTTGGGTGTTGGAACTTTTTCCATTATATGCTTACCCTTTGGTGGCCCTAGGAGCGCGAACTCATTCTCCACATACTTAGCATTTTGTAGCTTGGGTTTGAGTTATAGGTACACATGAACTGCTCATGTTTCCCCAACTACCAAGCTCACAAATTTCTTGCTTATAATATCTTAGATCAATCTCTCAACGTATGCATTTTGCCCTGGATATACATTCTTCTTCCTTAGAGTGTGGTAGTTGCAATCTACCTTATCTACACTAAATATTAAGTGACGTGCATCTGAAATCCAAAGTGAAATGGATCCTAGAAATACCTTGTTGTGAAGGCATACGAAGTTTTCCTCATGGGCTCCAATCCGCCCTTCATCGCAAATCGTGTGATAAAAAAATGTTGGTATACGGAAAACTAAACTTCCTTACCCAACACCGATGGTTTATCCTTTGGTATGCGCGCTATTTATGCGAGTCTATCGTACAACATTTCCAACCTCTACTTGAATGGTCCACTCATTGATCTATCACACAAGTAATTTCCAAACCTTTCCGCAGGTGAATTGTGTTTCATGGGGTACTCCCAAATCTTCACCTTTGGTCCATCACGTACCCCAATCTCCATGAATATTAAGGACAATAACATCACACCAAAACTTATTCTATCGCTTTGTCTACGCTTCTTCAATTATTTTCTTTATTATGTGATCTAAAATGTTGTAGACCACTCTTTTAGATAACTTCTTGGCGTCGTGTAACCACATTTTGTTTACATGCAACCACCTTCCTTGGTCATTCGGCCTTTTCACAAGATATGAACCGCCCTCTACTAGGTACTTCTTGAACTTGTCAATGTCCGTGTAGTGAGACCCTTAGTATACCCCAACTCCTTCCTTGTCTCTAGGATAATGGATTTATCAATTAGATCACTATCCAAATCCAACCACGAGGTCCTTAGTCCCGTCAATGTTGAAATCAAAGAAGTTGTGATTCTTACCCTCTGTCATTCGATGAAGTAGAATAAGTCCTCATGGACCCTTCTCATCAACCACCGATATAATGGTTCATACTTTCCAAAATATGGTATCTCATATAGTTGGTAGACTCCATTGTACTTCAGCAATTTCTCGGTGAATTACATCGTATACTAGCATATCCTCTACCATGCACTTGTTTATTTTCATGCTCAATAACACATCGAGCTCCTTCTTATTATCTGATGTTCGATGGTTGTAGTCATTTATTTTACATTAGCATATATGGGAATCCCATTCTTGTCCCACAATCATACTCTCTGAATATTGCATTTGTAAAAATTACTCTCGAGAGCAATTTCTTCTTCCACCACAACCTTCTTCTTCCCTTTATCTCCTTGTATGGGTGCTTTCTTTGGTGCCATTTGAAAAATCTCTCTTTTCTTCCCTCTGTAGTCGAGAAAGTTGAAACCCTAGCTTAAATCTTTGTGCCCTAGTGGAAATCACGTTCCTAGCTTGTTTGTAACGTGCCTACTTCACTTAAAAACTTATCGTATGGGAACGTAAGCTTCTTCTATGCACAACTCTTCTCTCCACACCTAGTTTAATGTAGCCAAATTAAGAACAAACTAGATATACTTTGCCGAAATAATATGAACTCCAAAAGAAAATAGATCTCCTTCTTTGTTATCAAATAATGAATTACAATGTTTCCTAAATAGGAAAACAACTCCCAACTCGAGTTGCCAAGTAAACTCTAGCTAACTCTGACTAAATCTACTCTAGGTGGCGGAAATTACTATTTTTAGCAGTTTACTAGAACCTGCTATTCTTAGTAACTTTGCTTGCTTATTCCTACGGGAAAAAAATTTCCACACATCTTCTACATCCCTAAATTAGAGGAATTTCCAACTTTGTAACTCGTAATGCAATTAATAGACTAAAAATAACTAATGCTCAAAAATAGGAAAAAACCAAACTATAACGTAAATCCTAATTTTCGGCCTCAAGATGGCGGATTTAGGGCCCGAAAAACGTGTTAAAAACTTGCCCCAACCGGTAGGGCGGGTTGCCGCTATGTTCTTTTCATCGAAACACGTGGTTTCAAAAATAAGGGACTCAAACGGACACTGAGCTCAAGTTATGACCTTGTCAAGTTCTGCTAATTCTAGTGCATCATAATTTCACACTCGACGCACCTCAACATGATTGCTCAAATCCTTCGCACTTAACCCTTTTCATATTCTCTCCATTGCAATGGTAAAAATGAACTCACATCCTCGTCCTTATATAGAATTTCAAAAATTTAGTGCATTTAGTACTCCTACACCTACCAACAATCCTCTCATTAATTAACCATTTTCATTATTTCCGCATTGCACATCTTTGTGCCCAAGCTATAACCTTCTAGTGGACCTAGCTTCTACCTTTTGGCCGCAGACTTCTCTTCAACGTGCTTCCATTTGCTCGAGTATCTCATCACTGCGCCTTCCATGGGTAGTCTTACTAGCCCCTCGCTTACCTCATGTTATACTCATTTCTTTATTCTTCTCTATCTATGGTCCTTGTGTCCGTAAGAAATATTTTTTTAAAAAATTCACCACCCTTGAATAACACTCGTAGATAGTTCCTTTCATGTGGACTTATTTCCATCATTCCTATACCGGATATCAACAACCTACCCCCACACTAAGGTTATGTGCAGTCCTCTGCACATAAAAATTCTTCCAATAGTAATTAGCTTCTAGTGAGTAAACTTGCTTATTACAGAACACACCAACTAAATTGAAAAGAATAGCAATAAAGAAGAAAACACATTAAGGGAATGCATAATTGAAAACCTAATCTAAATGGTAACACTGCCTTATTACAAACACCAAGAAGACTTATTTATAGTAGGGCTTCAACCTACTCCCATTGAAGTAACCAGGTAATTGTATTCCATCAAGGGCCTCTAACTAACAAGCACCAAATTCAAGTATGTGAGTGATAACATATGGCCCCAACCAATGTACTTTGAATTTTCCTAGATGGCACAAAAACTTAGAATCATAAAGGAGCACCATCTGTCCTATCTCCAACTTTTTACCCATGATGTGCCTATCATGCCATGCTTTTTTCCTAGCCTTCTCTTGTTTTTGACTCCAACGTGCTATGGCTCGTTGCTCATCCAACTTGATTAACTATTTAATCTATTCTTCTAATGCTTGCTCATCGTAATACCTCCAAAGTGAACAATATGTAAAGAAGGCAACATAAATTCCATAGGAAGAATGACTTCCGTGAAAAACATTAACAGAAATGGTGTGGCCTTGTTCAACCTTTTATGTGTTGTCCGATATGCCCAAAGTACTAAAAATATTTTATCATCCCAATCCTTTCTTCCAACATCATAGATTTTTGTCAATATTTGGCTTAAAGTTTTGATGAAAACCTTAACACTCCCACTTTCTTGAGGATGATAGGGTGTAGTCTTATGGTGTGCAATCATGAATTCATCTAATAAAATTTTGATTGTCTCATTAGGAAAATGTGTGCCCCTATCACTTGGTCAAACTTAAAGGACATCCATACCTTGTAATAATATTTTCCCAAAGAAACCTAGTTGATGTGGCCATTGTACAATCCTTTGTAGGTGTTACTTCTACCCACCTTGTCAGATAATCTATGTAAGTTATGATGTAACATGATCCATTTGCATGTGTAGCTCATGAAATAAGACCCACAAAATCTATAGCCCATTTCTCAAATGATTTTGCACTAGTAATGGGTCTTAGAGGCATTTCATCTCATTGACTTGGTTTCCCAAGGCATTGTCAATGATCAAAAGCCTTACAAAATTCCTTACAATCTTTATATAGGGTCTCCCACCATAATCTAATGAGTAGAATCTTGCACGTAGTGGCATCACCGACATAGTAGCCACCTGCAATACCACCATAAGCTTCTTCCATAATATTCATGCACTTATGTTTCAATACACAACGATAAAATACTTCATCTCAACCTTATTTTTACAAGTCACCACCGATTAACATATAGGGGTTGCATGTATATAGAAACTTTTTCTTCTCCAAGGATTTCATTCCTTCTAGTGCCATCCCCTGTTCAGTAAAAAGACAACAATGTCCTCTAGTTTTGATGGCACTCATCAGAATCTGTATAACTATGGATTTGGCATGGTATCCTCAATTTCTGTGCTTCTTCTCCCGTCTTTATTCTTGATAGATGGTTTGGTCCACAATTACATTTCCTGGTTTTACCACAACCGTGAAATAAAATTCTTGAAATAAGAGCACCCATCGACATATGTGCCCTTGTAGAACAGGCTTGTTTACCAAATACTTCAATGTCATGTGATCCATATAAAAGATGAATGGTGTAGTTAGTAAGTAGTGGAAAAATTTATGTAGAGCATAGATAACTTTGTACTCTGTAGTTGTGTAATTTTGTTCTCTGCGGAGTCATATTTCTACTCACAAAAAGATAGGATGATCTACAATATCTTCTCCAGGTTGATCCAACACTGTGCCAATGATCATGCCAGAGGCGTTAACATGTACATGAAATGGTTGGTCCCATGAAGGAAAACACATAATATGTGTGGTAGTAAGTTTTTCCTTTAGCATCTTGAATGTGTGCTACTGCAGTTCTCCCTAGTAGATCATACCTTTCCTTTCATCAACTCTTCCAACTGCAGAAATTTTGGCATATCCTTTGATAAACTTTCGGTAATATCCTGTATGACCCAAAATCTACACACCCCACTCTTCTTGTAGTTTCCCTTAGGCCTATAATGACTCATGCAACTTTGGTTGGATCAACCAACAAACCCTCCTTGTAGATTATGTGTCTTAACAAAGATCCCAAATGGTGTAGTAAATATGCATTTCTTGATGTTTAATGAGATAATCAATCTGTCTACATATTTCAAACATTAAGAGAATATTTTCATAATGATCCTTAACCAATCCATACACCATCCAATCATCTAAATAGATGTTAAGAAGTTGTGAATAAACTCCTTGAATGCTTGTATAACTATGCATGAAAATACAAAAAGCACATTTTTCGGACTAAAAGGCATTATAGTATAGGAGAAGCTACCCCATTCAGTAGTAAATGTAGTATTTTCCTAATCCTCCTATGCAATCCAAACCTGATGATACCCATAAAACCCATCTATAAACGAATAGATTTCACGCCCTAAAACACCTTCTAGTATTTCCTCAGTGAATGACGTGGGAAAGGGATCAGTCACACATGCAACATTCATCTCCCTGTAGTCCACATAAATCCTAATCCATCCATCCTTCTTGATACTAATCACCATTGGACTAAACCATTCTGACTCATCAAGGGGCTTGATAATTCCAAACTTCAACATTTATTCAATCTCTTCTCGACCTTTTTGTGCAAGTTGGGGTTCATCTTGTAGGGTCTCTTTCTAACTAGGCATGCACCCTCTTTATGTTTTATCTTCTTTTCCCCTAATGCTTCATGCACGCCTTTAAGTTCATGGTTACCCCTAAGGAATAAGTCCTAGTAATCCCTTAGTAACTCTATGATCTTTGCCACTTCATCATCCACTAAGTAGACCATTTTTCCTTTTAGTTTCTCAAGGGAAGCACATTTAAGTACTATTGCATCAACCTCCTGCTTTCACAACAAGATGCGCTACTGAGTCTCCTTCATCCAATAACTCCTGAAGGATTTCTTCAGCCTTGGAACTATCTCCCATAGTTAAGTGCTTTATGACTTTCAATGCTTCTTCCACCGAGGCTTGTAGAGAAGAAGTCAAACATTTGGGTCATTCTTACAACTAAATCCTGCCAATTTCCGGTCTCTCTATGGAGTTCATCATATACATATCAAGCACACACGCATCCTTGTAAAGTGGAATAAAAATTTTACACCCATAGCGAAGGTGGTAAAGCTTCTTGTCCTTCATCAGAGTCTCTCGGACTTCGAACGTGGTGTTAAACAGGTTGATTACCATGATAAGTGTAGATTTGAGTAGGTGCATTACCCCAGAAGAACCTAGTAGTAAGAAACAATCCTAATTTCATTCCATCCTACATGATTATCCTTATGGGGCCCCCACCAACATGTTGTTGTCCACGTAGTGTATATGCTAGCATATTTCTTCTTTCCAACAGGTCTATCCATTGTTTTTCCATGGCACGTAGGAATATCATAGATCTCCTTCTCTGGTATAACAAGGTATCGAGTTGTACCTATCCTCCCGACATAACGCGGTTTATTGCCTCTAGGAAATATGCTCTTTACTTCACCCCCTACTAACCCATAAGTACTATGAGCCCAATTATCACGGAAAACTTGTAGTATCCTCCCACTAATTTATTCCTTCTTTAGTTGGCTCGAAGCATGTCTAGGTCTCGTATGGCACGTACATAAATCCTATTCAAATATTCTTCACTTAATGGCTCAACATAGGGCACAAATTTTCCATCTCATTAATGGGATAATAACTCTCTCATACTTGTTTTCAAAACTGATATAGCCCTTGTTGAACCAAAGGTCGAATTATTTGCATAGCACTGAGACACCCCAATAGAGTTGGGAAGCTATCCGACTCTGCCAAAGACTAAAAATTCAAAATCTCCAAAGAACTTGGCTCCATCTATGGTAATGGATGCATCTTTCAAAACTCGATGGGATTGGCCTTAGTTCGATTAGCCATGAACAAAATATTAGAGGATGGCATGTAATTGGGGTCTTCCCATTTCTACCCATGCATCTAAGGTAAGAACATTAACTTTCAGGACTGTATCAATTAGTATATTACTCAATAACCAACTCTCCACAACAACATTTAGAGTGATTTCCTTGTCATAATCTAGGCTATGAGGGGGAAGATTCGCATGCAGGATTTTCCATCCAGTCTCAATAATTACACATGGAGTGTTTCCTTTAACCAATCCCCTAACAATGGAATGATATTTTCCTAGTGCAACATTTTACACACTTCCCTTAAGTCATCTATATCAATTTGGACCATCTCTGATACTTTCTTTTACTCCATCTTCCATGATTTCTCTTTTAAGTATTGTATCTCACCCTAAAGATTCCTAAGAACTTCCATGGTTTCCTAATAAACCTCCTTCGATAAACTAGATCTCGGGTACCATACATGTCGAACCTCCTCCTTAGTAATGGTAGGCTTATAATGCAATGCTTCTTAGGCACGTGCCACCTCGGTGTGGGTTGCGATCTTCATTTGTAACTCCTCGAACTCTACTTCCAACTTACGCATCCATTGATTTTCTATAGCGTGATGTATCCTAACCATTCATATGCCTTTTTTTTTCTTGTTTATGCTACTTACTAACATGCTCATACAAGTTCGGGCACTCATCATAGCTATAGTTCTTGCCAAAACTAGAACAGGTAATATTCTTAGGACATTCACGCCTGTAGTGGTCAAGAGATCTACATGTATAACATGTTTCGCAATGGAACTCACTTCTTCCACTACCACGGCCTCATCCTCCAAATCCACTATGGTATCCTTGACCTCTGCCATGACCACCTTCAAAACGCCCTTCATTCCGATCATAGCATGCCTGATTGTGATCTTGGTCCTAATGCTCATTCTTTCCCTTAGAGTTATCTGAAACTCCTGTCTATCGTACACCAATATCTATAGCATCATGGATCTGACCAATCAGTGACATTCTTCCATGTCATGAGTTGTGGACCTACAGATTTTACAAAGAGTTTGAAACGTTCTTCCTTATCGTGCGTTGTAATAATGGGCAGCAATAAGCATAATGGTTCAAGTGGCATATCTCACAATCTAACATCAATGAGAGTACTTGATATACGAGTACAAATATCTTTTGTGTGACCTTCCACTTCACAATCTGTGCACCAAATCCCTATGCGTGTCTCATGTGCTGAATTTACTGATAGTTTCTCCAACTATTTTTCCATAGCTACGATCTCGTGCTTCTAAAAACGGGGCTCACCATGGTATCTCTATACTTCCAACCGCCTCAACGCATAAGGTGCTTCAAGTGCTTCACACATGGATCAATGTATGTCTTATGTGATAATGACCTCCTAAAAGGGGTAATCAGACCCCAACAAACCATAGTGTATGTTGCCTTGCGTGCATGTCATAAGAAAGCTTGGATAATAGTGTTTTGAAACGGCATCATACTCTCTAACACTCTTATTAGTTCCTTGCTAAATATCCTTGAGTGAACTTATACTCTTCTTCTCAAACTCAATGATGTGAAACTTTATAAGGAAAGCCTCTTTTAGGGTTGTATAATCTACGCAAGTCCGATTAGGGTAAAACTTTCTATACCAGTTGTGTGCTCACCCTTGTAATGTAGTAGCAAATTGGCTTTCCCTACCCTCGAAGTTGTGATCGATTTTGCACGACATAGTATTTCACACATGTGCACATGTTCGCAGCATCTTCTATGCCCCTATACTCTGGAAGATGAGGAGACATTTCCACATAAATATTTTGGGGTTGAAAGTGCGGACCTTTCCCACTTGATCTAGAACTTCCGTGTTTCCCCTACCTTCAAAACCACCAGATCCGTTGGAGCTACAACTACCTATGCCTCCTAATCCCGAACTTGTAACTAGTGTCGGACTAGAAGATGTGCTTCCCTATTTCTTAATAGTAGAATCTGAATTATACCCTAACAGTCTATGAAGCGTTACCACTTCTAGAAGTTAGTCTTAAAATTGGTGTGCTTGTATTTTGCATTGATGATACACCTAAAAAAGTACTCCCATATAACAACGAATCCTTTTGCGCTACCATTACTATGCCTTTAATAATACTTGCTCTTACTCTTCCACGCTTGAATTAGTGTGCTGACTACTTGTTGTACTAGATGTTGGAAAACCAAGCGCAAGGGCAAGGTTGCCAGGTGGATTCAGATGCACACCCGTGGCCCAGGTCATCTCTACTTGGTGCACTTCTATGTGAGGCCAAGGAGGGTTCCCTATAATATTTTTTCCCAAATGGGGGAGTTCTTGAGGCTCGGGTTCCACGTCTCTGCGTGAACTTAAACTCCTTTGATCTATCTTTCACCACGATTCCATTTACTCTACAACCTCCCACCGCTTCTTGATTTCCGTCTCATGCACCTCATTATACTTAATCTTCCTTTCCTCTCTTTGCCTTTCTACTGCTAGGTCTGTCATCTTTCACCAAACCTTCTCCTTCCCCCATGCGTGGTGGGGTTTAGTTAGCCATTGGTTTACTCTCCAAATTCAAGTTATCATCGGATATTGATCGCAAGTGGAACGCCTTGCGAGTAAGTTCCCCTTGGGTATCTTAAAAATTGAATTTAGCTACCTCTAGGCACGAATAAGTGGAAATTGAGTACTCCAAGATATAACTATTTAAAATGCCATGAAATCATGTATCTACAAATCGAGTCCAAATAAGATCAAGATCATAAAGGGCCTAAAATTTTCTTGAGTCCAAACAAGTGTGTGATACCTCCAATTCCGCTTAGATGCATACGCAATCAGCCACTCATACAATTCTACTAGAAAGATAACAAACAAGCTCTCATATAAAATGTCATACTGATTCTGCTCCACCCATATGCGTGTGTTAAACTCGATCCATGATTTGAACGCCTTGTGTATTATTCTTCTAGATCATGTATCCACTCCTCAACACTTGCTAAGGTCATCCGGTATGTCTTCATTGTGAACCATCCCAAAAACAACTAAAAAGAGATCACAAAAGCAGAACCAATGATGCAACACAATTTAGCAATACAAACCCGTGGCACATTGGCACATCACTCACCTTGCATGAATGCTCACTGAAGCGCACAAAGGTACCATGTCCCTCTTTAGGGTTGTTGTTGTAGGATGTTAGCATGAAGAAGACTCTAATCATTCGATCTATAACTAATATATATTTCCACAAATGCATATTTAGATCTAGATCTAGAAAATAACAACATTAAAAGATAACCATAATGGAATCAAACATGCAAGACTGAATTATAATCATGATAACACCTTGTTTCAGTCCATAATATCCATTACATTATTTACATTAAATACATAGAAGCTTCATTACAATAACAATAGTATACGTTCATGCGCGTAATAGATCTAGTAGCATAATCTCACTATACCCTAGTTCTCACATGTGTATATATATATATATATATATATATATATATATATATATATATATATATATATGCTTTCTCTCTATCTCCATGTATATATATATCCCTTCTACTACATAGTTTACTTTGCATATTTATAAGGGTGGGGACTTTCCCTTCATCACTTATCTAATCCCAAAATAGGTCGCATGCTATTATTAGCCATGCGCCATTACAAAAATAGGCTTACATGCAAGAATGCTAACAATAGATCTTTGCTTGTCAAATGTCAATTCATCATTCTATCTTTAGCCTTCATCCATGCAAAGCACTTCATAGCCGACCATTCAAAAATAGCCAATGCATGACATGCAAGTCTCTAATCGGTTTGAGTGCTCCGCACGCTACCTCCAAAATAGATCCTCATCATGAAAATGGCTAAGTCCCAAATTTATCTCATTCGCGCGTGATCCTCTCTCGATGCTTCCACGCCTTTGAATGCAATCTATTCTCCCACACAAACCTTACGTATTTTCTCAACTTAGTGCCGTATTTTAACTCGATCAACAATGCTTTTGCACATAGAAGTATATTTTTCTATGCATTATACCTTATTTCACATGTATGTTGGTCTTTTTTAATTCACATCATTTACTAGTCTTAGCCATTTTTAATTTTAAGAAGTTGTATCCTTTTGTGTAGAGGTTGTGCCCCGCTTTTCCTTCATATTTGACTCTTCCTCAATGGTTTTTGTAAAATATTACACTTTTCCATCATATTAAGCTTAACCAACTTTAGTTTTGATTAAATGAATGATCATAGGTTGTTATTATACTTATATATCTATGTTCCTTTGACTCACAGGAGCCTATTTTTTTTCATACAAGTCATGGGAGGCATCATTATAGGCATGGATTTATTTTTCATTTCCTTTTCATATTTTTCACCACCGAATGTAGTAGTCATCATAGATTAAAAGCCTTTCTATTTTGACAATTGAACTCGACATTGCTACAACAATAAATTATGATGATGTCATTATTAGTTTTGTTATGGCAAAGGAAATAACAAAACTTTTATAGCTTTAATAAAATGTGTTAAGAGTTATACTATAATTGTTTTAAAAACATGCACATACGAGGTGGGTTGCTTTGTCCTAGGTGGGAGGGGGTGTACGCTCCAGTACTACCTAGGGCACTCGAAACCTTAATTCAACCCCCGACCCTCATTCTAGTGAAGAAGGGTGTAGGAACATTTTCAATCTGATTTTGAGATAATGAGACACTCCTGGATAATTTCAAGAGAGAACACACTGCTTTGTTTGCTATCACATTATCGCTTTGCCGATGACTTTTTGGCCGGTAAAATCCTACGGCAACCATTCCTATTCGAACATTATCGAAGGCATTCTCCACCAAAAATGTACATTTATTTTCTTTGGATACATACATAGCTAAATCAAGCACCAAATCATGTACACGACACGACTCATTTGTAAAAAACATATTAACTAAACACAAACTTTCAAGTTGATACAAATAATCCCATCCAATATCCCACTGGTCTTCACCTTGAGGAATGAATCCTTCGCTATCCACATATATATGATATATTCGCAATATATTATCTTATCATCAGAAAGAAAGAAAGGTAAGCAATGCATGGTTTAAGAGGTTCGGAAGGGAGTCATAAGTCAACTTCGAATATTTGTGATGGGATCATTGCATCAATAATTACCTATTTTAGATGACCCAGTTTCACCTCCCACTCTCTCTTGCACTATTTTGGTGGCTGGATGTTGCAACTATGTTGATTTCCAATGGTGATTTTGCACATTATTTTTCAATCTCAAGAGCTATTTTCTCAAGGTATTGTGGTAGTACAAGAGCTCCAAACTTTCATCGGTGACAAGAGTTCCATTTCATAAACGTTGGCTCTCATGTTTCTACAAACATCCATACTTCGTGGTGACCACAATTTTATATCGATCACCACCAATTGGAAGACTAAGTTCTCGCTATCAAATTCTCTTGCCTACTTTCCCTCCATACATTATCAAGCACAATGATATTTCTTTCCCTTCTAAACATTGAGAATAATCTTAGCGACATGTATTTTACTTATCATGGCATTCGAATAACTTCCTTTAGCTCTAATTTCATTTCACTAACCCCGCCTTCATCATCCTCTTTTACCTTTGTGTTGAGTGCTAGATTAGCCTCATGAACTTTATAAGAGAATATGTTTGTGAAATAGACAACCATATTGAATTATCATTCATTTTCTTTACTTGATTAATGACATGCTAGACTAAATATGTCTTCCGACTACCACCCATACCAACAATAGAAATCAATGGATCTACGGCCCCGCCTAACAATGCAAGGACTTGTTTAATCTGCGGTGAATCTCTCTCCACAATACTTGTTCCCCTTTGCTTTATATTTTAGGATGAACTCACACTTGAGACCCATGAAAAACCTAGGTTTAGTTAGAAAATTATGGAATAATTTTTTTAAAGTGTTAACAACCAAAGTCTTAAGGATAATTAAATTCAACTGATAATTTTTACCATTAAAACAATTACTAATTCCACATTATAAAGTAGCGAGTGTAATAAGTCCACACCTAGCTCAAATCTCCTTAGGGATTAATTTAATCATTGATTACATTGACATTTTAGCTAAATATTCCCTGATTAAAATTTTAGGGTAAAGGGACCAAAACAATTAAATACACAAGGTATTTAATTCCACAATATCTAAGACAAGAGCAAGGTTTAATTACGGTGGGATGGGAAAGAATACATGTTTTAAAATTTTAAGAGTAAATTCTTATTTACCCACTCCCATAACTCTCTCAAAATATTAAACCTATTTTTCTCATGATTAACACAATTAAAAATTCTGAAAACATTCCTATTAGATAGGTAATTTCCTCACCTTTACTTCGGTGATATAAATAAGTCCTCCTAACTCCTCATATTTCTCAAGTTATGGGCCAGCGTGCCTCGGAAGGAAATTTTTCCAAGAGTTGGTTTGTGGGCACAGGGAGGAAAATTTTCCCCAACTCGGGCCTATGGAATTCGAGCAAAAATTCACCTAGAGGATAAAATTGGACCATTAGAGCAAGGAAAAAAACTTTTCCCAAACACGGGCCGACTTGAACAGGGATGGCATTTAGCACTTTTGACTTTTGGGAATAGTGTGTAAACTACCTCCACGAGCCTACTAGCCTGTAAGGGGACACGTGTCGGTGTTACCAAGCTCCAAAGTGGGAATTCAAGGGTGTAAAATGATCCATGCCTCTATTGACGCCAAGGGCGCAACGTGTCATGCCCTTACGATTCGCGAAGGAAAATGGACCTGGAGGGGAAACTTAGAAAATTTTAACTTTAAGAAGAAAGATTTAAAGGTTTAAAACTCTACTGCTTCCGCCACCCCAAGTATGCGGCGTGTCGAGACAACCATTGGTTGCGGGTTTTGGGCTAGAAGAATAAATTAAGAAATTTTGCCAAAAAATTTCTTTTCAAAGAATTAAGGTTTTAAAAGAATCCGCGCCTCCACAGCGCTAAGAAGCCATGTGGCGGCAAAGACTGATCGGCATTAGCTAGAGGGTCCATGGAAGAAATTGCAATTTTTTTCCAATTTTTTTTTTTTAGTAAAGTACTTAAGGTTAAAATCGATCCGATCCTCTGCCGACGCCCAACGAAGCCACATGTCGATCAATGATTGGCTACGGGTTGTGGGGCAAAGGAAAAATTGCCAAATCAACTCTTTGGACTTAGATCATCTTTAGACGAAATGAAGGCTTACGGATTATAGGAGAGCAGAGGAAACTTCATGAATTTTCACCTTTTGGAAAAAAAGAAAAAATAAAAATGTTTTAGTCCACAGTCCGCCCAAGAATATTTTAATAATTAAATTTGACAGTTATAATTTTTTTTGAAGCCAAATGAAGTAAAAACTTCATAAGGCCATAAATTTTGATTGGGAACTCGTTTTTTAGAAAATGAGGACTTTATGGAAATCTCTCGATGTCCTATTTGCACGGAAAACTTAATATTTTAATTTTGATAAATGGTGAGGGGTCGACTTTACAAAAATGCTCTGTAGGCTTTTAAAATGCAACAAGTATATTTGAACTTATAAATTTTTGTTCAATTCAACCTTCTTCCTTTCTCAACATGCCAAAAAGACATGGAGGAGTGCTCTTGGAATTTTTGGAATAAATTTGCAAGGATACAACATTTGATTTAAAGGCAATTCGATTTTACCCATTTTATCTGTAAAATGTCTGTAATTTGCTCTTGCCTGATTTTGCAAAGGTTTGAAAGATTTTCTTAAGTGTTATTGTCTAATTGAATTTTTAGATCATATTATGTTCAATTTGTTGTTTCATTGGTTATTTATTTGTTGAAATGTCATTCTATTCATTTCTGATGAAAATTGTAGAGTTTAATGGGAAACCAAACATGGAAAGGAAACAAAATTAACTCAATGGATCTTATTTCACTTGCCTTGCTGTAAAACATATGAGTTCATTCCATGCTAGTTTCAAATAGATTTCTTTCCTTCAATTAAGTGATAGAGACAAGAATGCAACTTCTATTCCATTCAAATTATTCATTTCAACAAAACAGAGTAATACATCTTCTTCACACGTGTTTCCTCTTTTCATTTACCCTTCTATATCAACATTTGAATTCATTCCCTGCTAATTTAAAGTATTTATCTTCCTTAAATCAAAGGTAGAACAAGAATGCAGTTTCAATTTCTTTTCAAACACGTACTCTTCAAAAGAAACACAGAGGATGAAATAATTCTGAATACATTTTCCACATTCAATCAGAGAGTTGCACAACATTTTCAAGGAAGATTCAAACAATAATAAATTCATTTTGTAGAGGTAAAACAACATATATTCAAATTGGAATGATTTATTTTACAAATTCTCTTTTATAATGATCATATACAACTTACAAAGATACAAATCTTTCTCTTTACATTCCTTTTAACAATACAGAATACAAAGCATATCTCTTTCGAGTTCAAAAGGGATTTCATTTCAATAACATGATAACTCTTCACCACAAAATATATTACAAGGTCATCCACTTCGAAGTGGGAAAAGGTTACAATAAGAAGTAATCTCAACAAGGATTGTCAACTTGTCATTTTCCTCTACTCCACTACAACAACATGAAGATCATCCATTTTCCATTTTGTTCACAACAAAGGCAGGGGAAAGGAAACGCTCTCCACCAAACTAAGACATCCAATGAAAAGGAGAATCCATCCTTCTTCATTTTCCCCGAGCCCCAACCACAATGTAATAAGAAATGTGTTTCAACTCATGGCAACAATTGGATTCCACAACACACATGCAATTTTACATTTAAAACACGAGTCTAAAACAAATACTACGGTTTTCAACCATATAATTCAAACAGAAAACAATACCCAAGCTTCATCACGTAATCCAAAGGAGCAAGAAACTATGGGGATGCTTCTTATGGCTACGAAAGGGGAAAGGGGTACTACCACCCGAGAGCAGACTACCAAAATATATATCATTTCAAATCCCTGATATGCCCTTATGCCTTCCCAAGTACTCCTTATTCCTCACATTTCCTTATGCCTCCCCAACCTCTTATGGCACCGCATAACAAGTAAAGAAATGCAAGCTATTTCTTGTAAGGTGGAACCATAATCCCAACTCACATCACACTTATACCTCCCCAAAACACTTATGCATCCCAAAAATATGCCCCATAGTCTTCTCCTAAACCAACCCTAGGCCATCTACCCAACCACCCAAGAAATAAAATGGCACATTCAAGCATTCAACCATTCACATATGCATACAAACAAAAGGATAGAATTTCTAAGAGCTAAGCTCTTACCTATCCATGATGGAGTTTGTTCCAAGTTCCAAAACAACAAGCTTTCCAATGAAAAAACAATCCAAGCTCAACAATCCAAATTTAACAAGGATATCCAATTTTCTCCAAAATTTGCAAGATTTCTCTGAACCAAAAGGTGTCTCCCAAGATGAAGCAATGCAAGGTGAAGTAACAAAAAAGTGTCACCCAAAACAAGCAAATGAATTTGAATATATAGAAGAGGAAAGAGAAGAGGATGAGGTGGATCCATGTGGGATGCGACATCACACATCCTCAACTCCAACTCCTAAGTCAACTTCAATCTCTAAGGCATAATAAAAACTAGGTGAATAAATGACAATTTTACTTACACACTCAAATCAAACCCAAACCTAAAAGGAGTGAAATTAAAAACATGTAAGAAAGTGCAATTAAAACATACAACTTGACTTACAAAAATGCATAAGGAAGGTATAAATTTAGACTCTCCAACCATAGGTTGCAAATTTAAGAGGTATGGGACAAGTTTAACTTGTCCCACAAGCCTCAAAATTAGCCTCCAAGGACAAATTCGAATCTCAAATAAGGTGTAGTGTTTCATACTCCAAAATCAACTTACACATCACTTACACATTTCTTACAACACTTTAATTTTAGGCAAAGAAATCTAATAATTACTTTCTTATGTCTCAATTTGATTAATTAATTTTAACAACATGATTATTCACATTAATTTACCACAATTAATAAATAATGAAAGGGTAAACACATCACTTAATAAACACATACAAACATCAATAAAAAGGAACCAAATAAATAAATACACATAACCCTTGGTCACATTTAAAGGTGATCCCCCCATGGGAATCCCTAACAATCAAACACACACACATGAACAATAAAAGTTGTCATGGTGACCTTGTTGAATTCATCTAGAATTCCAATGTGGTTGGTCTCCAATCCCCAATGTTTGTTGTGATATTTTTAAGATGCATAATAAAAATACTCCTTCAGCCTTATGGCCATATCAAAACATCCAAATGGATATAATATAATTTCAAAATCATCGGTATATATATGAATCACAATAACATCTAGACAATCACCAATATCACTTACAATTTCATCAATAACTATATGATCATCAATTTTGAATTCAATTTTCTCGGTCTACTCAATATATCCAAATATCACATTTCCTAAAAACATCCTTAATATATAAAATGTCTCTAGTAATTATCATGCATCATATATGAATCAGAGTCAACAATAATCCATGCTCTAACATCTAATCATCATACTAAATCAAAAGTCACAATAATGTCCATAATATAGTCAACAATGTCATAATCAATATCAAAATGTGTCGAAGGGAAGTGGGAACTACATCCCCCTCCCCTTAGACTCGAATTCCTCCTAAAAGTCATTGGAAAGAGAGATAGGAACAAATGTAATAGAAAAAGTATCACTCCATTATGGGATTTCTTGCTTCAAACAAGTATGGGTCTATAGAACCTAAGTTTGGTCCAATGCAATTCAGCAAGAAGAAGGGAGATTGCAAGGGATGAGTTCTAAAATTTCTGCATGCAAGGCTACAAACATTTAAATATAGAGAGTAAATTTACGCTATCAACCAAGATACAACACATAACAATATAACATGAAGAGTTCAAAAGAGTCTTAAGAATAACCACCAAGTAGAGAAATAACAGGGAGAATTCCATGAGTTTGAGAATGACCACATAGTTTCCATGGAATAAAACATACTACAATAACAAAAGTTAAGGTTTCCACTAAGGTTAAGTTATGCTTTCAAATTTCATTGTTTATGGTTAACATGTCTAGAAATTTTGTATGAAAAACATGTCTACTCAAAGGTCTCACAATTTGAGATCACACAAGATGAGGTTAATCAACAAGGAAGGGCACCTAACTCAACAAAACATTTACAATTGAGGGAACTATTTATGGGAAGTACTTAAATAACTCGAGAGGGTACAATCATATTTTCATGGTGATACTAAGCAAATTCAAGACCACAAGGTTTCCTATAGAATTGAACACACCAGCCAAATAAAGAGATGACAACCATTTAGCAAAACTACCTCCACCAACAACTAACATAACAATGTAAGAAGCACCATACACTATAACACAATGGGATTTATTTATCTTATTTCCTGCTCAAGCTCGGAATAACCATAAGAGAGCACAAGAAACACCAGGGAGCACTCAAGATAGCTAGGGAGAAAACAAGTAACAAGGGGGTCCAACTATAATCCAAGGGTGTATTGTAACATAAATGGATAACATCATCTTGTACTTTCCATCCTAACGGAAAAGGGGCAACTATAACAAGGTGACACAAGCAAATATGAAGAAAAGAAGACTTCCCAAAGTTACTTTATATCCTTAACATGTGTTGTTGTTGAAAATTTTTGCACTTGTGCAAAAATGGGCAACTCAAAACTTTGTTACGATGGATAGCTTTGGTGAAGTATACCTAAGCTAAGGGAATTATATCATATTATCTTGTTATTGCTGATTTGTGAAAGAGATTAAGTGAAATCTGTGGCTATGTGTGCTGTTACAAAATCGTAACAACTCACATAGTCTACAATTTCACGAATATCCTTGCAAAAGAACACAAGCCCCAAAGGACATCTATGTTATCTTGATGAAGACACCAGATTTCGAGTATGTAAGGTGTATAGTTTTGGAACAACAAACATAGTGGCAATTTTCAAGTAATCAGATTCACGGTTATTATCTGTGTGCCTATCAGATTTATTGCTCTGTATTCATTAAAGTTGTCATGATTAATGAGTTTGCATTTATCTATGTTGCCATAAAACAAACAAGTGACAATAATGGCCAAATGGAGATAGTAGAAAGGAGTCAAAATGAAGAATGGAAGCTAAGATAATCACATAGCATACAAAGAGACACATTTCATTCAATGAGTATCCATTAGAGTTACAGGTATTCACTTCAAGTTATCCCTTATGTTAATTCATTTTATTGAGATATTGAGTTGCCTACATCATTATACAATCAAAGGAAAACTGAATGCAGAAAGAGATAATCAACTCATTATTTCAATTTAATGCTTTATTCATAAGAGATCATAATCTTTCCCACACAAGCCGTGGGATATGACTAAGTGACTCATCATATACATGGAAATGAGAATATTGCATGTGCTAAAGAACAAGAGTAGAGGAGTAAAAAGGAACCCATCATTGCCTTTTCTATCTTCTGTCTCCACTCCTCAGCCTTTCCATCTCCATCTCAACTCTTCCATCTTCCGCTTCCATCTCCATTTCTTAACACCTGCAAGACAAGAGAAGTATCTGTCAAAATTGAGCTCAGGGTACAATGTTATTCCAATACTCATGTTCTAAAAGAAAATACATATTCTAAATTCAATGCATCTAATGGTACTTGAAAGAAAGAAGTACAGAAACACATGGCATAGGAAAAGAAAGAAATACAGATGAGCTGGCAGCAAGGAAGAGGCAGAGTCCATAAAGTGAATCTAAAGAGAAGATCAAAGAAGCTAAGGATTGATTTAGAAAGGAAGAATCTGAAGTAGCTTGTGAGAGAAACAGATTTGAAGAATGAAACATGTAGAAAGTTGGAAAACAATTGCAGAACAAGGAGAGAAGAATAAATAAACCACATGGATACAAGAGAGGCCAAAAATCCTATTTATTTCTAACTCATTTCTAAATTTTGTAGGAACAGGTTGCAACATTGATTGAAAATCAGTTAACTGTTTAAGAAAGAAGCATCAGAATAAGTCAAAAAGAGGTATTTTTGCAAATCAGATTAAAAAATCTAGAAAAGGAAAGAGAAAACAAGATTTTGGAAAAATTTTGCCAGAGTTTCCCCTTGTAAAATTGACTTTTGATTTAAAATAGAATTGAAATGCATGTTTTTTAGCTACTACATTACTTTCTAAGCTATCTGAGCTTCAAAAGAAATAAAAACAGTCAAGAAAAGTACATGTTTCATCACTTCTAAGTTGATATCATGATCAAATGAAACACACAGACATTCCAGATTTTCATCATGCTACAACTATCAAAGGTTCCTTTTAATTTCCAAATTCAAGCGTGAATTAAAGGACAACTACCTTACAGACTTTTCAGAAGTTGCGATGAATCAAGTAAAGCTAGCATGGACAACTCATTCAAGTAATCGAACAAGCAAGAGAGATGTTTACATGTTTTTAGAAAAGCCAAATCATAAGAATCTAGAGAGAGAAGGATTACGAAAAATTTTGCCAGAGTTTCCCCTTGCAAAATGGACTTTTCCAGAAAAATAGAATTGAGAAATAATGAAAAAAATGAGATAGAATTGCTACTATGACTTCTGGAAAGTGAAGTGCCATTACAAAAAGGAAACTAATTATCTTCTTCATTTTCCAAAAAAGAGGTATTTATTTCATTATACAGAAAGTATGCAATCATGTTTGCAACCAAGAAACAACATACAACTACCAAAGATTCATTATCCTAAATGCAAATGTCAAACTACAGAATATCAAAGATAGCATTCATCTTCCAACCGAAGGAGTAAACTACAAAGCTCAGCAAATGTTCAAACAAAGCATGCCTTCCAGAAACAAGATCAACAAGTCAAGTATGCAAGCACAGAGTTTATAAAAGTAGTTTGAATTACATCTACAAAGAGAAATGAGTCACAAAAGAAGATACAACTTTACGGATTGCAAGTACCCAGAATATACAAACTTTGCATCTACAGAATGAAGGAAGGGTTCATAAACTGCAAGTATGCATCTATCACAGGAAGTTAGACGAAACAGAGCTCGTGTTTCAAATGGAGAAATGGAAACAGTTAATACTTTCAAAGGACCGAACTGAGTTTACAAACAGTTCATCAATAAATGCACAGAAAGAAGCTTTAACAGATTTTGAACGACGAGTCCGAGCTCAAAGGCTCACTTCAGAAGTAGAAAATACCGAACCCACAAAGTACTCTCATGTTACGCAATATTTTAACTAATATTTGCAATGGATTCAGGGTTACAAGAATGAAAACTTGAGCCTCGAAAAGAAAAAGAAAAATAGTGTTGGAACTCACCATTTCCCGAGAATGAAATGATCAAACAAGCAAAAAATGGTGGCAATTTCCTTCTACAGGCTCGTATCGAGCTCATTAGCTACCAAAAGTAGAGAACCAGAAAGAAAACAAAGATTCATCACTCCACGAGAAGATACAAAGCTGAATAATAGATGATAATGATCTTTAGATCATATAACTGGAGGAAAACTGAGCTACGAAGCCAAAAACAAAAGAAATACCTCCAGAATCTTCAAAAACATAGAAACAGTCAAGCACCAATGGCGTCGAAGGCCAAGGAACAAGTTTACAGGCTCGAAGACGTTAAAATCTCCAAGCATTCATCAAAATCACAGAGTGAGCAAAAAATTTGCCAGGGCTTCACCCGCAGAGTAAAAAAAACCAAATGAAGTGACCAAATGCAAGCTCGGAGTGTATAACCTTTCATCGAACTAGGGTTCCAAAACCCTAACCCGTGGTTAGAGATCAACGACTCGCTGAATGCCAAGTGCCAAAATGAACGGTGATCGGTCTCCATAGGTTCCCAAGTGATAAGGCCCAATTAAAGGCCACCAACCATAATAAATGCCCAGTTGGAACCCTAATCAGGGTTACAAGATCTACGGTGACCAAGAAACCAAGGCGAAGATCAAGGGCCAGCAAAGCTCCCAAAAACCAAGTAAATCCAAGCCCAAGGTCAAGTTTCCACCGCCTACGACCAAGAAGGGTCGAGTGATCAAGGGATCATTTCTGAAAAGTTCCCTAAACATCTCTAAAGGTGCAAGTACGAGAGGATCGTCTCGAGATCTTTCCAACGACTATAAGAACGCAACAAATGGACATCGGGAGCTCTAGATATTTTTGGTCAAAGTTCGATAAGGGAAAGTCAACTCGGTCAATCGGTCAATATTTGGACCAATCGCACTTTGTGACACGTGGCTTGCCAACACTCGTCAAATTCACTCGATTTACCTATCGGGAGATGAAAAGTGGGCTACATTAATTAGTATTAAGCTCACATAAACCAACCGACCACACATATCAGCCAACATGCTAGGTTATGTCCACGTGGTAAAGGCATGCATTGTCATGCGTGGAAGATTCCACGTGAGGAGGGGGAGATGAAGCGGTGGTGTGGGGGCTAGGCCATGCGTGGACTGTCCCACGTGAAGAATGGAGTAGGTAAGGTTTAATAAAACCTTACCCAAATATAACACCGCCAAATGTGGGATATCCCACTTACCTTATGCAATCTGCTCCACATGGGATTTAATCTCATTTCATCAAATGCCGCTTATGGGATATTTATCTCATTAAAATATTCAATCGGCTAAAATGGGAATATCTAATCCCATTAAAGCGTGTAATCCGCCCACATAGGGATTTAATCCCATTTTATATGTACGGGATTATATGGAGTGCATTATTTTTGGGCCCTAATTTTGTATAAATAGGGAACCCATTCTATTGTAAACACACACAACACGAGCTTATTATTTGTTAAGCTTGTTGTGGTGGACACACATTACACACAAACTTGGAGAGAAGCTCATTCCTAGAGCGCTGGAGGCGAAGTCCGAGCCAAGAGGAGAATGAGAAATTGTTGTGTGAAGACCTAAATTATTTAGGCATTGTATATTTTTATATTATTGACCTATTATTTGTTAGGCAATAATAAATGAAATATTTGTGGCTAGGAGTTATTCAAACTACCTAGTTGGCCCATAGCGCCACACCAAGTACTTGTAAATCCTGGATTGTCGACCGGAGTGCTAGCTTCGCATTGTTTGCGTCGGGAAGGCCGATCGAAGCCGAAGGAGATTGTGCATCAGGAAGGTGGAAGTCGGGTGCTATTTTTCACCCTTGTCGTCCGAAGGTCTGGTGTACTGATAGGCAAGTAAAATTCCATTAGGTTTTCTTGTGAAAGTACTATTGTAACTTACAAGTTTTGACTAGTGGAACGGTTCGACCACGAACCCAGAGACGTAGGCAATTGCCGAACTCCGTAATCAATCTGTGTGCAATTGTCATTATTGTCTTGCATTTATTTTAAAATTGATTACTTAAAGGAGTAAATTATCAGCAAATAATTGAAGCCTATAAGGGTCCGAGATCAGTCATAATAATCGATTATTTTCGGATCAAGTTTGGTATCGTGAAGTGGTTTAGCCCAATATTTGTTTTTCATAAATCTGATTAACGAGTGATTGCTTCAAGATTGGTGCAGTTGGTTCAATTTTTGTGAACATGGTACAAGTGCACTATGGGCAAGATGTCTACACAGGCGAAGCTCGAAGAGATTGAAGCTTACAATCACCAGATCCAAGAAGAGAATTCTCTCCTGCGATCAATGTATTCCTCCTGGAAGAGGAGAATGCTCGTTTGAAATTGGGCCGGAAACCAATGATGAGCTCTTGGCAGGTTGCAGATGTGGTGATCGGAGGAAGGAAAAACCCTCTACTTCAGATGCAGAGGCCATGGCAGATGATTGCACTGTAATTTGTTCACCACGGGAATCTTCTTCTTCCTCCCATTCGGTTTCAGATTCAGGTAATGAAGTCTTTCGTTTGTTTGAAAATCATACTAGAGGCATTGGATCCAAGTTACTAGATAAAATGGGATTTGATGGAAGAGGCCTTGGTAAAAATGACCAAGGTATTGCTAACCCAATACAGGTCGAGGATCGTCCTTGTTTTGCAGGTTTGGGTTATCCTAGTGCGGGAATGGAAATTGGAGAATGCTCCAAGAACGCTGACGAGAGACAAGCTTCCGAAAGTAAAGTGATTACCCCACTAGTCCTGCAAGAAGATTATGAGCAGGAAAATTGTGCTTCGTCGTCACAGGCAGGATGTGGTAAGAGAAATCAGCGAAGAGGTAATGAGATTCCACCTCCAATTTCTTACCATAATCGTAAGCACAATAAAACTTCTGATCCACTTTTTCAGCTTAAGAAGTATGGTTATGATTTTCAGAAGATGTGGAATTCTTTTCCATGTACTTTTGTGGATTGCATAATCATTCAGTGGCCATATTTGGAAGAGAAGGAAACTGATGAAGAAGTTGATGTCGTTCATCAGGAACACGGCAAATCAAAAAGACCAATCTCGTCATGCAGAGTCGAGAAATGGCAGAAAGAGTTCCTCATCCCAGAAGAAGGAGATTAAGAGGAATTTTTGTGCTCATTGCCAGAGGAATGGGCATCGGGTGGAAAATTGTTGGAAAATGCATCCATCTCGCCATCAGAGTAATGGCAAGCCAAAGATGGAATGCAGGCCTAGTATAAAGGAAAAGGATGTTTCTACTCCACCACCGATTGATAATTCAACCCAGGACCAGGTAATACCTGAAAGTGAAAGTCCTTTGAAATGGGTAAGTCAACAATTTTTCAATTATATATTGCATAATTCAGATTGATGGATCGTATGCAGTATTAAGTTTGGAGATCAGATTCTGTGAGAAAATGCTGAGAGAAAGGTTTACAATACTCAGTGGATTTTCTTACTTAGAAAATTTGATTAATGCTCCTAACATATCTGCTAATAAGCATGTGAGTACAGTATAGCTTGATACGGAACTTACTCATATAAAGCTTGGAGATTGATCTGCCATTTGTGCAGACATTAGAGTTCATAGAGATCAGCTCGGAACTTCATTCTATGTAGAGGCATTGTGACCATGCGCAGGGATGGTAGGCGACTCATCATTGGCATTGACGTTAGGTCGGAACTTCATTCTATGTAGAGGCATTGCAACCGTGCAGCAGAATGGTACCTGATATTAGTATGTCAACAAGAGGAGCTCGCAAAGGATCAGCTTGGAACGTCATTCGATGTCAGGCATTGCGACCACATAATCGAATGGTAGCTGATCAACGGACTTATCATCATACATCGGAGGCTCGAAGTCTTGAAAAGACTTAGCATCATGTATCGAGGCGTTGAGGTCTACGAGACTTAGCATCATGCATCGGAGGCTCGAGGTCTTGAAAAGGGCTTAGCATCATGCATCGAGAGGTGTTGAGGTCTACAAAGACTTAGCATCATACATCGGAGGCTCGAAGTCTTGAAAAGGCTTAGCATCATGTATCGAAGGTGTTGAGGTCTCAGCAACATACTTAGCATCATGCATCGGAGGCTCGAGGTCTTGAAAGAGGCTTAGCATCATCCATCGGAGGCGTTGAGGTCTGTAAAGGGACAAGGCATTGTCCATCACCGACATCGATCAATAAAAGCTCTACGTAACATGGAGTTCCTTCAAACCGCCTCAGTTCTCGCGAATCAACTCGGAGTTAGGAGCTATGTTATAGAGTAAAAGAAGATCCTTGTTGTCAGATATCAAGAATCTTAGCACCGCACAAAAGGAGCGTTGAGGTTTCATTCAGAAACTTAGCACCATAAAGCGGAGGCGTGGAGGTTTTCTTCGGATATCAGAGTGGCGTAGCGGAAGCATCGTGGACCCATAACCCACAAGTTCCAGGATCGGAGCAGAGTTGTCAAAGTGAGAAGGTTGGAGGAGAAGACCCAAGGGTCTACTACAATAGCACTTCCGAGGTGGCAGCGAGTTTTGATTCGGGACGATACGGAAGGTTTTGGGACAAAAAGCTTTTCTCGGTGGGGAGGTGTGATCAGGGGATAATTTCTGAAATTTCCCTAAACATCTCTAAATGGTGCCAGTGCAGAATATCATCTCAAGAGCTTTCCAACGACTATAAGAACGCGACAAACGGACATCGGGAGCTCTAGATATGTTCGGTCAAAGTTCGGGGGCAAATGAAAGTCAACTCGGTCAATGGTCAATATTTGGACCAATCGCACCGTGACATGTGGCTTGTCAACACTCGTCGAATTAAGCTCGATTTTCCTATCGGGAGGCGACAAGTGGGCTACATTAATTGGTATTAAAAGCTCACATAAACCAACCAACCACACATATCGGCCCAACATGCTAGGTTATGTCCACGTGGTAAAGGCATGCATTGTCATGCGTGGAAGATTCCACGTGAGGAGGGTGAGATGAAGCGGTGGTGTAGGGGCTAGGCCCATGCGTGGACTGTCCCACGTGAAATATGGAGTAGGTAAGGTTTAATAAAACCTTACCCAAATATATGGCGCCAAATGTGGGATATCCCACTTACCTTATGCAATCCGCTCCACATGGGATTTAATCCCATTTCATCAAATGCCACTTATGGGATATTTATCTCATTAAAATATTCAATCGGCTAAAATGGGAATATTTAATCCCATTAAAACGTGTAATCCGCCCACATAGGGATTTAATCCCATTTTATATGTACGGGTGAGGCTAATATTAGCCTAAGGATTATATGGAGTGCATTATTTTTGGGCCCTAATTTTGTATAAATAGGGAACCCATTCTATTGTAAAGACACACAACACGAGCTTATTATTTGTTAAGCTTGTTGTGGTGGACACACATGACACACAAACTCGGAGAGAAGCTCATTCCTAGAGCGCTGGAGGTGAAGTCCGAGCCAAGAGGAAAATGAGAAATTGTTGTGTGAAGACCTAAATTATTTAGGCATTTTATAATTTTATATTATTGACCTATTATTTGTTAGGCAATAATAAATGAAATATTTGTGGCTAGGAGTTATTCAAACTACCTAGTTGGCCCATAGCGCCACACAAGTACTTGTAAATCTGGATTGTCGGCCAGGAGTGCTAGCTTCGCATTGTTTGCGTCGGGAAGGCCGATCGAAGGTGAAGGAGATTGTGCATCGGGAGGTGGAAGTCGGGTGCTATTTTTCACCCTTGTCATCCGAAGGTCCGGTGTCTTGATAGGTAAGTAAAATTCAATTAGGTTTTCTTGTGAAATTACTATTGAACTTACAAGTTTTGACTAGTGGAACAGTTCGACCACGAACCCGGAGGCGTAGGCAATTGCGAACTCCATAATCATTCATACGTGCAATTGTCATTATTGTCTTGCATTTATTTTAAAATTGATTACTTAAAAGGAGTAAATTATCGGCAAATAATCGAAGCCTATAAGGGTCCGAGATCGTCGTAATAATCGATTATTTTCGTATCATCGAGTCATCATGGAGAGGGGCCAGCCCACGGACCAACCAATTAATCATTGCAGGGGACTTTACAAAGTCCGAACTATAGTCCATGCCCGAAAAATCAAACAAATCATTATATGCCAAAAGTCCTAAAAAGGGCAAAAATTGTATTATGTGCCAAGGCCCAAAGGTGGCGGATCAACTAATGCATGGTGGGCTAGCCAAGGGTGGTCCCCTTTGATATTATATACATGCTTATGCCTAAATCTACAATGTGGCAGCATTCCAAACCAAAGGTGGTCCCCACATGGGGTTTTCAAACAAATTTGCAAATGTCACTTTTGTGACTATCCAGATCAGTGAAGGAAATCAGAAAACATGTATACCTTGGAGGTGGTCCCCACTTCACTTTATTTTTGCAAATATGGCTAAGGTTGCATCTTTTTCCTATACACAGGAGATGATTTTTGCATGCCTTCACAACATGACAGAACAGAGAAGATGACAAACTTGCATGTGCAAAGAGAGAAGACTTGCCTAGCAAGTAAATTTTAAAATTAGCAATTGTTCACCTTTCTTTCTTAAAAATAGAATAGTCAACTTCAGTTTGACTATATTGTATCTAAGGCTGATAATGCCTATTTTTATCACATGCTTTAGTTTGTATTATTTTATTCCTTTATTTATTATTAAATAAAGGGTAAAATTAGGATGCATGGGCGAGTACAACTTTTAAGCTATTTTTAGGAAGGGGGTGAACTTTTTCTATATATTGTGTGCTCTTGCAAAGCACAAAAAGGGGGATTTTTTCGAGATATTTTCCCAAAAGAACTTTTGATATGAGTACTGAAGCAATTTCTGCCAGTTTTACCCTCTGAGTGTTGAATTACTCTTGCATTTCCAAGTTATTTTGCAGTCTTGTGTATGCCAGTATTAATCTTGTGAATCAATATTCCCTGATTAGTCACTTTACCTACTTCTGAGATCTACTATTTTTGTTAAATTTCATTGTGCATGTTAGTTTACTAGTCTTCATTGTGATTTTCCCTCAATACAAATTAAATGTTTTTTCCGTACATTCAGAGAAAGTACAAATTGGTTCATGCACACAAAGAATTCTTCACAAGTCAGTTGTGTATTCCACTCAAGTCAAGTTCTTTATTCAAATTTGGTGTATCACCTTAGTAATTATTTCATTTTCAGTCACCTCCTAACCCTAAAACTCCCAGAAAGCAGTCTAGAGAACACTAATAAGGAACCGGCCTTTTAACCCCAGAGTTCACCTCAAAATAGGTATACCCATAGACCTAAGGTGTCCCCATTGTATCTAGAGAGAGAGATCTTTTGCAGACTTAGAACACCTGCTGCCATCTCTCTGTCGGGTGCACTTTCGAGAGATAACAGTTGCCTTAAAATTACAATAACTTAGGTCTCCAAGGACAAGACAACACGTAAGGAGGTTGCTTAGTAAAAAGAGGTAAGTCTCAATCCAAAAGTGTCAAAGCCGACACTCATCGATCCTATGGGACGATAAGGGTATGATGACCCAAAACACCCACAAAGAAAGGCACATACATCTATGAATAAGAAAGTACTAAGAAACTATAACACATTGTTATCCACTGGGTGTTTCAAAATTTTAGGTAGGCGACAAAACTACGGGTTCAACTAAACATTGCACTAAATACACATAAATATTACTTATTTTATAACTCAACTAATTAAGTCAAAAGTTTTAGTTTAGTTTTCCTAGCACATTCCTTTATGAGTTTTATTAATTAAAACATTCCTTTTTATTCTATTATCACATGTTTGCGTTATAAGAAGAACCACTAAGGTGGTCATAATATCTCGCCATTTTGTAAAGGCACAAAAGAGAAAAAATTATTTTTTTACCCCTACGAAGGTACATGGACAACATTTCCTTTCTATTCCTCTACATGGTTTTTATTTCTTCCATTAATTTACCCAAGTTATAGCAAGGACCATTACCCTTTTCCTATGTTCCAGTTTATTTGTTAAGCTTCAAGGCCAAATCTCCTCAATTATAGTTTTATGATGTTTGGGTGAGTCAACTTGTCAATTAAAAGTTTAATGAGAAGGGAGGGTAAACATATCACACTATTACTTTTATGGGAGAGAGAGGTAAATCAACACATCACATTTTTTTAATTCCAAGAAAACAAGGGACATTCAACATAGAAAACACATCATTAATTTTGTAAGAACTAGGAATCAATCAACCAACATGGATCACAACAAAAATTTGAGGTTTTCTTTTCACTTATTACAAGTATCATAAAAACCTTCCTAGTGGGTTCTAAAAGTTCTCAAAATAAGTTATAAAAAGGTCCATTAAAAAAACATAATTACTTTTACTAATCTACTAGGGTTTAACAATGTTTGTTATTTTGGCGAAAACATTTTACTCACATGATAAGACAACAAAATTTTTCAAATTTACACCCATATTACCACACGATACCACCAACCAAGCAATCGAAATGAAAAGGAAAAATTTTAACTATAAGAACACCACATACTCACTAGAAGGCATCAAATGTAAGCAGACAATTAAATATTTATTCAACATGCACTTTATGACTAAGAGTTACAGTTTCGCAAGAAGAATCACATTATAAAATACCACCGAGCTTACATCATCAAGGTCTAATTACACTAACATCACCAATGGCATGGTCCAAAAGACTCAAAGCATTCATAAGTGTCTCCATGTAATCCAAATTTAATAGGTCATAGAGTGTTATTCATAGCAATTTAAAATGTTAAGGCCAAGGTAGGCTTATTTATAGGTTGATGTGAGAAAACAAACACACTTAATTTAAACACATTACTCGAATGGGATTAATTCTAACCATAATTACCAAGATGCATACAATCCACAAGTCAATAATTTTATAATGAAACAAGGGAATCATGATAAAACTTAGCATGCCATCGAAGAAAAGCCACTACCAAACAAACACTTTTCCACTAACATCTATAGTTAATAAAAAAGTAATCCAATCCTAACAAAATCCAAAAGCCCATAAATACACACCTCTACTCCGACGAGGATCAAGTTCTTTCCAGACTATAAGAGAGTCACCACCAATGCCATTAGGCTACTAACTAGACCACACTACACAACAAACTCTCTTCCCAGTGAGGTCGAGTGAAGAAAAAGGTCACTCTAAGATCCTAGACATACTCAAGGTTCCGTGCATCCAACACCAAGGCACAACTTAAAGCACCTAAGAAGACATTCAAGACACCAAGGGTGTACCCCCATACGACGAATTGTCATAATACAAACAACATAGAACCAGCTCATCAATAAGCAAGAAGGAATCACGTAATGTTTAGCTAAGTAACCAACAATATCAACGAGCTCCGAGTCACCAATCAAAATAAAATCCAAGAAATGTTGGAAATCAAGGAAAGTGGCTAAGTAGCTGCATTGTGAAGTCTGAAAATTATCGCAAAAGAAAAATATAAATAAAAAGAGCTTGAGATCTTCTCAAATCAATCATGAAATAAGATGTTGATCCTTGATAAAATAACACAAGATTACAAATGTAAAATACGAAGGTTAACACCACATTCACTCCATACCCCTTCATGGCCGCCAATAGGGTATTCTACCTTGAGGTCGGTTCGAAGGACACATATGCGGGATTGGGTCATAAATGACACCCGCAGGGCGTAATGTCCACTCTCCCATATGGGTAACAAAATGAAAATCGACAACTAGACTATATTTCCTAACCACTTTGAAGGACGAAGCTCTAAACAACCTCTAATCAACTCTTCCCGACCCTAGATCACAACCACTATTGTCCAACCACAAGAATCACACCATAAAATTTATCATTCCAACAAATCCAATAATGAAGGGTCTTAAAAGGGCTTAACACATCATACAGTTAAATCAAGATTTAGGACTTGTAAAACAACACATTTTCAAAGGGAACCAAGTTTCCACTACACTAGAAGTTCACAAAAATCAATTTAATTTAACATTCTTAGTTACCTAGGTTTAGAAAAAATGCCACTAAGCAAGTACAACAATTCAAACAACTTATTATTTTATTATTATTTTAATTCTGGCAGTTCAAATGAACAAAGTAATGTAATATTTCTTCATACGTATTTCTTTTTCAATTTTCAAACAAGTTTTTTTTCTAGATTTAAAAGTGTGCTAGGTTTACAGTTCATGTCTCAAGTTTTCTAGTGTGCCCAAGGGTCCAAGATTTTGAACCCACATTCTGATACCAAGTGTAACACCCACTAAAAACTCCCACTTGAGACCCATGAACAACCTAGGTTTAGTTAGAAAATTATGGAATAATATTTTTTAAAAGTGTTAACAACCAAAGTCTCAAGGACAATTAAATTCAACTGATAATTTTTCCCATTATAACAATTACTAATTCCACATTATAAAGTAGCAAGTGTAATAAGTCCACACGTAGCTCAAATCTCTTTAGGGATTAATTTAATCACCGATTACATCGACATTTTAGCTAAATATTCCCGATTAACATTTTAGGGTTAAGGGACCAAAAAAATTAAATACCTAAGGTATTTAGTTCCATAAGATCTAAAACAAGAGCAAGGTTTAATTACAATGAGGGGGAAAGAATAATTGTTTTAAAATTTTTAGAGTAAATTCTTATTTACCTCCCGAAATATCTTAAAATATTCAACTTGATTTTTATCATGATTAACACAATTAAAACTTCTTGAAAACATTCCCATTAGATAGGAAATTTCCTCACCTTTCTGGTGATATAAATAAGTCCTCCTAACTCCTCATATTTCTCAAGTTATGGGTCGGCGGGCCTTGGGAAGAAAATTTTCCCAAGAGCGGGTTTTGCGGCCTAGGGAGGAAAATTTTCCCCAACTCGGGCTGCAAACTTCGGAGAGAAAATCCACCTAGAGGAGAAAAGTGGACCGATGGAGTGGGGAATAAAACTTTTCGCAAACACGGACCAATGGAATGGGGATGTCATTTAGCACTTTTGACTTTTGGGATAAATGTGCAAACTACCTCAAGCACGCCCGCAAGCCCGTGAAGGGACACGTGTTAGCATTACTAAGCTCCAGTAGGAAGTCGGATCACCGTAGGAATTTAAAACAATAATGGATAAGGGACCAAAACGATCTGTGCCTCTGTCGTTGCCAAGCGCACCAAGTTTCATGCCCTAATTCGCATGGGGAAAACAAACTAGTGGGCAAACTTAGGAAATTTTAACTTTAAAAAGAAAGATTTAAAGGTTTAAAACTCTCTGCGCTTTCACCTATCCTAGGTATGCCACATGTCAGACAACCATTGGCTATGGATTGGTGGAGTGGTGGAATAAATTAAGGAATTATGCCAACAAAATTCTTTTTAAAGAGTTAAGGTTATAAAGGATCCGCACCTCCGCTCGAAACCTAAGCCACGTGGTAGCACTTGATTGGCTCTGGTGCGTGTACACGAAATAAATTGAATTTTTTTACAAATTTATTGTTTTTAAGTGATTAAGGTTAAAATTGATTCGAGCCTCTTTCAATGCCCAACGAAGCCACGTGTCAATCAATGATTGGGTGAGGCGCGAGGCCACGGAGGAAAAATTACCAAATCAACTCTTTGGACTTAGATCATCTTTAGAAAAAATGAAGGCTTGTAGATTAGTGGAGAGGTGGGAAACTTCATGAATTTGTGCCTTTTATAGAAAAAAAAAAGAAAAAGAAAGTTTTAGCTCAATGTGGGTCCGCCCAAGAATATTTTAATAATTAAATTTGACAGTTATAATATTTTTGAAGCCAAATGAAGTAAAAACTTCAGAAGGCCATAAATTTTTATTAGAAAATTGGTTTTGGAAAATGAGGACTTTCTAGAAATATTTCAACGTCTTCTTTGCATAGGAATATTAATATTTTAATTTTGATAAAGTTTGAGGGGTCAATTTTATGAAAATGGTCTCTAGGCTTTTAAAATGCAACAGGTATATTTGAACTTATAAAATTTTGTTCAATTCGACCTTCTTCCTTTCTCAACATGCCAAACAGACATGGAGGAGTGCTCTTGGAAGTTTTTGGAATAAATTTTCAAGGATACAATGTTTGATTTAAATGCAATTCGATTTTACCCATTTTATACTACAAAATGTCTGCAATTTGCCCTTGCCCGATTTTGCAAAGTTTTGAAATATTTTCTTAAGTGTTATTGTCTAATTGAATTTGTTTAGATCATATTATGTTCAATTTGTTGTTTCATTGGTTATTTCTTTGTTGCAATGTCATTCTATTCATTTATGATGAAAATTACAGATTTCAATGGGAAACCAAACATGGAAAGGAAACAAAATTAACTCAATGGATCTTATTTCACTTGCCTTGCTGTAAAACATACAAGTTCATTCCATGCTAGTTTCAAATAGATTTTTTTCTTTGAATTAAGTGATAGAAACAATAATGTAATTTCTATTCCACTCAAATTATACCTTTCAACAAAACAGAGTAATACATTTTCTTCACATGTTTCCTCTTTTCATTTACCCTTCTATAACAACATTTAAATTCATTCCCTACTAATTTAAAGTATTTATCTTCCTTCAATCAAAAGTAGAACAAGAATGTAGTTTCAATTTCTTTTCAAACACGTACTCTTCAAAAGCACAGAGGATGAAATAATTCTGAATACATTTTCCACATTCAATCAGAGAGTTGCACAACATTTTCGAAATGATTCCAAACAATAATAACTTCATTTTGTAAAGGTAAAACAACATCTATTCAAATTGGAATGATTTATTTTACAACTTCTCTTTTACAATGATCAAATACAACTTACAAAGATATAAATATTTCTCTTTACATTCCTTTTTACAATACAGAGTATATCTCTTTTGAGTTCAAATGGAATTTCATTTCCAAAATAGGATAACTCTTCACTACAAAATATATTACATTGTCATCCACTTGAAGTGGGAAAAAGTTACAATAAGAAGTAATCTCAACAATGACTTCCAACTTGTCTTTTTCCTCTGCTCTAGTATAGCAACATGAAGATCCTCCATTTTTCAGTTTGTTCACAACAAAGGCAAGGGAAAGGCAATGCTCTCCACCCAACCAAGACATCCAATGAAAAGGAGAATCCATCCTTCTTCATTGGCCCCGATCCTAACCACAATGCATTAAGAAATGTGTTTCAACTCATGGCAACAATAGGATTCCATAACAAACATGAAATGTCACATTTAAAACATATTCCAAAACAAATATTGCAATTTTCAACCACAGAATACAAACAAAAAACAATACTTAGGCTTCTTCATGCAAGACAAAGGAGTAAAAAACTATGGGGTATGCTTCTTATTCCCCCAAAGGGAAATGGGTATCACCACTTGAGAACAAACCACCAAAATATATATCATTTCAAATCCCTAGCATGCCCTTATGCCTCCCCAAGTACCCCTTATTCCTCACATTTCCTTATGCCTCCCCAACCTCTTATGGAACCCCATAACAAGTAAAGAAATGTAAGCTATTTATCGTAAGTGGAACCCAAATCCCAACTCCTCCACACTTATACCTCCCCAAAACACTTATGACTCCCATAAATATGCCCCATAGTCTTTTCCTACACCATCCTTAGGCCATCTACCCAACCACCGACAAATAAAATGACACATTCAAGCATTCAACCATTCACATATGCATACAAATAAAAGGAGAGAATTTCAAGAGCTAAGCTCTTACCTCTCCATGATGGAGTTTGTTCCAAGTTCCAAAACAACAAGCTTTCCAATGCAAAAATAGTCCAAGCTCAACAATCCACAAGTAACAAGAATCTCCAATTTTCTCCAAAATTTACAAGAGTTCTCCAAACCAAAAGGATTCACCCAAGATGAGGCAATGTAAGGTGAAGTAACCAAAAGAGTGTCACCCAAAACAAGCAAATGAATTTGTATATATAGAAGAGGAAAGAGAAGAGGATGAGGTGGATCCATGTGGGATGCCACATCACACATCCTCAACTCCAACTCATAAGTAAACTTCAATCTCGAAGGAACAATAAAAAAACAGGTGAATAAATGACATTTTTACTTACACACTCAAATCAAACGCACACCTCAAAGTACTTTGAAATTAAAAACATGTAAGACAAAGGTCAACTAAAACATACAACTTGACTTACAAAAATTCATAAGGAAGGTATAAATTTACACTTTGTCCAACCATAGGTAAGGTTGGTATGCAAATTTAACAGGTATGGGACAAGTTTGACTTGTCGCACAAGCCTCCAAAATTAGCCTCCAAGGACAAATTCGAATTTCAAAGAAGGTGGAGTGTTTCATACTCCAAAATCAACTTACACATCACTTACATATTTCTTACAACACTTTAATTTTAGGCCAAAAATATAATAATTACTTTCTTTTATCCAAATTTGATTAATTAATTTGAACAACATGATTATTCACATTAATTTACCATAATTAATAAATAATGAAAGGAAAACACATCACTTAATAAACACATACAAACATCAATAAAAGGAACCAAATAAATAAATACACATAACCCTTGGTCACATTTAAAGGTGGCCCCCATGGAATCCCTAACAATAAAACACACACACACAAACAATAAAATTTGTTATGGTGACCTTGTTGAATTCATCCGAGAATTCCAATGTCGTTGGTCTTGATCCCCCGATGTTTGTTGTGATATTTTTAACTTTTGTATAATACAAATACCCCTTCACCTCTTGGCCATATTAGAACATCCAAATGGATATAATATAATTTCAAAATTGTAAATATATATATGAATAACAACAACATCCGGACAATCAACAATATCACTTACAATTTCATCAAGAACTATATAATCATAAATTTTAAATTCAATTTTCTCGGTCAACTCAATATATCCAAATATCACATTTCCTAAAAACATCCATAAATATACCCATGTCAGACATTTTATCATCCTCAATATATTAAATGTCTCTAGTAATCATCATGCATCATATATGAATTAGAGTCAACAATAATCCATGCTCTAACATCTAATCATCATACTAACTCAAAAGTCACAATAATGTCCATAATATAGTCAATAGTGTCATAATCAATATCAAAATGTGTCGAAGGGAGGTGGGCACTACAATTCACGATGAGTGTTGATTCCTCCACCACTTGTCAGTGAATCTCTTTGTACAAGTTTTGCAATAAGAGCATCAACAATACCAATAGACATTATTACTTTTTTTTAAATCACAAACTTGAACTCTCAAGGTCGGAATGAAAGTGCGATCGAGAATGCTAATAATAAAACTACCTAAAATTGATTGTGTCAAGTACTTGAGCTCAATAATATTTAACAACTCAGCCTATGACTTTTTATTACTTGTTTATGAAGTAATAGTAAACATTTACGTCATTACTTTAATTATTCCTTGCATTTACTTTGTAAAAGATGATTGATTTGATTGGAAAATCATATTGCATGACCACCATGGTCCACTTGTCATTGCCATGTTTCTTCTTAAAAACTAATTATTATTTTTTATTAGGGGTAAATAGTTTTGAAGGGACTATACCCTCTTACAAAAAAGCTCCATAGCAAGATAATGCAGTAAAAACATCAAGTTTGGATCAGCATCCAGAATATACATGTATGTCCAACTATAGTTAACTGAAGAACTATACCAAAGGATCAAAACCTTAACAAAAATTGTAACTAAGCAGCATGAAAACAACGTCCGAATGCATCAAAACAAAAAACCTATAGTAAGGACTGTCCTCTTCACTTGTCTACTTTTTCAATATTTTTCCTTACCTTCTGCAGAGAGGTGAAGAGTGTTAAGGCAGTGACATGGGTGGGATCCTTCTTATCCAACTGTGAGAGATTCAAGTTCCTTACTGGTTTTGGACTCCTAAATGGTAGCAGGAATGTCACCAAGCACATGTACACTTTCGAAATGCTGCTCCAAAAATTGTAAATAGCCTTAAGCATAGACATGGTATAGTCATGCCTTCCTTTTGCATTTCCCATCCTATTATCCAGTGAGTTAAGCTTCTTGTAAATTTCAATAATTTGATCATTATCCTGCTCAAGGTCATTATGCATCTTCCTTTTGCCTTCTCTCTTATATAACTTCTTGAGCTCTTCTTTCAAAGCCCCAACCTCCTTTTATAGATTGACAATTCTATTGAGAAGGACATCCTCCTTACTATAGTAGAAGTGCCAGGTTGGATTGCTGATATGAAGCAGATTTTTAGTAGACTCAATTTCTTTGTTGCTATGAAGGATTCTTTGGGAGGGGAAGGGATGATTGAGGGGGTAAAGTGGATTTTTGGTTCTGATTTTCCTTCGACCAGTAGCAGTGGTGGGGGCAGTGGAGTCAGGGTAAGGAGGGGCAAGGGCAGTGGGAATTGAATGATGTTGAGAAAGGAAATGGTAGTGAAGCAAAAAAATGAGTCCTTGGTGATGGGGGTGACACGCGTGTGGTTTTAAAACTCAAGAGCAGAGTATTCCAGTGAATTTAAAAGATAATGTGGAAAGATAACATGCAAATTCCTTCTAAAATGATTTAGGAAAACCAAATGTTTGAGAGGAACCGTCACATATCTACCTTCTAAAGTGACATACCTGACAATCATCCTTGCAATTTCATCAAATGAATCTGGAATGGAGGACACTTTTATGTATGTTATAACAAACTTGATATTTTCTCTGTCTACTAGGAATTTCTTGGCTTTGAATTTCTTGTCAACCCTCTTGCTGAAGAATTTAGCACCTTCGAGACTCAACCCCATGACCTCAACAATAAGATCTTCAGTGATTTTAATGTTTATCTCCCCATATTCTATTGTTCTTTTCTTCCACCTAGTTGTGAATTGAAGAGAAATGTCTTGATCATGACCCTACATTTTTTCAATGAGGTTTGAGACCCCACCCATTTGCAAATAAGTCCATAGGGTCACATCCTCCTTCCAAGTTGGGTCATAGGTGGGTTCAATTTGACATGGAGCTCCACCCATTCTTCATCAATGTTGTTTCTTTGTTTCCCAATGGTAATGCTTTTCCCCAAAACCACTTCTTGATAGTGTCTTTATATACCCAAAAAGCATGTGAAGAATGAGTGAAATTATTAGCCGTGCGTGAGGAGATAATCGCTCTCAATAAAATGAAGGGCTTCTTAATGATGGTTTAGGATTTCGTATTTATCCTTGATGATGTCATTATGTACCTTCTTTACGAGGATGTCATCACTAAACCAAATTTGCATTTTATTACTCTCACTATAGTTAACAAGACCATCTTTCCTTTGTTTCCTTCATGATATGAGTGGATGATTTGACAGTTTGCAAAGGATTTAAAAATCTCAATAGATTCATAAATGAAATCCCTAATGGTCCAACTAGGGGGTTGTGCTTGATTTAAGAGATTTATTATGTTTAAAGAGTCCCCTTCAATTATAATATTGGAAATATTACAATCTCTTACAAGTCTGATCCCCCATAGTGCTACTAGGGATTTAGAATAGTGATTTGTTTGGTGGCCCATTTTACCAGCAAATGCAGCAACAAGATAACCTCTGTGATCCCTGATCACCCCACCTCCTCTTGATGCCCCTAGGTTTCCTTTGGATTCCCCATCAAAATTCAACTTGTACCATAAGTTGGGTGGCTGAATCCAATGAACTAAAGATCTGTCAATGTTATTTTGATCATTCCTATGTGTATTGTCAGTATCAATCTTCCAAGAAGAAAGTATATGTTCTTCATCCTTGGGGTATGGTCTATTTTTTGGAGGCCTAAACCTTTCAATGTTATCTTTTATAGCAATAACAATTTCCTTAAAGATCTTGTTGCATACCTGTCTGTTGTTTCCTGAAGATTATTCCATTCCTAGTTTTCCACAATCTCCAAATGGTATGAGGTAGGACCAAATTCCATATTTTGGTGCTAAAATTGGTTTCGCCTTAGTTGCCATTATTTTCCTCTGATCTGCATGTTCTGAAACATTTTGTCTCTCGATGTGGGTGTTCTAAAAGTTTCTACCTCCACTTGAAATGCCTTGAATTGTTTACAAAATCCATTGTCATGTCCCTCCTTGAAAAGTCTCCGAGCTTGCCCTATTTTTCCCTAATTTCTTCAAAATCTACGGGCTTTTCCATTTTTCCTATTTTTCCCCAACCATGGAAGCTCAAGAATGGTTAATCTATATTTTTATGCCTTTGAAAATCCAAAATCCATGGTCAAAGGAAGCTCAGAACCATGATTCACTTGTTTTTGTTTTAAAAAAAAATCATCCTTAGCGAAAAATCGGGTTCTGGGCGTGAATGGTGATTTTCTATATTTTGACGGTCTAACGGTGTATTTTTCCTATCAAAGTTATTCCTCAACATTCGGTGGTCACGTGGCTTCTTTTTGTTGGTCAGGGGACGGTAGGAAAATGCTTTAACTTATCACTTTTTGCTTTTTTGGAAAAAGGCAAATTTGGTCTCGTGGCTCCGCTCATTTCTTATTGGTTCTTTTGGTGCTTACGTGGCTTCTTCTAATTGGATGGGGCACGGCAGGTTTGTTTTTGAACTTGTTCCTTTTGGCTACTTTGGAAAAAGGTTTGAACTTGCCCCGCGCCCCTCAAGGCCCTCTCGATTAAAGAAAATTTTAAGTGGCAGGGAAAAAGTCTTCCTATGACCCCTTGAGAAGGACACATGGCAAAGTTAATGGTGGAGATGTGAGCCTTCGAGGTAAGTCAAATGTTTTTCCATTTTGGAAAAATGGAATAAAATTCTAAAATAGAAGCATGCCCCGCTTGAAATCATTTTGAAACCTTAAGGTTTTTGAAGTTATGCCATAACGACACGTGGTCATCTGCACTCATTCAAGGTATCAACCTTTGGGGATCATCTAAAGATGCACCATTGTGACAAGTGGAAGTTTGAAATGTCAAAGGTATGGGGAAGCGGAAAATCGAAGGCAAATTGGATTTTTGCCTCTTGTCATCAAAAGAATTAAAATCTTAAAATGTCCCACAAGCTTGACAAGAAGGCGGTCAAGGTTGGATTTGAAAATGTTAAGAAACAGGAGGTGGGCCATCGGGAAACTTGGTTTTTTTCCCTTGATGTTCAAATGAATAAAATCATCAAAATGACCAGCAGGGCCCAATAGAGAAAAGACAAAAATTGCTCCATCAATGGCATAGGTGCGGACTTTCGGGAAATTTGGAAAATTTTCCTTTTGTGGAGAAGGGAGTTAAAAGTAAAAAGGGAAGCATGGTTCCGCTGGGACCCACATTAGAGACTAGAAGTGGAGGGGCGGAGCTACGGGTGAAATTTGGAAAATTTTCCCTTTTCCAAAAAAGAGGTGAAATGGCAGAATTTGGCCGTGGTTCCTTTGGGACCCACCTTAGGACACATGTCAGGCTCATTTCTCAAGGGCGGAGGCATGGAGAAAAATGTGAAAATTTTACATTTTTCAAAATTTGTAAAAGGAAAAAAGGAACCCACAGGCCCGCTCTAAAATTAGATCTCCCACATGGACAGTGAAAATTCAAAGTAGGAATCAACGCATGTTATGCATCCATGTATCTCGATTCTTCCCATTTTCACACCGGATCTCTTGGAAGTGTGAATCTTCATGATTTCTCAATATTTATTGCACGCCAAATAGGGAAGGGGAGTTAATTTGATATCTAAGTTTGGTGAGGAAGATGCAGGGAACGTATTTTACCATTAAGATGAGATCGACCTTTGGGATTAATCGATCTTCCATTTTTCCTTCCTGCATGTGAAGAGATAGATTTGGCATGTGATTAGGGGTGGAAGTGGTTGGTGAGTAGAGGGAAAGTGATCTATGAGAAGGAGTTGAATGTAGAAGATATTCAAAGATATTTTCCCCACGAGTGCTTGGAAAAATTTTACAAATTTGATTCTGGAAATCGTGATCATGATCATGGTGAGCACTCGTAGCACTCAATGTCGGGATTTATTTGGGGGAAAGGGAATCTATTATAAATGTTATAAATGGAAAAAAAAATTCATGCAAATGGTTGGAGTGTTAGAGGTCGAAGAAAATTCCCAAGAGGAAAATTTGACAAAGCCTATCTTTTGAGAAGTCATCTAAGAAGCTTGTATATCTCTTTTATATTAAGTTTTATCATGTCAAGGTGGTTGCAAGTGTACAACCATTGAAAATATCTGAGATTGTTCTAGAAAATTTCCCCTACTTGATAAATTTAATCAAATTCAAGTTATTTTGTGTTGATCTTGAGCAAAATGTGTTTGTTTCATTTCTGAATGTCTGCAAATAGTTTTTCTTGTTCTTATTGCAATCTTGTATCAAAATCTGTCTTAATCACACAGGTCTCAATCCTTGTGATAGTTTAGTGGCATCTACAATCTCATTTCTCAGAAGAGATTTCATCTAGGAGTGAAATAAATGATTTAAAATCACTTTTCTTTCATTTATTGATAGAGATTGTTTGTAAGCCTCTAGGTGTACCTTAGGCGTGATTGATCTTAGATTTTGATGTTTTATTGGGTCTTCTAACTTGAGCCTTCATGTTAAAATCTCATAGATTGTGTGAAAAATTGCTAATCTGGGCCTCCATTGAAGTACATATTCTTGTTAAAGGAACATTTTAGCTATTCTGAAGCATTTTGTTATCTAGACTTTCCATTTTGTAAGAGTTCTTAGAGATTTGGAAAATCAAGTTTATTCTACCTCACCTCCCACCAAAACTTATTTAAAAACAACTAATCCTACCCATACTACCCCTATTTTTCATGTGTGTATACAAATGCATAAATTTTATTACCAAAACATACAGAAACAATCAGGATTCCAAATGTCTTTAGTAGCCTGAACCTTGCCTAGAGAATATCTCCACTATCTAGAGTGACAACTCATGTGAGAGTTAGATTTTGTTGCATTGATCATATTTTCTTCAAGGTCTCCTTAATAACTTCATTAGGAAGCACATCTCCATCTCCTCCATAAACAATAAGCTACAAAGGGTTCTCTTACCTTGGTTGAAAGGCACAACCTAAAATAGTGAGGATAGATCAAATCCTCTTGAGGGTGCTATCCATTTCTCCACATCTAAGTGATTAAGGACCAGTTAGATCCCATCCCCAGCTACAAAATGACTCATCATGATCTATCTATCTCTAAGCTTCTGCTAAACCTAGTGATGTTGCTCAGAATTTGAAGGAGAATCAATTTGGGTACCAACACCTTACTGGCGTCATTTCCGGGGACTTATTTGAGTTGCTGAGACTATTTTGATTCACTGCCAGTTCATATCTATTTATCCCATCAACAACACCTTACTAGCACCGTTTTCAGGGACTTATTTGAGTTCTTTGAGACTAGTTGTGGATTCACCGCTGCCGGTTCATATGTATTTATCCCATCAACAACACCTTCTGGCATCGTTGTTGGGGAATTATTTGAGTTTCTTAGACTATTTACTGATTTATTGTCATTTCATATCTATTTAGCCCATTAAAAACACCTTCAAAAGTGCCACTTTGCGATACTTATTTGAGTTATTGAGACTATTTGTTGATTCATTTCCAGTTCATATCTATTTAGCTTGTCAACAACACCTTACTAGCACTGTTGCTAGGGACATAGTGGTTACAGTTCACATTCAAGCCCTGGTAAAACACTTCTTATATACTCCAAGTGTTGTGTGCAATTATTTTAGTTCCTACACCTAGTGCACTAGCTTTCATTGATAAATCTGGGTAAAGAAAAGTTAGAGTCTTTCCATTTCTAGTTTCTAGTGTTGACAACATTTGACAGATCATATTTAGTGCATCTACACAACTAAGGTGGAAATCCTTAGTGGAGACTCCCTGTTGATCTGATTCTTAATGAATACCAATGTCTTAACCTCTGTCAAGTGATATTTGTTACTAACCTTTGCAAAGCTGGAAGGAAGAAGATATTTCTTTGCTAGGGATCTTGCTAGGACATTATTTCCAGAGCTAGGAAAAGAAAAATCATAAGGAAGAAAATCTGGAGAGTTGTGGGGGATCAACAGAAAAGAAGAGGGATCTCCATTGATGAAAGTGATCGGCCTATCATTGAAGAATGCTATTCAAGTGCTTCTGAATTAGGTAGCCTCTTTATGGAATTGAATTCTCCAATTGGAGAGGGGCCTTCATTTGATTTTGAGAAGTTTTCTTCTCATTACCCTATCTTTTTTCGAAGTTGATAGGGATTTCCAAGAAACAAGGCCTTTAGGGGATATCCACTTTGAAAATTATACCCCTATGTTTCAGAGACCCTCTGCCCCTTATCAATCTGTCACCCCTCCAAGGTCACCTCCTCAAAACAACATGTCACCGCCCCCACCTGGACATCCATTTGTTGTAAATACCTTTGGACCTATAAATTTTGTAGGGATGGCTTGGTTATCCAAATGCAGTTCCTCAAGATGTAAGAAATAGACTACCAAAGTTCCAAGGAAACAACGCTATAACTGGTGATCAACATCTGAAGCTTTTTATCAATATGATGGAAGAAACGAGATTGAACATGAGTCCTCATTTTCCCCATTTTCATTTCAAACCATGACTTCTCTAGATGTTTTTCACTCGAGCTTTGAATGCCACCTCAAAATTGCTAATCGAACTTCTAGATCATGATAGATTCAACCATACAAACAAGACAAGGAGGTAAGCCCCGATTTTAATCATTTTTTTTTTTGCATTTTCATGGGTTTTTGAAATGTTTGTTTATGTATACAATTTTCTTGTTTTGTCAGTTGGTCAAGCTCGAAATTGTGCAAACCATCAAAACATTCCTCAAAACCCTCCGAACATTCCTCAAAACCCTCCTCCAAACATAGATCCACCTCCTGTGGCTCCTTCATCCCCACTGAACCAGCAAGAACACAAGATAATATCATTGGAAGAATATGAGAAAATAAAATTGTCATTGAGAACCTTATTCAGACTATAAGATAAAATCATGCCACAAATCCATCCCACATGACTTTAGCCAACACATTGCAAACATTGATTGGCGAAGTTGACTTCCATAACCAACCAAATACATAGATGGAATACCTTTAGAGGTGATTGTAGGTGGTGGTATGCGGATAAATTATCCCATGCAGTTGTAAAAGACAAAAAAATTGGAAAATACCTCATTTGTGCATTATTTACTAACCCGAGAACCAATGCCCCCCCGATTACTTGCAAATGGTTCCCAATCCATTGGTGCCACGATGACCGAATCAAAAATAATTTTTGGGACCAATGGTGGATGGTTTTGATTATCCACCATGCAACAACAATGAGGTTCCTCTTTATTTTTTGAAGAAATTATATTGCGAGTTCGTGCTTAATGAGGTCCCGAATTATTTTGACTTTTCGACTTTTTTTGGTCGAGGAGGTGGCTCTGCACAAAGTAGACCTGGTGCACGCATAGGTCAACCAAGGATCCCCCATGCCCCAAAACCCCCACTTGCCTTTAGTTATCCCTCCTACAGTGAAGGAGGTTGTGGAGATTGACACACTGCATGCATTGAGGGAGCTCACTGACACTCTGACCCAACATAGTGACTAGATTGCATCTGGTGATGTTGGTGGAGGTGCTAGTTCTAGCGCACCACACCACTGTGGATCATGTGGTGTCGTATGCACTGTGGGAGACATCATTTGCTGGTTCACATGATTTCTTTTCTATAGATGAGATGTTGGGGGATGTTTTTGGAACTGGTGCCACTAATATTGGTCTTTCACAGGTAAATTTCAAATAAATATATTATATATATATATATATATATATATAATAGTTTAATTCACATGTTTGAGATTTTAATATATATGTATTTGATTGTACGTCATGTACATACATGTAAAAAACTAATTTTTATTTTATTTTAAATAGCAAGAGCCGGTGAAGGAAACATCGGCATCGACATGCTTAGCTCTCTGCGTTGGGCATGTTTCAAACATAAGTTTCAAGTTGTACAAACTTACATTTTTAATTTCATTTGATTGCACTAGATTATTATTATAATGTTTCACGTGTATGTTGTACATATTAATATGTTTGTCTTTTATACATAGGAGCCTGGTGGGTCATCATCTTGCTCTGGGAACTAAGGCTACTGGCATGCCTCACATGAGTTTTACGCAGGTTAGTTTCTCTTTACACTTTGTTTCTAATTGTGGAAGTTCACGTGGATTACATGCTTTGGACCTCTGTTATGTGGTGCAGTCATGTAGATTTTAATATTGATTTGTACATGTTTTTTGTATAGCTTATGACTGCCAGAGAGACTCCTCCATATATGTAGACTATGGAGGCTGTTGTAGATACTGCCATAACATCTGCAAATCCACTAACTGAGGTACAATTTTTCAAATTTGTTAAATTTTGGAGGTTCATTATTTCTTATTACTTAAATCTACAATATCAAATTTTGTATGTATGTGAAATATTTAATTTGAAAATTAATTATTTGTATGTAGCTTACCCCTCGTGAGTCTATTGTTGTCCTACGATGCGTCAATGAAAAATTGATAGGGATCATGACATTGCGGTAAGATTTCACATGCATTTTAACTAAATTGTACAAGTTTCTAAATTTTGAATGTATTTTAAAATTTTGGGTGTTAAAAACTTGTTTTTATGAATGTGTAGGTTAGGTTGCAGACCTACTTAGAGACACTTAAGACCACACAAATGAAATCCATAGTGGCATCTCCCTCCACTACATCCCCAGGTCGTGGACGTGCTACTTCTAGCAGGGCGAAGAGAGGGAAGATGTTTCATGAGTAGATTCATAGTCCACCTAGATGTACATAGATATATATATATGGGCCATCTGGTCCTAGTGAACATGTTTCTTCATATAGTCCATTGTATATATATATATATATATACTTTTGTGACCGCATGTGGTCCTATATACATTATGACACACTTAGTTCGAGATGTACACATGTTATGAACTTACATATTTTTAGAGACGTGCATCTGGAGCACACTTTGTTTGATTCTTATATATCCATGTGTGTTGGTTTTCATAATGATATTACTTCTATATGTTTGATTCGATTTCATTGCATGTATGATATCCTTCTATGTATGTTTTCATAACCATTTATTAGTTCTAGATATGTATGTTTGATTTAAAATTAAAAAACCATGTCCCGAGCACTACATGGTACAATTGTTAAGAAAACCTATTCCATTAAGCAAAACCATGCTAGGTGAACTACAAAAGGGCAATACATAATTACTTTTTTTCTTTTAAAGCTAACACTCATCTATTGCATATCAACTAATGTGAACATTGATAGAAATAAGTGAGGTAGAGTTCATCTTGAACTATATGAATATAACGTTACTTATGGTGCAACATTGCATGGTACAATTGTTAAGAAATTAAGGGAAGCATTTACATTGTTTTAGAGAAATTAAGGGAATCAATAGATGTACACACCTTATCTCTTTATAATTTGGTGCTATATGCCAATCAACTAAGAAGTTAAACATTCAATTTGATTATCGTTTAAAGTAGATTCACTTCTCTCTTTCATTTTCATTGTTTGTCTCTTTCTTCTTGGACTTACCATCCTCTCTTTCCTTTTATTTGCTTGTATGTATTCAAGACTTCTTTCTTTCTCCTTCTTATTTTTCCATTGTTCACTCTTTTTCTCTTGACTTGTCTCTTGTTGCTTTGAATATCCTGTCATAAATATCTCCTCAAGCCTTTGTATTTCCTCATGTACAACAAGTATTCACTCTCTCCTTCACTTTCTTCATTTATTGATCACAGCCATTACATGCTTGCCTCAAACTGAAATTTGACCTTTTCTCGCCACTTTCCTCTTGTTTCCCATTTCATATTGAATGAGTACCTATTTATTCTCTAAGCATTTCATTTACACTTCCTTTCTCCTCCATTATTCTTCTTTCATGTTATGTTCTCCATTATGAGAATTCTTTTCTCTTCTTCATGTTTCTCATGCATGGAAACTATTTTCCTCTTATTCCTTCATAGGCTCTCACTTATTTGTTTCCTTCACTTATTTTAGCATGATTCATAAGTGACTTGATTGGCCACTTCACTCTCCTTCTAAAATTCCATCAAAATATGAAAACTTGAAGCTACTTGCCTTAGCATTTTATTGATAATCTTATTCATATGTTCACATTCTCTCCATACTATTAGAAACAATGAATAAATGCATTTCATTCCTTTAACATGAATTACCTTTACTCACCACTTTTCACTAGTTCTTGCTTCACTAGCAATTATGGCTCATTTAATTTCAACTCCATTTAGTATTCTTGACCTATATTCAAATACTTAATCCACTATTAGAATAATAAGGGAATGCTTTATTCTTGTGAATATTCAAAGCATGATAATTAGGGTATTAGATACCCATTAAGGGATGAAAAGTATGTAAAAAGTTTCAAGGTAGCCAAGAGCATGACCATATTACAATGCAAACATAATGAGCATGTAAGCACATAGCTAGGGCAGCAGAGGGTGGAGAGAGATCACCAAAACAACATAGCTCAAGAGAGAAAAGAAAGGACAGTGATGAAGCACTTAAGAGGACAGAGGCAAGTCCAAAGAGAAAAGAGAGATGGAAGGTAAACAAGTGACATTGAATGTTTTGAGTCCTAGGAAATAAACGGAGGTGAGGAGTGAGAAGTCATGCCTCAGGATGTCATGGCACCAACCATATACACTCGACACATCCGGGTGGCTAGGTGAATGCTAGAGGAGGCATTTTTTCAGTGTGCGACAAGGTCATTGCTTCCGGGCTACTTCGTTCGGCGTAGTCCCTTAAGAGCCATGAGACCAAAATATCGTTCAACTTTGACGGGTGACTACTCGGACTCCGTGGCACCTAGAGATGTCTCATCTAATCCAACACCTCGGCGTAGGGACCCTCTATAATATCCTCTCTTGGTTTTTTCCTTCCCAGATCGGTGCTCTCGCTGCCCTATTGTTTGCAAACGCGCGAAATAGTGCAGTTTGAGCCAGTGTAAGGTTGTCAAACACTATATTTTACAAACGGTGGGTCATGGCACCAAAATGAATGTGCCAACACATCCAGGTGGCTAGGTGAATGCTAGAGGAGGTGTTTTTGGTGCACGATAAGGTCATTTCTTCCGGGATACTTCGTTCGGGAGTTCGTAGTCCCTTAAGAGCCTTGAGACCAAAATATCATTCAACTTTGACGGGTGACTACTCGGACTCCGTGGCACCTAGAGACAATCTCATCTAATCCAAAACCTTGGTGTAGGGACCCTCTAAAATAGCCTCTCTTGGTTTTTTCCTTCTCATATGGGTGCTCTCGCTGCCTATTGTTTGCAAACGCATGAAATAGTGCAGTTTGAGCCAGTGTAAGGTTGTCAAACACTATATTTTGTAAACAATGGGTCATGGCACCAAACCAAATGTGCCAACACATCTGAGTGGCTAGGTGAATGTAGGGAGGTGGTGTTTTAGTGCATGAAAAGATCTTGCTTCCGGGCTACTTCATTCGGGCGTAGTCCCTTAAGAGCCCTGAGACCAAAATATCATTCAACTTCGACGGGTGACTACTCAGACTCCGTGGCACCTAGAGATGTCTCGTCTAATCTGACACCTCAATGTAGGGACCCTCTATAATAGCCTCTCTCAGTTTTTCCTTCTCATATCGGTGCTCTCGTTGCCCTATTGTTTGCAAATGCGTGAAATAGTGCAGTTTGAGCCAGTGTAAGGTTGTCAAATGCTATATTTTGCAAACGGTGGGTCGTGGCACCAAACCGAATGCACATCGAAACATCTAGGTGGCCAAGGTGAATTCTAGAGGAGGTGGTGTTTTAGTGCGTGACAAGGTCATTTCTTTCGGGCTACTTCGTTCGGGCGTAGTCCCTTAAGAGCCCTGAGACCAAAATATCGTTCAACTTTGACAGGTGACTACTCGGACTCCGTGGCACCTAGAAAATCTCATCTAATCCAAAACCTCGGCGTAGGGACCCTCTACAATAGCCTCTCTCATTTTTTTCCTTCCTAGATCGGTGCTCTCGCTGCCCTATTGTTTGCAAACACGTGAAATAGTGCAGTTTGAGCCAGTGTAAGGTTGTCAAATGCTATATTTTGCAAACGGTGGGTCATGTGCACCAAAAAGAATGTGCCAAAACATCCGAGGTGGCCAGGTGAATTCTAGAGAAGGTGGTTTTTTGGTGCATGACTAGGTCATTGCTTCCGAGCTACTTCGTTCGGGTGTAGTCCCTTAAGAGCCTTGAGACCAAATATCATTCAACTTTGACAGGTGACTACTCGGACTCCATGGCACCTAGAGACATCTCGTCTATGTTGAAACCTCGGTATAGGACCCTCTAAAATAGTGTCTCTCAATTTTTTCCTTCTCATATCGGTGCTCTCTCTGCCCTATTGTTTGTAAACAGCGAAATAGTATAGTTTGAGCCATTGTAAGGTTGTCAAACGCTATATTTTGTAAACGGTGGGTCATGGCACCGAACCGACTGCTCTGACACATCTAGGTGGCTAGGTTAACACTAGAGGAGGTGGTGTTTTGGTATGTGACAAGGTCCTTTCTTCCGGGCTACTTCGTTCGGGCATAGTCCCTTAAGAGCCCCGAGACCAAAATATCGTTCAAATTCAACGGGTGACTACTCGACTACTCGTGGCACCTAGAGATGTCTCATCTAATCCAACACCTCGGTGTAGGGACCCTCTATAATATCCTCTCTTGGTTTTTTCCTTCCCAGATCGGTGCTCTTGCTGCCCTATTGTTTGTAAACGTGTAAAATAGTGCAGTTTGAGCCAGTGTAAGGTTGTCAAACACTATATTTTACAAACGGTGGGTCATGGCACCAAACTTTAACACATCTAGGTGGCTTAAGTGAACATCTAGAGGAGGTAGTGTTTTAATGTGCGATAAGGTCATTTCTTCCAGGCTACTTCATTCGAGCATAGTCCCTTAAGATCCATTCGAGACCAAAATATCGGATCAACTTCGATGAGTGACTACTCGGACTCCGTGGCACCTAGAGACGTATCATATGATCAAAAACCTTGGCATATGGACCCTCTACATAGGCTATCTCATTTTTTTCCTTCCCGCATCAATCATTGCTCTCATTGCGCTTATTTATATATTTGTCGCTAGAACTAGATGGTGGGTCGTGAAGACCAAACTTTATGCACACGCGTGTGTTATGCTCTTGTAAACACATGGGGAGGATTCATTTCAATTCTCTAAGCACCAAGTTCAGTAACTACCTCCTCGAGTGCTAGGATACTTGTTATATCTTCCATGGGTAAATAAATCGTTGAAATTACTTCTCTTTTCTCGATCTAAAACATGAAAGCTTCTCTTAGCTTCCTTCAGAATTTAAAATTCTCTAATAATAGTGCCAAACCACATGAAGGTGGAAGATTTTCTTGCACCACAACTGAAAAATAAAATTATTAGTCAAAAATTTAAGTTTCAAATCATAACCATACTAGATATATAAAAATACACAAAAATAAAATAAATATTGAGCTTAAATCTATATAACTAAAAATTTATATATATCAAAGAAATTATATATGACTTCATGAGCATTGTAAATTCATTCCAATGAACCATCGAGGTTGGATCTACTGCGAATAGCGAACAAGATTGCTTATGATCTCGAATCTCAAACCTTCCAAAGAATCTTGTTATTAGGCCTTCCTCAATATCTATCCACCCATTTTGTGAATCACAACTAGATGTGAAATTCGATAAAATGCACAAAAACATGTCAAATTTCTTGTCCATATGGCCCACGAAGTAGCATCTGAGCTACAAAATGAGTGCATATCACTGGACCCAGTGAGTGTCATACAATCCTCGTAGTTAGCAATTTGTTGTTCCTCTATCAACTAAAAATATCTGCGAACTATGGAATTTTCTTGAGAACCTCGGGCCATGTTGTCGATACACACATTCCACTATGCTCTTTATCTTTTAATTTAGCACCATATTTGTACTTGACTCTTCTCTTGCAGAGATCTTTTCACACATGCCCTGCACTTTCATGCTCTCCTTTTCCATGTCCACCTCGGTGAAACTCCAAATATGTTGCACACCCATCTTGACATGCATTTTATTCATCCAATAAAACATTCATGCATTCTTAAACTAAGATGTGCAATTATCTAACCATATATAATGTTGTTTGAAGTGGATGTCCCTATCAGACAAGTTTCCATAAAATAACTAGAAACACCCTTACACAAATTCAATAGAATGAGTATGATCATCACTGATATAAAAGTGGTACTCTCTTAAAAAAATTTGATCATTCTCTGTATTTTTCGGAGAATGTAGAAATGTTATATGCACAAAAATGGCAACTTGTACTGAGTTGTAATATTGCGATTGAACCTCCATTTGTGGTTGCAATGTGTAATTCTCTATAAAATCGACCACTGAAACAATAGTACCAATAGGAAATGTGTCCTTGCATATCTTGAACTATTCATCCAACCATCGAGCTCTATGTGTATGCCTAGCATACTCATAAACAATTTCATCCTTAAATTTTCTCAAAAATTAGAAAACAGGCATTTGTTCTGTAACTAGCTCACACCGTTTAGACTCTTTTCCATCTTTCAACTGGTATGCAACTAATTTATATTTATCAAACTCAACTAAATTATGTCCTATTGTACCTTCAATTTTCTCATGGATGCAACTTTCCAATTTAGGTAATCCGCCGCATGTACTACAACTTCCATCTAAAAATCCTTGACTATAAAAAAATTGTCCAACTTCTTTTTCACAAAATATAGTAGGAATGAAATCCTTGAAGATATTGGTGGAACTTGAACACCACATTCCGATAACATAGTTTTAGAATGAAAAATAGAACGAATACATAAAAATTTAGCATAATGCATCGCAAATTCAACATGTTGCCTACAACAAGTGGTGCGAGCGTGGTTGATTTTCACATAGAATGGTTTCAACATTTCAAAAAAATGTTGACTAATTTTAATTTCTAGATTCTCTTGTTCAAACTTATGAAAAAATTGAGTTTGATTCATATCTAAGAAATGATTTGGATGTGGTTCACGATTAGTAGAACCAACTCTCAGTTTTATAACATCTCTTGTATTAGGTGAAACTCTAGTGTTATCATGCCAAAATTGAATAAAACTTCTCTTATAGCATCAAAATTATTTTTGTCCTTACGTGCTCTAGCAAAAAATGCCCAAAAATCGGCGTTATTGAGTGATTGAAGGATATTACGTCTTTCAATTGCTTTCATTAGAGTTTTTCGATTAACTTGCAACATTCGACTTGTTTGCATAATCAAATGTTGTTTTTTTTATTGATTCACTTACAACACTAGTAATAAGTACATGACGCACAATATTACTATCCCTAGTGCGTCTCTTGACACCAACAATGTGATATGCATCATGAAGGTTTTCAACAATTGTAGAGGTTTGACCACATATATTAGATGTTGTCAATCCTAAGGTGTTTAATGTAGGTCTCATTTTAATCAATTTCATCAAACTAACCAACAACTGACATCTTTGGGAATCATTTAAAATTTCAAAATGATTATCCCAAATTTTAGTGGCTTTTCTTCTGATTTTCGTTTAGAAAGTTTGTCAGACATTGGTTTCAAAATGTTTTCATCAATTTCAATAAAAAAATTAGGTTTCTTACGTAAAATCCTAGGAGGTGTTTTTGTCAAATTTTTCTGTCTATAGTTTCAACATGAATTTCCTTATTCACATTTTCATTGTCTCCTTCAATTTCAACATTTGCTACATCATGAGTCTTTAATTCTTCTTCAACATTGTGGTAAAAACATCTTCATCACGAGTATTTAATTCAAATTCAACATTGTGTAGAAAACATTACAGGTTCTTCATTACTTACAATAGTTGGGGTTGAAGATGAACCTCTTCTTGATTCACAAAGATTCCACATTCGCTCAGCATTTTGAATTTTGTTGGCCTCTAATTCGTTTGGTATTTTTTTACTTAATGACTTCCTTTTTGACTTCGTTTCTTGTCTCCCATGATGTTTTACTTAGGTGATAAGAAAAACATGCGAAAAAAGATAAAATTTTGTAGTAATTCAATATTTATAAGGTCATAGAGTAAAAATCACATGGTAATTCAAACATTAGGATGTGTGTAAATATGATTTATGAACCGCGAGCACACTTTATAAACCGTGATCGTGGTTTCTAAAGCGCTGGGTTTTTGTTAAAAAAACCACGATCACACTTTATAAACCATGATCACGGATCTATCTGCCAAACATAAGCCTTAGAAATCTTTGTTTTTCCCCAACCAAAGCTATGGAAGGTCATTATGAAGTGTAAAAGGTCAAAAAATCTCAACTTTTCTCTTCAAAGACTTGAACCATGCTTTAAAAACTAAAAAAATTCACAAAAATGGTGCCATCGCATAGGGAGATTGTTAACTTCATAGAAATATTCATTTTAAAGTGAATAGAATAAGATAAATATCATTTTATAATTTTTTATTAACAATAGGTTTTTAAGACATATTTTCCCGTTAGTGTTCATGTCTACGTTTAAAGCTATAACTTTTTTTCGCTTATCAAAATGTGATAAAACTTATACCATCCCAAGCGTGGAAAAATTCTATACACGTCAAAAAACAAAATCGATTTGATATTGTTTTATATAGTTATGGTGGGAAAATGGAAAGCACTCCGATTTCTAAATATTTTCAGAGACCACTTTCACGGAAAAAATCAATAAAAAAATATTGCCTAAAAAAATACAAAATAAAATCCATCCCAAGATATACAACTACATATAACTTTTCACCAAATGAAAAAAAAACAAGATTTTGTTATCCAAATTGCGGAAAACAGACTACAATCTTATAAGTTAAAAAAAAAAAACAAAGTCATATAATTTTAAGTGTTTAATATAACTAAAATTTTCCATTTTTAAAAAAATTAGTATTTTAGAAACTAGATTCTGGATGCTAAGATTCATATTTAGATATTTTTTCTAATTTTGAATGCGCGTATTGCTAATAATCCTAAAAGTTCATATTTCACTATGTTTTGCAATATGACGTCCACAGATGACCCTTTTTAATCCATCAACTTCCTACACTTACCCCCTATTGATTCTTGACTGAGATGAGCAATGCATTTAAATTGTAGTATGGTGATATTATTGACCCTAGGTTTCATTTGACATAATTTGAAAACATTAAAAAGAATCCTAATGAGTCAATACATGATTTCAACAAAAGGTGTAACAAGATCTTGAGGAGATTTCTGTTAGGATAAGGCCATGTGATGAATCATGTTTGATCAAATATTTAGATGCATTTGATAAAAAGGCTACTTACTACTTGAGGGACAAAAACCCTACTAATTTGAGGCAGGCCTTCACCATGGCTCTGTAAATAGAGAACAACATCAAGGCAATTGGAAAGCCTCTAAAAAGGAAGGTATAAAACTAATTAACTTAGAAAAACCTCGAATGAGCAAGGGTACATATTTGGAGGAAGTTGTGAAAACTTTGGTAGGGGCTATCAAGGAAATATCATACAAACTAGCCTAGGAAGAGAAGGGGATTGGGCATAGTTCACAAGGTCAACACAAGCAACAAGGCCAAGATAGGTTCAAAAATCACCAAAGACCTGATGATAGAGGGAAGGGACCTGTTGGATTTGGAAATAGGCAGCCCCAAGGCAGGGAAAATAGAATGGTGCCTAATCCTTTGGTTGCCAGAGTTGATGTTGTGGAGGAGACAGATGTCATTGATTGGTGTAACAGATGTTTCATGCCCCATGCTCCATGTAGGGTAGACCAACAAGAAGTTGAGGAAGTAGAAAATGATGAAATTGATGATGATGCCTGCATGATGGAGATCCCTGCAAATTTTCCAAGGGAAGCAACTTCAACTGAGGTAATAAGTGCTAGAACTACTTTGCTTTTTTGGATTGCATCCACCGGGTACCTCCTGCTTCCTCCCTCTCATATTTTAGAAGTAGACACTATACAAGCTTTATAATTGCCCACTAATGATTTTGAATACTTGAGGGGATTAATGATTGAAAAGTATGATGGAGGAGTTCCTTCAAAAGAAGATAGGTAGTTATTAATGAATGTTGTAGTTGCCCAAGAAAAGGAGAACAATACCAGAAGTAAAGCTGCCAAGGGCCACAAGCCAAGTCAAAATTTACATCGCTTACCAAAGAGACCCAAAGAAAAATGCATCTGGTAGAGAGCTTGTTTCCCCAAGAAAACTTGTGTTCCTCCCCATGCCCAAACTGAAAAGAATCCCATTCCATATGATGAATTTTCCAATCTTTCTCCTAGTGCTGCTTTACCCAAATTTGTTCCATATGAAATTGCCTAAGTTTTGAGTCAAATCAAAATTCATGTCCCAATTGTTGAGATGCTTAGGATCCCTGAGCACAAGAAGAGGGATTTTGAATGTTTAGGGTTCAAAGAGGAAGAGATCATATGATGGAGAGATGTAAACAAGGTTGAGATTCCCCTTACTATTGTAAAGTTGGAAAAGCCACAAATGTCGGAAGGGTGGGGAACCACCAGAGCTTTATTTAGGAACTTATTTTGTTAAATCCCAATTAAATGTGGATCCATTCTTCACTACCTTATTTATCAAAGACAAGTTGTTACATAACTGTATATTTGATTCTGGAGCCTCACGTAATGTCATGCCTCTTGAAGTTATGAATGAGTTGGGTATCAAAGTAACAATAGTATATGGGAAGTGCACTTCCATGGACTCCAGAGAGGTGTCAGTGGTGGGGTGTGTCAAATATCTAGATGTGCAACTTGCATCTTAACCTGGAAGGAACTTAAAAATTGATGTAGTGATGATTGACTGCCCTGCCAAGTGGGGGATGTTGTTGTCAAGAAAGTGGGCAACAAGAGTTGGTGGTAGTGTGCAAATGGACATGTCTTATGCCACTATCCCCATTGAAGGCAACTTGGTGAAATTATATGGAGAGAAGATGTTGTACCTGATTGAAGACCCAAGTAATGCATCTTATGAAGTTTTGCAAGAAAATGTTGATCTTAACAACTTTGTGAGTTTTGTGGATTTCAAGAAGTATGAAAATGTTGAAAAAATAGATCCTAAGTATGTTGTTTTCTCTGGTAAATTTTCTATGATTCAGCCTTGAAAAATGTTAAAGAATTTGATCTAAACACAATGGAGGAGCTTCAGAGAACATGGATGGTTTACAAACTAAAAAAATAAGAAAAAGAGGTATATTTCAGTGGATGAAAACATATCAGAACCTTTTGGCATGGTCATATCCAGGATGGCAGGCACTTGAATATTTTTCTTGATTGTTTTCTTTGAATCAAGGTGGGCATCATTTGTACAGTGTATAGTTTGTTGGTTTGTTTTCTGTCTTTTGTGTTTTTGTTCGTTCTGGCCCCAGTGGCCTATTTTTGTTGGTTTCTCTATTATTTTTTGGGGTGAACGGTCCTGGTTTTGTGCTCTAAAAGTTGACTCCTTTTTCCCAATGGATATTTTGGCACTTGGTCTACCTTTGTTCTTGTGGCACTCACAGGGAGTTCCCATCCCCAAGTCGGAGCCGATGTTGGTGCTCGATTTGTTTCGCCCCATTTGCCATTATTTTCCTCTAATCTATGTGTTCTGAAACATTTTGTCTCTCGATGTGGGTGTTCTGAAAGTTTCTACCTCCACTTGAAATGCCTCAAATTGTTTGCAGAATCCATTGTCATGTCCCTCCTTGAAAATTCTCTGAGCTTGCCTCCCTGTTTTTACCCTAATTTATTCAAAATCCATGCTTTTCTATTTTTCCTATTTTTCCTTGACCATGGAAGCTTGAGAATGGTTTAATCTATATTTTTATGCCTTTTAAAATCCATGGTCAAAGATTCTTAGAACCATGATTCACTTGTTTTTGTTTTAAAAAAATCACCTCAAAAAAAATTGGGTTATGCGCGTGAATGGTGATTTTCTATATTTTGACTGGTTCGATGGGTGTCTTTTCTATCAAAGTTATTCCTCGGCATTTGGTGGTCACGTGGCTTCTTTTGGTTGGTCATTAGAGGCGATGGGAAAACGCTTTAACTTATCACTTTTTGCTTTTTTGGCAAAAAGGAAAATTTAGTCCCATGGCTCCGCTCATTTTTGATTGGTTCTTTTGGTGCTTATGTGGCTTCTTCTAATTAGATGGGGCATGGCAGGTTCTTTTTAACTTTTTCATTATGGCTACTATAGAAAAAGGTTTGAACTAGCCCGCAGCCCCGTCAGCTCGATTAAATCAAATTTTAAGTGGCGGGAAAAGTCTTACTTTGACCTGCAGAGGACACGTGGAAAAGCTAATGGTGGAGATGTGGGCCTTCGGAGGTAAGTTGAATGTTTTTACCTTTTGGAAAAATGGAATAAAATTCTGAAATAGAAGCACCCCGCCAAATCATTTTGAAACCTTAAGTTTTTTTGAATTTGCACCATAATGACACACATTACAAGCCCATGCTCATTCAAGGTCTCAACCTTTGGGATCATCTCAAGATGCGCCATTATGACACATGGAAGTTTGAAAAGTCAAAAGGGTGAGGAAGCGGACCATTGGAGGCAAATTGGATTTTTTCCTCTTGTCATCAAAAGGATTAAAATCTCAAAATGGCCCACAAGCCCGATAAGAAGGAGGTCAAGGTTGGCTTTGAAAATGTTAAGAGGCGGGAGGTGGGCCATCGGGGAAACTTGGTTTTTTTCCCTTGATGTTCAAATGACTAAAATCATCAAAATGACCCACGGGCCCGATAGAGAAAATTCAAAACTTGCTCCAATCAACGGCGGAGGTATGGACTTTCAGGGAAAATTTGGAAAATTTTCCTTTTGTGAATAAGGAGTTAAAATTAAAAGGGGAAGCGTGGTTCTGTGGGACACACATCGAGACTAGAAGTGGAGGGTCGGAGTTGCGGGGGAAATTTGGAAAAAATTCCCTTTTCCAAAAAAGAGGTGAAATGGTAGAATTTGGTCGTGGTTCCTTTGGGACCCACCTTAGGACACGTGTCAGGCTCATTTCTCAAGGGCGGAGGTGCAGAGAAAATGTGAAAATTTTACATTTTTTCAAAATTTGTAAAAGGAAAGCGTAGGCCCGCTCTAAAATTAGATCTCCCATGTGGACGGTCCAAATTCAAAGTAGGAATCAACGGCAGTTGTGCATCTCAGTATCCCATTCTTCTACCATTTTCACTCCAGAGCTCCTAGAAGTGTGAATCTTCATGATTTCTCGATATTTCTTACACACCAAATAGGGAAGGGGAGTTAATTTGATATCTAAGTTTGGTGAGGAAGATCTGGGGACATATTTTACCATTAAGATGAGATCGACCTATGGGCTTGATCTGATCTTCCATTTTTCCTTCCCAGCACGCGAAGAGACAGATTTGACATATTAGGGGTGGAAGTGGTTGGTGAGTAGAGGGAAAAGTGATCTACCAAAATAAGGAGTTGAATGCGGGAGATATTCGAAGAGATTTTCCCCCTGAGTGCACTGGTGGAGAAATCGTGATCGTGATCATGGCGAGCACTCCTAGCACTCAATGTCAAGATTTTTGGGGAAAATGGGGCTCTTGTTGTAAATGTTATAAATGGCACAAATTTTTCGTGCAAAAGGTTGGAGTGTTAGAGGTCAAGAAAATTCCCAAGAGGAAAATTTGACAAAGCCTATCTTTTGAGAAGCCATATGAGAAGCCCAGTATATCTCTTTCATATTAATTTTGATCATTTTAAGGTGGTTGCAAGTGTACTGACCATTGAAATTATCTAAGATTGTTCTAGAAACTTTCCCTATGATAAATTTAATCAATCTCAAGTTATTATGTGTTAATCTTGAGAAAATGTGTTTGTTTCATTTTTGAATGTCTGCAAATAGTTTATCTTGTTGTTATTGCAATCTTGTATCAAAATTTGTCTTAATCACATAGATCTCAATCCTTTTGATAGTTTAGTGGCATCTGCGTGATCTCATTTCTCATAAGAGCTTTCATCCGGAATTGAAATAAACGATTTAAAATCACTTTTCTTTCATTTGATAATGAGATATTGTTTGTAAACCTCTGGGTGTACCTCGGGCGTGATTGATCTTAGATTTTGATGTTTTATTGGGGTTTCTAACTCGAGCCTTCATGTTAAAATTTCATAGATTGTGTGAAAAAGTGCTAATCTGGGCCTCATATAAGTACATATTCTGGTTAAAGGAACATTTTATCTATTAAAGCATTATGTTATCTAGACTTTCCATTTTGTAAGAGTTATAAGAGATTTGGAAAATCAAGTTTATTCTACCCTCATCTCCCACCAAAACTTATTTAAAAACCACTAATCCTACCCATATTACCCCTATTTGTCATGTGTGTATACAAATACATAAATTTTATTACCAATACATACGAAACAATCGGATTCCAAATGTCTTTAGTAGCTTTGAACCTTACCTAGACAATATCTCCACTATCTAGAGTGAAAACTCGTGAGAGTAAGATTTTGTTGCATTGATCATATTTTTTCAAGGTCTCCTTAACAACTTCATTAGGAAGGACATATCCATCTCCTCCATAAACAACAAGCTACAAAGGGTTCTATTACCTTGGTTGAAAGGCACAACCTAAAATAGTGAGTATAGATCAAATCCTCTTGAGGGTGCTATCCATTTCTCCACATCCGAGTGATTAAGGGCAAGTTATGTTAGATCAGGAGAAATGTAAATGTCTGAATGATATATTGAATGTAAGAGGAGTGTATAAATACAAGTGAGAATGTGGTTAAGAGGTAACCGCCTGTAACTGACAGATCGGTTACATGTAGCTAAACTAAACTCTGTATTAATTATGCCAACATTCCCCCCCTTAATACATTGTTTTTACAAATCTACCCCAGATTCATCATCTTGTTACGTCGCGACATGTCCTATTTGCTTCTTGCAACAAGGACTTTGTCTGGATTTTCTTGAATCTCTGCGACAGATGTGCTCTCGTTTGTAGAAAAATAGATGAAGAAGTGAGCTTGAAAGCTCGTGTGGTGCACCACAGATGTGCCTGAGGGCATTTAATCTCACATTTGTCATCTGGATCGACACAACTCTTCTCCGTCTATATGTCGAACAAGACTCAGTCCATTATGTCCTCGGATTGCAAGTTTTGGAGACTGGCGAAGAGTAGATACCGATGCTCTTCGGTTCTCTCAAATGCGGCACGTCTCTATGGTTTCTTGCAATGTTGCTAACATCTCTGGGCATGACTTTCATGCTCTCAGACTATTGCATGGGATCATAGGCTGGTTGTTCGCGTCCATCTTTGATAGCAAATTTGATGAATGAATGAAGGGGCTTAATCTCGTTTTGTTCCGATTTGATTCAAACAAATTCCACGTCTCTTGATCTTTTGTACAATGCGCTTGCTAATGTATCGCTTGGTCTGTGAACAACAGTTGAGAAGATGTTGGGGGAAGGAGTCTACCAACGCACACTTGGGTTTTCGGTGGTCGATGCCACTCATGTCAAACTCCACACAGTGCTTATAAATTGGTCAGTGGTCATTGCCACATGCTCTCTTCTCCCTCTTTTGTGACTCCACATGTACATCTCCCAACAGCCATTCTTACGATCTTAATGTAATAATGGCCAAGATAACATAATGTATGAGCAAATCAACTCGCATAATCTGCCAGTCAATACTTTATACAATAAAATGCCAAGACAGACACATCAATCACTGTTCATTCGCAATGTTAACAGCCTGAAGAAATGTGTATTTGGATATTTCCCCTTTTAGACAGCGCAGATATAAGTGAGCAAGAAAAGGGACACAACAGCGGACAGGGATGAATACAAAAACGGTTTCATAACTAACTGCTTCGTCCTGTAGTCTGCTTTCTTCACCTTTTAAATTCTTTGATTGCTTGTTGTACCACGGGTTTCCCCTTTGACTACGCTCACGGCCTGAATATTTGCTTTTCTAGTCTCTGCGATGCTACTCACTACCATGGCAATAGTAAATGGCCTCCAAGCTTTCACCAATGGTCTCCACGTTTTCACCAAAGAATAAGAAAATTGCCAATCCTCTAATGCAAAGTCTACAAGAATTGTTTCCTACGCAGGTGTTTGGTGCTCTACAGCTGTCTTCCTCCACGCGCAGCACATACAGGAGCATCAATGTCAAATCCTCCAACGTAGGTCTGCAGTCAAGGATGGCAGTGCTCAACTAAATTTCCACGCAGGAGGGGAAGCAGCGGTTTCAAGCAGGTCTCCATCCATTATCTTCACGCTTCCACGCTCCTGCTTCCACGCCGCTCTGATACCACTGTTAGATCAGGAGAAATGTAAATTTCTGAATGATATATTGAATGTAAGAGGAGTGTATAAATACAAGTGAGAATGTGGTTAAGAGGTAACCGCCTGTAACTGAAAGATCGGTTACATGTAGCTAAACTAAACTCTGTATTAATTTTGCCAACAAGTTAGATCCCATCCCATTTCACAAAATGACTCATCATAATCTATTTATCTCTAAGCTTCCTACTAAACTTGTGATGCTGCTCAGACTTTGAAGGAGAATCAATTTGGGTACCAACACCATAATTCCCAAAAAACAATTATTATTACAACTTTATTACTTCACTACCACTCCTTTTACACCACAATATCATATTTGAAAGTCCATTTATTTGGGAGTAAAAAAATATTAACAAATTAGTAATCACATGTGGAGTGTATGATGGAAATGTCAAAGGGGATCTATTGATAAATTTATATTGGTGGGAGAAACAAATAGGGGTTTAAGAGTGGAGAAGTGAAAGGGTGGGGAAATTGGAATGGAGAACTAATGTTAAAACCTACCTGCAACAAAGAAATGGAATTTCTAGGAATTGAGTGGATGAAACACATGTTGTGTAAGATGTAGAGGCAACTATTTGTAGAGATATAAAGAATGTAAGCGGTGGTCAAACAATACTACGAATATGAATTTTTGTAATATCAAATTCTTGTAGAACATTGTAGGCCCCCTTTTATTTTTAAAGTTGGAGTAATTGAAAGGAAGCGGTGATGCACAAATAATCATGTTAAACAAATGGTCATATGAGAGAACTTATCTATCAGACATACTTCATATTTTTATTTTATTTTCTTATGGAATGAAGGTCATGACAATGGATGATGTTTAATTTGGTAAATAAGATAAAGACATGGATGGAAATTTTGAAATTGAGTGATGAAAATTAAATACTTGCATGCCTCGTACCTATTCGATAACTCAAATAGTTTCAACCTAAATAATATCTACTATTTTCTCTCCACTTTATGATTTTGATCTCGTTCACACTATTCACGTGAGTGAAATTTATATGCTTAAAGGGGGAAAAGTAAATAAAGGGAAATTCCAAAAGTTTTTAGGTTCAATACCTAATTGCAATGCCTACTTCAAGTAGAATGTTATAGCCCTTGTTTCTAGCTATAAGCTCGAGTAATTGCAGGAAATAGTTGATACACGAACAGTCATTGATAAATGATCCCTTCAACAACTAGCCATATGACTAAAATGTAGAATAAGGATTTTGTTTGGACAACATTAAGTTTGTTAGATAAGAGAAGACATGAATGGAAATCTAGCTATAAAAATGTGGGAATTAAATACTTCCATGCCCCACACCTATTCCATAATTCAAAAGTTCATACCCAAACAATATATGATAGTTATGCTCCACTCTATTGTATCAATCTAGTTTTATTATTCATGTGAGTGCAATTGACACTTAAAGGTGCAAAAAGGGGTGGAATCCAATAGGTTAAAGGTACAAAACCCAACCACACTGCACTCTTCTTGTTGTAGGCCCCATTTTCATTTGTAAGCTCTAGTATTAAAGGAATGTGACAACATGGTTTTGGGTCATCCCTTGCCTCCTTCGCACTTTAATTGAACATTCAATGAAATTGACAAAAATATACTTGAGGACATGTTACCACCTGATTTCCTTTTTTCTTTCATTTGGGACCTCTTTTCAATCCTATAGCACATCCAAGGTTATAAATAGGGAGAATTTCAACTTGAAGATTATAATTTGGTTGATTGGTTTGAAGATTATGATTCATTTGATTAGTGTGAAGATTATAATCTATCAATGAACCAACAAATCTCAATAAATGGAATCTATTGAATACATGGATGTTGGTTGAGGAATCGTGTATTAAGCTTGAGTAATTGCGAAAGGATTGTGATGCGAGAAGAATCATTGATGATTGATACCATCTAATGGATGGACATATGAGCGAAAGGAATATTTTTTCCACGAATTGAACTTTGCTTTATTTACTTATTTGAATTTTTACGAAGTCAAGGTTTTATATTGTTCAAAATTTAATTTTTTAGATAAGGTGCAAATATATGAGCAGAAAGTCATAAATAAAATGTGGGAATTAAATATTTGCATGTCCTACACCTATTCCACAACTTAGATTGTTCCCACCCAAGTACCATCTGCTATATGTGCTCCACTGTATCATCTAAATCTCTTATGTATTATTCGGATGAGTGCAATTTACATTTAAAGTGGCCAAATTTAAAAATTCTAACAATCAAATAGGTCTCATGGTCAAATCAAAAAATAATGCTTCCTTCTTGTAGCATTTAATAGCCCCCATTTTTAGTTAAAACCGTGACACTTTTTACTATCAAATTTAATAAACTAAATTTTAAAGATTGGTTTAGTTTTGCAAAAAAAAAAATGTCAAGTACTACAAATTTGGTAAAGATATGCTTGCTTCTTGCAGCAATTTGTAACCTCCCTTTTGATTTGTAATCTCAAGTAATTTAGTAAGAAGGTGGTTCAGGGGACAATCATTGCTAATTGATCCCCTCAAAATGAAGTGTTGATTTTATATGTTAACATGTGAAGAAAATATAGTTAACATTAAAAATTGCATGAGTAATATCATTACAATTTTCCCTTGGAATTCTTTACAAGAACGAAACATAAACAATAATTTATATTCAATATTTATCTTATTTAATTACATAACAAAACAACTATTCTTTGAAGGGCGCCAACTTATTATATTATGTGACTTTCAACAATACTATTGATTGTGAAAAAAATAGCTTTGTAATGTGAAGTGACATTGATTTTGGAGAAACTTTTTGCAACATGAAAAATATTTATACATTTCAAGAAATCACAACCAAAAGTTGTGGCATCTTATCCTATGAGACAACTATTATCTATATACTTTTAGTAGTAGAAGTGCCAAAACCCATGCGTAGAGGAATTTTTGAAGGGTGATTGTGTTGTGTGTGTGTGTGTGTGATAAATATATATACACACATATACACACATGTTTCAACCTAGCTATGAAACTTGTCTATTATCTAAGGGAGAGGAGCCAATCATGGAGCATGGACCAATAATGGTGATGGTACATGTAATGTCAAGGACTAGTACATGTCAAGTTTTCACTTAAATTTTGAAAAAAAGTAGTCGAGAAAACGATTCACATCAAACAATCACCAAATAAAATGATGTCACATAAGTGCCAAAAATACATGACACAATTCCCTATAAATGGTCCACCCTATATTTCTTTCTATGGAAAACTACTTGATTTAAATACCTTAAAAACCATTTTTCATATAATATAAATGCTCAAAAGAAAATATTTAGATTAAAAATAAAAAAATCTATTAAAGGGTAGTTTTTTTATCAAATTTTATTGAATTTATATGGCTATATACACCCCTTAACTTACCGTGTACAACCACTAACTCCTCTCCCTTAGTGTCCCATGCTTTGTTCGTGTAATGATTTTTACACGAAACCTGTCTAGAACTTTCCACCGTGCAATAATTTTTGTAAGAAATCCCAAAGGGCTTTGAGTTGAGCGTCGATTTGTTGATGTGCATAGATTTGAAGATGAGAAGAACAATTATTTGCATTGATTCGGGATGTAGAAATCAATCGTTGTGCTCCTTGCACCATTTTTTCCACTTGTGTAAATCTCATCACATCGTACATAGTTGAATTCCCTTGACACTCGGGGACTAGTACATCGTGGAGCATGGACCAATAATGGTGAGGACAGATGTAAACTCAAGGAATAGTACATGTCAATTTCACACTTATTTTTAAAAAAGTAGTCAATAAAATGAGTCACATCAAATCACATAAAATAATCAACCAATCAAATGATGCCGCATAAGTGAAAAAAATGTTGGTCAACCCTAAATTTATTACAAGTATGGAAAACTACTTGATTTAAAAATCATAAAAACCCACTTTCCATTCAATATAAATGTTCAAAGAAAAATATTTAGATTTAAAACAACAAAATCTATTAAAGGGTACTTTTTTCAATATTAATAGTATTCATATGGCTGCATACACCCCTCAACTTAGGGTGTATAACCACTAGCTCCTCTCCTTTAGTGGGCCATGCTTTGTTCGTGCGATAATGTTTTCATGACATTGTGTAGAATTGTCCACCGATAATATTTGTAGGGAATCCCAAAGGACTGACTTGAGCCCAATTTTTGACGAACCCAAATTTGATGACGGGAGAAGCATTGCATTGATTCGGGAAACAATCAAATGTTGTGACACCATACATAATTGCATGCTTGAGACAATCAATCACTCTCGTGAGTCCAAGTTAAATTTGACACTCGTTTAGACATTTTTGGTGATTTTAGTTTTAAAATGCTTGCAAATATTTGTAATTAACATCACATGTGACTTGTATATTTAACAATTAACCATCACTATATATATATATATTAAAAATAATTAAATAAATATAAAATGATTGATAACACTATTTTATATTTCAAAAGACAATGTTAAAAAAATACCTATCACCCAAAAATTATTTGGTAGGTGGCCGCCATCAAATTTAACTCTTGCTCGTGACCGTCTATGGCTTTGAAAGGGGTATGAAAATGGATTTCCACATCATTACAAATAGCAAAATAATATTTTATATCAGCGGGGCTCTCTTCATAGAGGACACCTCCGGTGAAAAATGGGTTAATGTGAAACAAGCCTGGAGATTGACAGACTTTGGGACACTTTTTTTTTTTTTTTTTAACCGTAAAATACCATTACAAAAATTAGGTGGTCGTAGATAATGACAGGTTAGAAATTTATAAAACCGTGTTATTTTTAAAAGAGTTGTTAATAAATATATGTAAAACATTTGAAATTATATAACTTATTTTTATATATGTGAATACATCATAAAAGTAAATAATGAAAAAAAATTTACAGTCACGTCAAAGAATTAGGTTGTCAATTAATTTTGACCTGATAAGCACAGATAATTTGAAATTCTAGCCCTAACGTGAAAGATGAATTAAACATATTACCATCCACAAACACTGATGAGATATGACGGTTGACTGCACCTTTCAAACAAAGTGTAAAACATCTGGCCCTTGGGACGGGCCTCAAATCTCATCTTTATGACCATGAAAAGCAAGGGACGTTCCTGTGAGAGGGCATGAATTTCCACATCATTACAAATTGTAAAAATAAGATTTTCTACCAGTAGAAAGTGATGACAGTAACTGGTTATGAATGCATCAACCGGGTCCTTTCCTAATGTGGGCCCACCTTTCTTTGCAGGACATGGTAGTTTGATGGCTGCATTAAAAATATCTCCTTTCCCCGAACTTTCAAAAGCCAACTTTGTTTTCTTTGGTCGGATGGAATTTGCTGCGTTTAGGAAGACTAGCGTTTCCTTCCACTGTCTTTGCGAAAGATGACGTATTTGACTGGAAAAGCATATAGCAGGACCACTTGCCAAGTTGGGCATCATTTCAAATAATGGATAGTCACTGCCATCACAATTCCATAAATGAAGGATTTTTACATTTGTAAACTTACAAACACAACTTGGGATTGCAAACTTCTTTAACCAAAGGACTTTCAGATCCCTCATAGTTGTAAAGCTCTCCGTAAGGAAATGAAAATATAGGGTACCCGATTGAGGAATGTTATTTTGATATCCAGATTTCCCATCTTTACCAGCTGGTCAAAATACCTCTTTCTATTGGACTTCATGCTTAATATGTAGCCTTATTTGTCGGAGATGAATCTGAGCAGCCACATCCTCCATATTTAACACTCCATTCTCTTCAATAGAAAGGATCATATTACCATACGACCTCAATATTGTTCGCAAAGAGAGACGCTTTAATATTCCTACTATCTATTTTTTTACCCCTCGCAAAAAAAAGCCAACTTAGTTTTCAGTAGAATTGAAAATAAAACTGTGGAGAAGTTTAAGTATGTCACGACATATTAATGCAAGCCGTGGCATAAAGAATTTGCTTTGATGAAGTCGTAGGCAAAGGAGTACGACCGCTAGGGTTTGAGTCATAATGCAGAGTAAAGGGCAGAATTTGACTAAGCCGCAGAACAAAGCAAATACAAAAGTCGTGAGATGAAGAACATGCAGTACGAGGAGGTCAACATAAAGCCGTGGTATTCAGTTTCCCACAAAACGAGGTGGAAAGGTTATCAAAACCACCGAATGGGAGATGATTCCGCAGAGCATAAGAACTGTGTGAAACTGAAAAAAGGTTGTGTATCAATGAAAAGTAGCATTTTTCCGCGGGCCACTAAGGTGAATGTGGATTCCAATCTAGTGATCTGATGTTGTGAATCTGATATTATTAGAAATTATTTTCCCTTCTCCATGAAATGAGATCAGATTTTCTTGATCGAATAGATGGTATGTGAGCAAAGTAAAAGGAAGAGTCTCAACATGCAAGAATATGTTCTAGTCAGCCCAAACACCAGAATTAAATGCAGTATGGGCATCGTTCCTTCTTCAATAAGGAAATTGGCGTGGGAGGCGGATTTTGCAGTAGAATAATAAAATATTTTTAGAGAATTAAATGAAGGTGGTTAGCAAGTAAAAGATGAATTTGAATTTTCCCCCTCTTTCTCCTCCTTCTCTTTCCTTCATCTTTCTATATATTGTAAAGTGATGCCTATTTTTAATGTTGGATACTTTGGGAATGTGAAGACATCATTCTATGTTGTACAAGTTTTCTAAGAGTCACATAACTTAGACTTCAGATCTATAAATGTTTTAATATTATTTGATGTGTTGTTTGATGAATGGGCTAAGAGAGATCACAAATTTGATCCATATTCTAAAGAGCTTAAAGCTTACGAGCGGCCTTGGCACCTATTGTGTCCTGAAACAAAATCTATTATGCCTGTAGCATTCAAAGAAGACAAGGAGCCAGTCTCTAGCTTATGGTAGATGTATTTTGACAGTTCTAGAAGCATAAATGGAGTTAGGGTGGGTGTTGTGCTTATTTCCTCTAAGGAGGAGAAATTCTTCTTTGTGCACATGCTACAATTTGCATGTTCCAATAATACTGAGAAGAGTGTGAGGCATTAGTGCATGGCTTGCTAATTCTTTGAGAAAAGGAAAATCAAAGAGTTGCAGATTTTGGAGACAACTTTGAGTTAGTCATCAACCAAGTCCATGGAAGGTGTGCCACCAGGAACAATTATGTTCTTAGTGAAGGCCTATAGAAGACTTGAAAGTGTCAAAAAGGGTGCAAACCAATTGAGTTTCCAAAACTACATTATGGGAAGCTCACTTTCTTTGAACAATAAAGTAAGGGTGGTTTTCATTGATGGATGTTTCAAGAGGTATAGAAATAATTAATGTTTTCTATATGTTAGTGGGTTTCAATGAGTGGCTTCATGACATAGTTGAGGTGTGTGATCTTGAGCATGGTTGGTGAAGATTGGTTTTGGAAGCAAGTTGTTTTGTGAAGGAAATGGTCCTTCTTGATAGAGTTATGAAGAATTTTACTAGTGCAAGTTAATGTGCAAGCATGTATGATGTTGTTATGGTATACTTTACATGTGTGAGGCCTTTGGAGGCTTGAAAAAATATGGTGATGAGTTTGGAGTTCTTTGATGAGTTAGGTGATGGGGTTTTGAGCCTTTACAGGCTAATTCGGTGTCTTGGTGCTTGGGCGACCTACATGGGTTCATGGTTTGAGTATGTATGATTGTATTTTTATATTGTTGTTTTGACATGACCTACCTCTTGGTGCACGACTGAATTGTATTATGTTTTTAAAAGGGAAGGGTATAAAGTGGGTGTTTTGGGTTCATTTTTAACGAGGTGAAAAGAGAGGGAAAAGAGCGGGTTGCTTGAGAGAGTGAACGTGATTCAAGTGCATGAAATCGAGCTAAGAATTTGAGTGTTAGAGAGCATATGTGAAAGGGTTTGGGATCAAATTAGATCTTGAAAGTCCAAGTTTGAGTGAGCTAGGAGAAAGAGGGTTTGAAGGTTTATGAGATGAAAGTGTGATCTCCATCGGTTGTAGGCGGTAATTGTACATCAAATATGTTCATCTACAAGTGGTTGAGTTGGTTCTTGGTCATCCTAGGGTTATAGCCACCTTATGGAGTTGTTGCTTCACTAAACTAGGGGTTGGTGCTCCTTGTAGGGTTGGTGCTCTACTAAATTAAGATTTGATGCTCCTTGTAGAGTTGGTGCTTCACTAAACACATTTGATTTATGGAATATAATTATAAGTTTCCATGGGTTTTCTTCTCCTTGAGGGTTTCCCACTTATATGTCGTGTTCTTGTGTCTCTTTCATGGTTATGTTCATTTTCAAATGTTTATTAAGCACACATTTATATATGTTTGAATAGTTTATGGTTTAAGTAAGTAAATTTGAATTTTTAAAGATTTTGAAGGATTGATTCTCCCCCTCTTAGTCGATTTTCTTCGATAAGTCAAGCCTAGGAGGAACAGGAGGAATTGTTCCTTTGTTCATACATTCTCTGCATTTCCAATCCAACCAAAAGGAGATTTGGGGACTTGAAAGTAGATGAATCATATTTTTAGCAGTGAAGGAATAGTTCTTTTGGGAAGGAAGTTCTCCACATTACTCCATTAGTCACCTAGGGGGTTAGATATTAAAATGGGGTGAGTCGGGCTTGATGGAACAAATGGAGCAGTTCCTTGGTTACATTGATTCCCCACATGCGTAATTTGGTCAACTAGGAACATTGTTGTGGGTGAGTCGGGTGTTTCATGAACAAGTGGAATAGTTCTTGCATTTCATGAGTTCCCAGACGAGATGACATAAGCTGACCAAGGGCAAGGCGATGCACACCAATCGGCAAAAGCAAAGATGACGATCAATGTGGGATCAAGTGGAAGAGTTCCCACGTTCCTCCATTTCTCGAATTGGCTAGTTTGTCTACGCCAAGAACAAGGCACATTAATACGGACTGTAATAGCTTATGTGGAACCCTGTCATGACCATCTCGAGTCCCTGAAATTTTGAAGGATATAACTTTTCTATATAACTCCAAATTTAAAAAAATTGATACCATTGGAAAGGTATCATCGTATACCAAGTATCTCAACCACCAAATTTGATGAGGTATGGTTCCCATTACTTCTCTTACGAAATGTATAATGGAGGAATGGTTTTGGAAGGGTACCCATGCTTATTTTCTAACATTGATGCATGTTGTTGGTGGTTGAAGATGGAAATTCAAGTTCTCTCTCTTTTCCCTCCCCTCTCTTTCCCATCTTCTATATATTGTAAAATGATGCCCATTTGTAAAGGTTGGCCTCTCTTTGTAATTTCGAGTGCATCCTTCTAAAAGTGCTCCATATATATTTTGAGTGCTGAAGCCTCAGATATGGACCTCTACGGGTGATTCTTTCATTCTTCCTTCATTGTAATGGACTATGCATCTATCTAAAACAATAAAATCCACGTTTCATGGCTATTATTTTCCCTGTCCTATGTTTATTCCATTATATTGCCTCTTTGTTGCCTTTGCGGTGCATTGTGCATGTTTTATTCTCTTTTCGGGGTTTATTATGTTGTGCTCCATGGAAATGAGAGTTTCATGTTGTTTTGGACCTTGGTACTCATGTCTACCATCTCCTTCTTCATTCCCTCCCATTTCCACTCATCTAAGAGTGTATTGCTATCACCTTTGTTAGCTTAGGATATCACCTTTTCATGCACCTCTCTCTTTCCTGGTCCCTTGGATTGGTAGAATAGGATTAGATAGTTGCATTTCCTTCTTTAGGAGTATTTTAACATTAGGAATAGATAGAGGAACCAACCTTCTGCGGAGGTCATGTCTCAAGTAGAAATTCCCACAACTTGAGAGACAGTCCCATGTTATCTAAAAACACTTATTGCTCATGCATTCATTCACGAAAAATTAGAGGTGTTAGTTTTTGGCAATAATAGAACACTTTGAGTGCTCCTTGGGTGAGCGTATGGGAGAAATCCCGTATGATATGCCAAAGCACGTGAGGTGGGTCAAAATTATCATGCACTTGGTTCATGCCTTTCTAGGCTAAATTCGAGAGAAAGCTAGGAAAACTCCAACATTTTGGTTATGTTTCTGGGATCTTACTTTTTGAAGAAATGAAAGATGTTTGAGAGGACCACACTCGAGGTCGGGGAGAAATGATGGAGTGAACAAGAATAAGATTATGCACAAAGTCTTCCGAGGGTTGCGGTGGAAAAGTTCCAAGAAAGTGGGCGGATGAGAAGTTAGATGGCACCACAGTATTCAATATTTTTATGTGAGTTTCCTGTCATTTAAATGCATGGATCACTACATAACTATTGGAGAATGCATAGAACCTTAGGAGGAAGTATCTTGGGTGAAGAGTGCCTTGTAGTATTAAAAAATATCAACGAAGTATGGATACATGTTATTGATGTATGGTGTGAAGGTGCCATAAGAAGATACTTGTCGATATCAATGTACTCGTGTTTAGAGGAAGTTGATTACCAATTCAAATGTGAGCCTAAAGGAACGTATATGCATTCCCTACCTTTTTCACATCAAGATTATGTTCATAGATTAGGGTAGTGAGACACTAATGATTAATAAATGCATTAGTAATATATCTATTAATTTCCCTTTGATTGGTAATAAATATAATCAATCTAGCTAAGTTTTGTGATGGGCTTAATAGAATATAGTGTAAAATAAATTTATTAGTCATATATATACTAATTTCCCTTTGATTGGTAGTAAATATAATCAATCTAGCTAAGTATTGTGTTGGGCTTAATAGAGTATTGTGAAAAGTTATATTAAAGTCAAATCTAAATCATGATTTGCATGCATTGTGTATATAATAAGTCATCATCAACAACAAAAATCAAACTTAAATTATTAATAACTTTATTTATCATTGAAATATTATTTTATAAATAGCAACAAAATTCTTTTCACAATATTTATAATTCTATTTTCTAAAATATAAAATTCAAGCAATTGTTTTAATATACTTATTAAAAATTAAATAGATATATATAGAAATGTATCAAAAACATTTTACTTTAGCAATAATAAGAGAAATTAATATATTTTAAAAAGGTGGACTTACAATATTCCAAAGTTAAAAACCACCCATAAATAAATTACCAAGGTTCCATCTATATTCCAATATTCCTAAAGTTCCATGCAGTCTCCAATATTATTAAAAATATTGGAAAATATATATTCAAAGTAAAAGTTAAATAAAAATAATAGTATTTATAAGATTAAAAAAAAAAATTATTTACAAAATTGGGAAAAAAATTTAAAAAATATTTGTAAAAGAAATGCTTATTGCCTAGTGCATGTTAATGGTCACATGCGGGTTATTAGCCTGTATTCTTTTCCGGTATTCTCCACCTTCCTTCAACTCTTCTTTCACATCTGCCCTTACATATCCGAATATGCACGTTTTCAGGCTTTTGAGGTGCTCCAATCCAATCAGAGCATTCTTTATTGGACTCCACCATATTTCTAGAACCTGAAGACGTGGCATCGCTCCACTCTCCAATTCTGGGAACTTCTCCAACAGAGGGTAGTCACTAATCCGTAGCTCCTGCAGTCTTGGAAACACTCCAGACTTCCCAAATGCCTTGGGTAAATCTCTGCAACTCTTATTACCCCTCAAATATAAAGATATTAAGCTGGGCATCATTTCGAGTTCTAGACTTCCATCACACTTGTCTAAATAAAGGGATTTTAGATTTGTAAACTCACATACCCAACTTGGGATTGCAAACTTTGTTAAGATGAGGGATTCGAGATCCCTCATAGCTGTAAAGCTCTATGGAAGGCACGGAAGATCGGCGGTTCCCCATTGACGAATGTCATTCTCGATTTGCAGAGGTCGCATCTTTAGCAGCGGGTCAAAGATACCTTTTCCTATACTTTCCAATTGGACTTCATGCTTAATAGTTAACTTTATTTCTTGGAGATGGATCAAAGCGGCCACATCCTCTATCTTTAACACTCCATTCTCTTCAATAGAGAGGTTCAATTTATTTGACCTCAATGTTCGCAAACAGAGCAGGTTCTATATTGCGTTGGGCATAAAACTGACCACTTCCTGAGAACAACCCCGTATATCGAAATGTTGAAGAAACTGAAGTTCTCCTATCCACACAGGTAGCCTTCGCACATCTTCGCACAAAGAGATGTCGAGGAAGCAAAGACTTTTCAGACTTCGAATACACTCTGGCACCTCCCAAATATTCGTATTCTTTAAATTCAAAACTCTGAGGAGTTTCAAATTTCCAAAGCATTTGGGCAATGTAGAAATATTGGTGTCGCTTAAGTCAAGAACCCGCAGTACCCTCATTCTGGTGAAGAAGTTTGCATGAATATTTTCAATCTTATTTTGAGACAATGAAACACTGCGGATAATTTCGGGAGAGCACAAACTGCTGCTTGCTATGTCGATGCCTTTTTTGGCCAAGAAAATCCTACGGCAGCCACTCCTATTCGGAACATTAGCAAAGACATCTTCCACAGAAAATGCACATTTATTTTCTTTGGATATATACAGAGATAAATCAAGCACCAAATCGTGCACACTGCAGGTTTTATATGTTGTATTATGATTTATATTAACTAAACACAAACTTTCAAGTAAATACAAATAATCCCATCCAATCTCCCTTTGGTCTTGGTCTTCCCCTCGAGGAATGAATCCTTCAGCTATCCACAGATATATGAGATATTCGCAGTTTATTTTCTTATCCTCGGGAAAGAAAGAAAGGTAAGCAAAGCATGGCTTAAGAGGTGCAGGAAGGGAGTCATAAGTCAACTTGAGAATATTTATGATGGGATCATTGCGATCGATAATTACCTGTTTAAGCTGACCCAGCTTCACCTCCCACTCTCTCCGCACTGTTTTGGTGGCAAGGGATGCTGCAACTATGCTGATTGCCAATGGTAGTTTTGCACATTCTTTTTCAATCTCACAAGCTATTTTCTCAAGGTACTGTGGCGGTTTTCTTTGCTGAGGGAAGGCATGAAAACAGAAGAGTTTCCAACTTTCTTCTTGCGATAGGAGTTCCATTTCGTAAACACGGGCTCTCATGTTTCTACAAACATCCCTACTTCTGGTGGTGACCACAATTTTACATTGACTGTTACCACCAGTTGGAAGACCAAGATCTGCTATCAAATTCTCTTGGCTACTTGCCCTCCACACATCATCGAGCACAACAAGGGTTTTTCTCCCTTGTAAACGGTCATGAATAATCTCAGCAGCTCGTATCTCACTTATGCCCTCCCGAACAACCTCGTCTAATTTTATTTTGGAAGCTAAATCTGACTGCAACTTTCTAAGAGAATATGTTTGTGAAATAGACAACCAAATCGAATTCTCATACCTTTCCTTTACTCGCTCAAAGACATGCTGGAGTAAATATGTCTTCCCACTGCCGCCCATACCAACAATGCCAATAACTGCTTCTGCGGCCCCGTCTAACAATGCCAGGACTTGGTGAACTTTGTTGTCTATGGCTACCTTTGGTGAATCTCTCTCCACAATACTTGTTCTCCTCTGCCTTATATTCTGGGATGAACTCGGTGAGGATTGTTGATCAGAACTGAACAAACCACGAACCAGCACCAACTCAGCTGCGTCTTTCATCAAACGTGACATTCTGGTTTTGATCTTCTTAATCCTTCTCCCCATTCGGTACCGTAAAATTAGATGAGAATAAGTGCAGACACAAGACATGGGAGTAACTGCACATTCTTCTAATATATCTTCTGCATCCCAAGCAATATCTCTGATACCGTGAACCCATTTTTGTACAAGCTCATTATCTGAACTCTTTGCATCCGCATCTTGAAAATAAACTCTTATACTTGTCAGCTTTGTGGCCAGCCAATCAATGTCACTTATGAAGTTCACGACGAGTGTTGCTTCCTTGACCACTTGCTGTGCAGCTCTCTGTACAAGTTTTGCAATAAGAGCATCAGCAATACCAATAGACATTATTACTTCTTTTTCTAAATTCAAAGACTCAAACTCACAAGTTCAGGAATGGGGGTGGGCACTGGGACAGGGAAATGTTATTTACGAGCTATTCACAGACTAAAACTGCATTGAATTTGATCGTGTCAAGTTGAACTCAAGAATACTTAACCACCGCTGAGCGTATCTTTCCCGTACGTTCCCGATTGACCTCTAGCACGGCAATTTGACCCATACCTGTCCGCCGTTTCATTAACCTTTACACTTTCAACAAAATCAATCATTATTTAAGCTGTATTTACGAGTTTTGGGTAAGTTACATGTATTATATGTTCTATAAAATACACTTTCAACAAAATATATTATTTAAACATATATATAATGTTATACACATATTTATATTGAATGTATTAATAGTGATAATGACTATTTTACCATATTCTTTCGCATCAAATAAAGATGGACTAACAATTTTACAGTGTAAAATATGGTTAAATTAGGGGAAATATCTGGCCCTTGGGACGGGCCTCAAATCTCATCTTTGTGACCACGAAAACATCATTACACTTACTCATGCTCAAGGCATGACTTTCCAAATATCTGGCCCTTGTGGTGGCCGTCGTTAAATTTAACTCATGCTCGTTACCGTCTATGGCAATGGATTTCCACATCATTACAGATCGCAAAATAAGATTTTCTATCAGTAGACAGTGATGACAGTAACTGGTTATGAATGCATCAACCGGGTCCTTTCCTAATGTGGGTCCACCTTTCTTTGCAAGACACGGAAGTTTGATGGCTGCATTAAATAGCCAACTTTGTTTTTGCCTGGAATTTGATGTGGTTACGAAGACTTGCGTTTCCTTCATCGCCAAGTTGAAAGATGACTTATTTGATTGGAAAAGCATATTGCCAGGTTGCCATCATCGCCATCTTTCTTCCAAAAAGAAACATAAAACCACCACATCTGACACGCAATTTTGGAGGAAAAAAACTTATTAACATTATACATATTATCTTCGTCTTTTTTATTGATATTTGAAATGGCGCCTAATTATGCTACAACTAAGTCTGAATTTCCTAATTTCTGATATTTTAAATACATTTCATCCTGAATTTCCTAATTTATGATAAATTTCATATCAGGTGGACTCCCGAATAAAACATTTTTATTTTTTATTGTTTTCAGCTACCAAATGAAGAGTTCTCAGCTCTAACGTGTGTGAGATCGACACTCAAGGAGCGTCTTTACATATGAGCCATCTATGAGGTAGAAAAAGTTTAACTTTCCCAAGACCTTTTTGTTAGCAAAATCGTAAACAACTTTTTTCCCGAGACCTTTTTGTTAGCAAACACTTTTCCGCATGCATCCTCCGTAGCATTGACACTATTTTGCTAATACATGTCTAACATGTTCAATCCCACATGGGGCATCGACATTGGATACTCCCATTTTTTATTTCGGATCGTTTAAGTGTTAATTGTAACTCGTGTGAATAATCCGAACTAGATCGAGATGATAAAGTGGAGTAAAGATCGAAATATTATTTATATAGGAACAATCATGAATAGGTTCCATTGGCACATAAATGTATTTAATTTCCACCTTTTACTCTACCATGTTATGTAAATCGAAACATCATCTCTCATCCGAAAATATTGAAATGAATGGACCCATTATAGTGCATTATTGTTAATGTTGATGTACAAACCCAAAGGCTTTAGAAGAAAATAAAAATTAATTTTTCTTACTTTGGGTCTTTCTTTTCAATTAAGAAAATGATGATTTATGATGTCCTAAGCTCATTCAACATAAGATTTCATGTCAAAAAAACACGTTCAACTCCAATGTAAAAAAGAAATGAACACGAATGAAATTTCAATACATATTCTAAGGGTTGTAGTAACTTAGTAAGAAAATTCTTAACCTAAAGCTCTCCTTCACGTAGGAGTATTGACTCAAGTGTCTGACATCCATGACTCTAATGAAAATGATAATTGAATTTTTAACGCTTTATTGACTCTTAATGGGGAGGATAATATGGACAACAAAGATGATATGTAGGGCATGGGAGGCAAGGGAGAAAACTTGTCGACTAAAACATATGAAACCTTCATATTTGAGGTGATAATAAAGGAGACTTTGTCAAACCTCCAGGGTGCCAAATTTCTACAAGTCTCATTACCTCTCAAATATAAACGAGTAAAGTTGAGCATCATTTCAATTATGGATAGTCATTGCCATCACAATTCCATAAATGAAGAATTTTAGATTTGTAAAATTACAAACACAACTTGGGATTGCAAACTTCTTTAACCAAAGGACTTTAAGATCCCTCATAGTTGTAAAGCTCTTCGTAAGGAGAGAAAAATCTAGGGTACGCGATTGAGGAATGCCATTTTCGATATCTAGATGTTGCATCTTTATCAAATGCGGGTCAAAATGCCTCTTTCTATACTTTTCAATTGGACTTCATGCTTAATATTTAGCCTTATTTTTCGGAGATGGATCTAAGCGGCCACATCCTCTATATTTAACACTCCATTCTCTTCAATAGAAAGGATCAGATTACTTATAAGACCTTAATGTCTGCGAGAGATGCTTTAATATTCCTGCTATCTATTTTTGTACCCCTTGCAAAATAGACCAACTTAGTTTTCCGTAGAATTGAAATGGAAACCATGGATAAGTTTTAAGTATGTCACGACATACTAATGAAAGCCACGACATAAAGAATGTGCTTTGATGAATCCATAGGCAAAGGAGAAGGGCCACTAGGGTTTGAGTCACACCACGAAGTAAAGGGAAAATTTTGACTAAGCCGCGGAACAAAGCAAATACAAATGTCGTGAGATGAAGAACATGCACGGACGTGAAGGTCAACATAAAGCCGTGGTATTCGGTTTCCCACAAAACGAGGTGGAAATGTTATCAAAACCACTTGAATGGGAGATGATTCTATGGAGCATAAGAACTATTTGAAACTAAACAAAAAGGTTGCATATCAATGAAAAGTAGTAGTTTTCCGCGAGCCACTAAGGTGAATGTGGATGCCAATCCGGTGATTTGATCTTGTGAATATAATATTATTTGAAAATATTTTCCCTCCTCTAAGAAATGAGATCAGATTTTATCAATCGAATAGATGGTAAGTGAGCGAAGTAAAAGAAGGGTCTCCAACATGCAAGAATATGTTCTAGTCGGCCCAAACACCATAATTAAATGCAATATGGCGTCGTTCCTTCTTCATAATGAAATTGGCATGGGGAGGTGGATTTTGTAAAAGAATAATATGATATTTTTAGAGAATTAAATGAAGGTGATCAGCTAGTGAAAGATGACTTTGAATTTTCCCTCTCTTTCTTCTTCTTCTCTTTCCTTCATTTTCTATATATTGTAAAGTGATGCCTAGTTTTAATGTTGGATACTTTGGGAATGCAAAGACATCATTTTATGTTGCATAATTTTATAAGTGTCATGGGCCTTGGAATTAAGTTACGTAAATGTTTTACATCTTCTTCCTATCTTGTAATGATCTTTGCATGATCTCCAGGCAATAAAATCTTAGTTTTATAGCTCTTTTTGCCTTAGCTATTGTTTTATTGCACTCTCTTGCAGTGTGTTGTATGTGTTATTTCAAACTTTTTGTTTATTGTGCATCGCAAAGTGGAGCTTGGGATGTGATTATAATATGTGGTCTTCATTTTGACCCCTTTCATCATCATTTACCTCCATTTTCTTTTTTGTCAAAGTGTTCATCCCCTTATTTTCTAGTGGTATCACCTCTCGTAGATTAATTTTTTTTCTATGCATCTCCTTCACACCCTAGTCCTTGGAAAGCTAGAGTAGAGTTAGGTTATTTCATTTCAATTCCTAGAAGTAGTTGAACATTAGTGGTAAGTATAGGAAGTTGGCCTTTTCGGATGTCTGTCTCGCCGAGTCCCACAACTTGGAGACATTCCATGTTGTCTCAAAACACTAGATTCTTGTAATTTGGTGTAGGTGCACATTTGAGCTCAAAAGTTTTGGCATGCCTAGTGGGACCTTTGAATTAAAAATTTCTAGTTTTATCAATTTTTGGTGCTTATCTTGGTGAAATTCTAGCCTTTGAGTCTCTGCAGAACATCTCGGTGACTCCATTTGAAATATCAACTAGTTTCAACATTACTTGACAATCCGAACGTGTCTCTAATTCATGAGAAGGATACAAACTCGATTTAGAACAAGAAAAGAAGGCATATTTGAGCATCTGAAATTATCTCCAAGAAGACAGAGAAGAAGAAAGATTCAAAGATCTTTATCTCCTCCAAATTGAACTCTCACCACACCTCCACTGTGAGCCCTTCTTGTAGTCCACTAGAGTTCTTGAACCCATTAGAATGGCCCATCAAAAACCATCGCCACCTCAAAATTCATTTGTGAACTTCACAGTAGGCAACCCACCCACTTGCCTTGAATGCCCAAACTCATATTCTGTTACAACACTAAAAATGTTCCTTATTTCATTGGAGAAAACCACACTACTCCAATGACCACATTCAGACATTGCAAAATGTCCTTCGCTATCCATGAAATTAATGAAATGGATTTGACAAGAAACTTTTGGCTTCATCACTTAAAGGAAAGGCTCTACAATGGTTTAGAAGTTTAACAACGGGCTCAATTAGGAATTGGAATGAGTTGTGCACAACCTTGTACAATCAATTTGGGGAAAGATTTGATAACTTGTCTCTTTTGGAGAAGTTGACTACAATCAAAAGATCACCTAATGAAAAAATGGCAAATTTCAACTTCAAATTCCAAAGAACTTGGGACAGAATTATCACAAGGCCCATGACGGAAGGTGACTTTCTTTTGTTTCTAAAATCTCTTAACTCTAATATTTCTGTTATAATACAATCAATGGAAGGGATAACCTTACCTGTGGCTTATGCGTTGGCCATAAGGGCTGAAATTTTTGATTCAAGTTGGAAAATTATCTCCTGGGCCACCTATACCATTATCCCCTAATTTCCACAAGCCATGCAACCTTCTATTTCTCTTATTCCTCAACCAAATCTGCAACGTTTTGCTTCCACATCACAAACCCCTACACAAAAAAAGGAAGATAATGAAATGAAATTCTTCATTAGAAAATTGACAAATAAAGTTATATCCCTAGAAAAACATAAAACCTAGTCATATAAAAATTATCAAAATCAAGAGAATACCTTCAAATCAATCGTATTGGCCATATAGAAAACAAAAATCTAATCATAAATATGAAAAGAAAAAACAAAATATTAGATGGGAAGGTCAAAGTGTTCCTCTTCCATTAGCAACAATACCTCCTCCATAAGCACTTCCTTCCCATAGCTCAAGTCAAGCCTTAGGCACAATACAAAACAACATGGAAAAAGAAATGGAGTGGTGTTTTCCACGTAATTTACCTCATAAAAAAATTGGTTGTGAAAGGGAAATGCATCTCTAGGCCTACATGATTCAAGGTGCTCCCTATTAACAAGAATCACTTATTGAAGCACCAAATCACGGTGTGGAAGAAGTCCAACAACTCGTGCCTAATGTCAACCTTATGTTTTTGGAGTGAATGACTTCTATGCACTTAATCAAATGACTAGCTCGATAGAATTCATATGAGTTTTGTTGATAATACGTGGAACAAGAAAATAATGCTAGAATCTCGGGTTGCGACTCCCAAAAATCAAAGTAATGTCATCGATAAAGGAAAATACTTAGGTAGGTTGAAAGAAAAGTCGTGGATCAAGCAGGAAGAAAGGAAAAAACCACATAATGAAGCAAAAATATAGCAAAGAAAGAAGCCTTCGTGGTGCTTGGTAAACTTTGTGTGGAAAATAAGATTGTTGTTCGTAATGCCCAATAAAACGACGTTCTAGGAACATGCTAAACCCTAAACACTTAACCCGAAAGTTGTGGCAATTTTTTTGTCTAAGTTAAAAAGGTTACAAGGGTGTAAGCCCTTAGTGTGCGTTAAATTTATCCTCACCAATAATCTTTACTTTATAAGGGATTGTAATGTCCCCTTTCCTACGCCAAAGGCCTAAGGGATAAGTCGATATCCAAACCTTGGTCATACCCAAGGGGTCATGGGATGCTAGAAGCTATTGGAAGGGGCCACGTGTTTCTAATATCCAAGTTTTGCATTTGGGGGTCACTTTTGGACCATGGCGACTTAAAATGGAAAAATTTAACTGTAGTTACTTTTATTTTATTAGCCCCTCCATGGAATGAAATGCATCTAGGGTTATTGGGGCTCTTTTGCCATGGAAATGTAAATAAGGATCTATGAGAGAAAGGAAGACCACTTTTGTCGCATACATTTTATCCTCCTTCACGTGCTGACTATTGTTTGTGTATCTACACTTGTGGAGTGAAATCTCACAGGGACCCTAGCTTTAGTGGTGAGAGACGTCCCTAGCTAGCTAGGGGATTCTTCGATAGTGAGAGATCTACCTAGTATGTCATTTTGGATACTTTCAAGGTGTGTTACATAGAGATATTATCGAAGGTTCAAAGGAAGGGTTTGAGGATTTTAGGGGGCATTGGAGGAGATAATCGAGAGGGGTTCTAGATCAGATTTATGACAGCCACTTTGGGTGGGAATTAACATCACTTTGAAGGTGCCTTCATCGGTTTCCAACCCCTTTCCAAGTGAGGAGACTTGCACCTTTATTTGGAGGGTTTTCCAATTAGTCATTTTCAGATCTAAAGGTTGAGATATCATTTCCTGTATTTGTCAATGTTATTTCCAAAGTCTCATAATTTTTTCTCATGTATTTGGAGAGTTACAAATTTTAGAAGAGTTCCAGTTGTCTAGGGCACGCTGTAATTTCCTGGCAGCATTTTAATTTCTGTAAAATCCCAAAAATAGTTTTCTAATGTCATTTATAATAATATCAATCTCCCTTTAAATTTTCAAGTAATTCAAGTGGATATTTTGGGAGATTTTAATTTTCTTTAGTTCGTTGTCCTTAATGTAAAAATCTACAAAAATTAGTATTTTATTTGGCTACAAATTTTCAATATTTTGTGCATTTTTAAGTGGTATCCCACAAGGGATATTTCAATGGTATCAGAGCAGTTGTTTCTCCAACCTGTTGGGATTGAAAGATGGGGGACAAAGATAGTGAGGATATAGGTGTAGATTTGATGAAACAATTGTTCACCAACATGGTAAAGTAGCAAGAGACTACCAATCTCTATTTGAGCCAACTCACTGAGAGATTAGCGTAGGACAGGTTTGACACTCATGCGGAAAGTGGAGAAAAAGAAATAAGGGACAACATGATCAAAGAGGTGAGGTGGAAATTTAGGTCAGAGGGTCCCCCATTCTTACTACTAGGCCTTTGGGGTTTCACGAACCATCTTTCTTGAAGGATCCAAAAGTTTTATAGGTACGTTAGCTAGGGGATATTATAGATGAGAGTCTTGTTGGGAAAGGTACCAAACATTAGATGGATTTCGTGATTTCATTTCAAGAATATTGCAAATGAAGTTGGGCAGTAGGCCTAAGAGAGATTACCAGGTACATGTACCAGAGATGCAAAGGAGGTTAGGACAGATTTCTGTTCCACACTTCAACGGTTCTAAGAAGTGGACTGCACATTCTTGGGTTCAGAAGTTGAAGACATACTTCGACTTGAATCCTATGCATGAGGAAGATGCAATTAAGTTTGCAATCTTACATCTAGAGGGAGACGCTCATGATTGGTGGCATCATGGGTTGATTACATAGGGACACATATACATCACGACTTATGTAGAGTTCACAAAAAGAGGCTAGTGAGTAGATTTGATAAGAGGGACCCTGACAATATTTTAAAGAGTTGACTAATTTGAGGCGAGACCGGTTCCTTGGATCGTATATCACATATTTTCGAGGGATATCGGTCATGGTACATGATATTACGAGAGATGAGGTTGATTTCCCTATTCGCTAGGTTTGAAAAACACTCTCACTAGATTTGTTAAGGCATTTGAGCCTTCTTCTTTGTATGAGGCTATTAGGAGAGTTCATGACTTGGAGTTATCCACTCCTAAGTAGAGGTTTCCACCTCGAATGTAGCCTAATAGTTTCCCTTCTACAATCAACGGTTACGTAGCCGAAGGTACCTCCACCTAGGAAATATACATCCTACAAAATATTCGGATCAAGAGAGGATGGGGAGGAATTGAGGTGAAAGAAACTATGTTTCAAGTTCCATGGACCTTGGTTCCAGGACACGATTGCAAGGGTAGAGGAGGTCCCAATTCATAGAGGTCTTTGAGGAGAGTGATGGTGATGAGGAGTTGGGCGCACAGGGATTAAGGGATGATGATGATGATGATGAGGCATTAGATAGTGTGGGTGTTGAGCGAGATGATGAGAATTTTCCCTAGGAGACTATCACCACCTTGTATAGTACCCTGAGGTATAAGGCATTCAGAGTTAGGGGATTTTTGCAGGGACAATGAGTGGTGGTACTCATTGATAGTGGGGAACCCACAACTTTATTGATGCCCCATTGGTTGAGAGGTGAGGGTTACGGATATAGGAATTTGAGGGCTTTAACGTGGTTATAGCGAATGGAGATTCTATGAGATGCACATGACGGGTTCCCAATTGAGCATCACGATGGGTAACTCTACGATTACAATGATTTCTATATTGTTGGTATTGGAGAGACCAACATAGTGCTTGGGGTATAATGGCTCCATTCCCTTGGTGAGTTTCGACTAAATTCTAGATGATGGAGGTGAAGTTTAAGTCCGAAGGGAGGAATGTGATCTTGAGGGACTTATCTTCACGGGTACTCAAGTTATTACGACTAAGAGGATCGAGAGGATGTATAGGCCCAATAGGGTGGATTGGGTAGTACATTGTTTGGTTTTGACCAAGAAATCAAAGGATGGACAACAAGAGTATCAGTGGAAATACAGGGGCTTATTGGACAGCCATAGTGCAATTTTTGGTGACATACCTCTGGATAGGGAATTTGAGCATGTGAATGAGATCGAGAATGCTATACCCGTGGTTACTTCTCCTTACCATCACCCCAAACGGTTTAAGGATGAGATCGAGAAGACTATATAGAAGCTCATTGATATAGGGAATATTAGACCGAGTTCCAACCCTTTTTATTCTTTGGTGGTATTAATGAAGAAAAAGGATGGGACACTACGGATGTATATGGACTATCGTGCCTTGAATAAGAAGTTATTAAAGAACAAGTATCCCATACCACGCATTGATGAGTTCTGGACGAGCTACATGGTGAAATCTATTTTTGAAAATAGATTTACGTTATGGATATCATTATATCAAATTCGGGGAGTAGGATGTGCATAAGACAACTTTCAGATGTGATTACGGTCACTTTGAGTTCTTGGTGATTTCTTTCAGTTTGTTAACACTCCATTACATTCTAGTGTTGCATGAATCATGTGTTTAACCACCACTTGCAAAAGTTTGTATTGGTTTTCTTTGATGAGATATTAGTCTATAACAGGACTTGGGAGGACCATATCAGGCACTTGGGTGAGATATTAGGGATATTAGAAGCTAATTCTTTATATGTGAAAGCCTCTAAGTGTGAGTTCGGCATGACCGAACTTCTATACTTGGGATATGTAATTGGTGGGGGTATAGTGAAGGTGGATAGAGAGAAGATACGGGAAATCCTAGATTGGCTACCACCTAGGACATTAACACATTTGAGAGGATTCGTGGGGTTGTGCACATACTACCGGAGGTTCGTGAATAATTTATCTCGGTTGACTGCTCCATTGATTTATTTGACCAAGAAGGGGGATTTTTCTTGGTCGGACGCAATATAACAACATGTTTTGATCACCTCAAGGAGGTGATGAGTTCATGTCCCATCCTTACATTACCATATTTCTCTCGCCCTTTCATTCTAGAGTGTGATGCATCAGGAGAGGGTGTTGGGGAAGTTCTCATGCGGGATAGGCATCCCATCACTGTGAGAGTCATAAATTGAAACCCATGGAGAGAGGGTATTCAATTTATGACAAGGAGATGTTGGCCATTATGCATGCTTTGGCCAAATTTAGATAGTACCTGTGGGCGTAAAATTCATGGTTCATACGGATCACAACATTTTAAGGTTCTTCTTAGGACAAAAGGATCTCAATGATCACTAGCAGAGATGGGTGAATAAGGTAAAACATATGAATTTGACATAGAGTACACCAGAGGTAAGAATTATTTTGTTGTTTGATGCTTTATCTAGGAGGCCTTACCTTACTTCTATGCTTAGTTCTATGTCTGATATTTTAGCGGATTGAAAGGCTCATATACTTGTTGAGTATTCCAAAAATTAGTTTGCATGTGATATCATGGATGGTATTATACATGACGACTGATACTGAGTAGTGGATGATCTCATTTTCTACAAGGATATGATTTTCCTTGTACTGCAGGATCCAAAATGAAGGAGAAGATCCTTGAACAATACATGATACACAACTATTTGGACATCTGGGGTATTTGAAAACATACGAGTTCATCAGGGAGAGATTTTCAAGGAAGGGGATGAAGGACAATGTCCTTAATCATGTCAGAGAGTCTATGGTTTTCCAAAGAAACCAAATCCAAGCATTCTTTTCCAGCGGATTACTTGACTTCTCCCCATTCCCAAAAAAATGGGAAAGTATATCTATGGACTTTATCATAGCACTTTCCTTGGTGCATGGGCATAGCTACATTTATGTTGTAGTTGATTGGTTAACTACCCAAGGGGCACGAGGCATTGGATGTGGTGCGGATCTTATATACGATATTTTTAGGCTATATGGGTTGCCTAAAAATATTGTCAGCGACAGGAGACAAGATATTCATGAGCACCTTTTGGGAGGATATCTTTAGACTAGCGAGGTATGGATTTGAATCCTAGCACTAGCTACCACCCATAGACAGAGATGGGTAGATGAAGATATTCAATAAGTGGATAAAGGGCTACTTGCGAGTTATATGACAAGCCATCAACGGGCATGGATTAAATGGTTAAATATGGGTGAGTATTGCTACAATACCACTACCAAATGAGCATAAGCATGACTCCTTTCCATGCTTTGTATGGGTATATGCCATGACATTTATGGATTCGATATTACCCAGATGATAGCCAAGCTCCCAAGGCTCGAGATTGGTTACGGAGAACGAGAATATTTTGAAGGCTCTCGAAGAGAATCTTCATAAGGCGTCAAAATCAACGAAGGTATATGAAAATCGACACAAGATAGAGAGAGGTCTTTGAGGTTGGAGATGTAGTATTCCTACGTTTACACCATATAGCAGTCCTCATTGAAGTAGAAGGGTGCGAAAGAAATTGAAACCATGGTTTTATGGTCCGTCTTAGAGTAATTCATCGAGTTGGGGTAGTTGCATATAGCTAGAGCTATAAGAGAAAAGTAAAATACATAATATCTTCCATGTTTCATGCCTTAAGAAGGCACTCGGACAACATATTGTACCATCTACAGAGTTACTGCCACTAGATGAGGAGGGGAAGTTGGTGTTGGAACCAGAATCCATTATTGAAGAGAGATAGAGGGGGCTCAAGAGCAGAGTAATCACCGAGTATTTGGTGTGATGGAAGGGAATGCCACTTGAGGATGCTACTTGGTAGGGAGAAAAGATTTTACAACATCCTAGTTTGCATTTTCTTGAGGACAAAAAAATTTGGGAAGGGAGGACTGTAATGTCCCCTTTCCTATGCCAAAGGCCTAAGGGCCAAGTCGATGTCCAAACCGTGGTCATACCCAAGGGGTTGTGGATGCTGGGAGCTATTGGGAAGGGGCCACGTGTTTCTAATATCCAAGTTTTGCATTTGGGGGTCACTTTTGGACCATTACGACTTAAAAAGGAAAAATTAACTATAGTTACTTTTATTTTATCGGCCCCTCCATGGAATGAAATGCGTCTAGGGTTATTGGGGCTCTTTTTCCATGGAAAAGTATATAAGGAGCTGGGAGAGAAAGGAAGACCACTTTTTCGCATACATTTTATCCTCCTTCACGTGTGACTGATGTTTTTACATGTACGGGTTGTGGAGTGAAATCCCACAGGGACCCTAGCTTCGGTGGTGAGAGACATGTCCCTAGCTAGGAGGGCATTCTTCAATAGTGAGAGATATACCCTAGTCTGTCATTTTGGAGCTACTTTCAGGGCTGTGTTAAAGAGATATTATCAGAGGGTTCAGAGGAAGGGTTTGAGAGTTTTTGGGGGCATTTGTAGAAGATAGTTAGAGGGGTTCCAGATTAGATTTACAACAGCCATTTGGGTAAGTCTTAGCATCACTTTGAAGGTGCCTCCATCAGTTTCCAACCCCTTTCCAAGTGAGGTGACTTGCAACCTTTATTTGGAGGGTATTCCAGTTAGCCATTTTCAGATCTGAAGGTTGAGATATCATTTCCTGTATTTTTCAATGATATTTCCAAAGTCTCATAATTTTTACTCATGTATTTGGAGAGTTACAATTTTAAAAAGAGTTCCATTGTGTAGGGCACATGTAATTTCTGGCAGCATTTTAATTTTTGTAAAATCCCAAAAATAGTTTTCTAATGTCATTTATAATAATATCAAGCTACCTTTAAATTTTCAAGTAATTCAAGTAGATATTTTGGGAGATTTTCATTTTCTTTCGTTCGTTGTCCGTATTGTAAAAATCTGCAAAAATCAATATTTTATTTGGTTGCAAATTTTCAATATTTTGTGCATTTTTAAGAGGTATCCCGAAGGAATATTTCAGGGATGAACCAACTCTAAGTTAAATGATTAAATATTCTTAATTTATCTCTAAGGTCAATTTAGTAACATTCAATTAGGAGAGGTGCCATAATTTAATTTACTCCATTTAATGTTTTTACTCCTCCTTGACTAACATTCACACCCTAATAATTTATATATACTTAGTTACTTTAGTTCCATCATCTAAACAACTTGAATGTCCATTTCATTACTTTTTTAAACATCTAGGAACTTTGTTAGTGACTTTACACACAAGGTATTTCAATGGCCCCATTCACCCATCTACACATACCTTTAAAATTTATTTAAAACATCTAATATATATATATATCTACCAAACAAATGTAGGATTGATCATCAACCCTTGGATCAATTCAATTATGGACACTAGATCCTAGTGTTCCAAACTAACCCTAAATATCCTTCTGAAATTTTATTTAATCTCTTTCTTTACCCAAGTGTCGTCATTTGGTCACTTTTCCTTTATTTAATTTGCAAGTTGGAGAAAAAAGAAGCCATGGGAGAAAGGAATGAAGAACTATGGAGGAGTCTACAAAGAAATCAAACTTAGATTAGTTTAGATTGTAGATTTATCATTGTAATTCCTTTCATTTAAGGATTGAAGGGATTTCCTTTTCAAATCTGGTTTTATTACAACACTATTTGTATTTGGAGTTCTCCATTTGGGGCAAAACCCTACCTCTATTAATATATAATATTTTAGCACTTCTAGTTGCCCATTTGAAGATTTATGTGCTTTAAACAATGAGATTAGCCATTATTTGTTTGCTCTGGAGAGAAGTTTCCTCTAAATTTTTACAAGCTTATAATTTTGTTTTGACCAAGTTAAAAATTACATAAGCATAAATTTATGTTTTCCGCAATAAGTGATAACTGCAGCTGCCCAGAGCAGGCCGGTGGTCCTAGACCGCTGCCCCACCGGGGTGATGATTCTCTCTGGCTGCCTCTCCTTACGAGAGTGGCGGTTACCGAGACCCTTCTTGCCAGATACCTTTCTTGAAGCGGTGGTTACCATCATTCACTGCGCTCTGTATAGAGCGGTAGAATCCTGTTTCTTAGAAACAAAACCTTAAAAACATCAGATTTTCCAAAAAACAAAAGTCACTAGGTTGCTTTCTAATTCATTCTAAACTTAAATGTATATACCTAAAGTTTCCAGTTGTAGGATTTAATTCCATCTATTCATTATATAGTTAAAACTACTCATTATAGCATTATCTATTATGATAATAACAATAATGAACTACAAGAATCATTTTAATTTTGTTCAAAAAAATTTCCTTCAATTCCAAAAGTAAAAAGGAATTAAAACTACTCCAAATATTGTTATTTTTCCCTTACTACAAAAATGCAATATTTCAACATAACAATATACTTCAAATTTGTTGCCTCTTTCCATTTCACTACAACTTATATGATCAAAATAACTATCATGCCTTTATATAGGTTGTGGGAAGGAGGCGCGTAACAACTTTGTTTCTACATTTGAGTTTACTATGTATACACTATTTGCATCTTTAATTTACTATAATTATTCTTTCTCATTCACACCCTAATAATTTAATTTCACAATGAAGTAAACTTTCCTTTTCCATTCAAAGTCCATTTCATTTCTTTTAAAACAAAGAACTTCTTTTCTCACAATACATCTAAAACTAAGCTTCTAAGCATGATTTACATTTTGGTCCATTTCTTTCCATATTACAATTTAAAGAGAAAGGAAATTTTACAACTCTTTAATGAACTTCTTCAAATAATATTACAACTTACAATACAACATTTCCTTTAAACAAAATACAATATTACAAATCTTCCACCTTGAGTGGGAATAACAAGAGGATCTTTTCACAAGGAAGGATTTCTTGAGGACACCAACAATGCTCCATGTTTCACATCACCAACAAGAGAGCTCCACCATGATTCATTTGATCACAAAAAAACACGGGGAGGCAACATTCTCTACCCAACCAAGAATTCTAATGAGGAGAAGAAGCCATCCTCCTCATTGGTCCCCGATCCCCAACCACATTGCAATGAAAAATGGATCCAACTCATGGAAAAAAACAAGCTTTCACATCACAATACAAAGATTTTACAACCATACTAAAACACAAGCAACTCAAATTACAATCACAAGAAGGACTAACAAAATATACAAGGCTTCAAAATGTAAAAGCCAAAGGAGTAAGATCTATGGGAGGTCACTTATGCCTCCCAATGGGAAATAGGTGCCCACCTTAAAACCCTCCAAAAATATCTCAAAACTCCTACACACTCTTATGCCTCCCTCAAGAAACCTCTTATGCCTCCCACATTCTCTTATGCCTCCCTACAATCTCTTATGGCTCCCTCAACAAAATAATCAAGTAAGAAATGCAAGCAATTTCTTGTCCAAGGTGGGGAACCCAACCCAACTCCCTCCAAAACATGAAATAAACTCTTATGCCTCCCCACATGAAGATCCCCATAGTCCCCTCCTACACCACACTTAGGAAATCTACCCAAGCACCCAAAAAGCATACAAAACACTCAAAAAATACACACATATGCATACAAAATAAAAGAAAGCATTTAACAAGAGTTTAGCTCCTACCTTTCCATGGTAGATCTTGATCCAAGAGCCACACACCAAGCTTATTCAAGCCCAAAAAATCACCAAGAAGCTCCAACAAATCCACAAGCACTCCAAAATCCTCTAACTCCCAAAAAATGCAAGAGCACAAAATAATGAAGTAACCCCCAAACAAGAAAAATAACTTGAATAAATAGAAAAGGGAGAGAGGAGGGTGAGGTGGCTCCATGTAGGATGCCACATCGGTTATCCTTCTACAACTCCACTTCAAAAATCAAACTGCTGACCCCAATGCACCATAAATTGGTGGGTGAGAGGAATGACAATTTACTTACACACACAATCCAAGCCCACACCCCCTAAGGACAAACTTTAATTACAAGAAAGAAAGTGCAATAATATTTTACCTTTTTGTCTTCCCAAAACACATAATGGGGTCTATTTTTGACCCCCAACCCATAGGTAGGGTTGGTATAGCAATTTAAGAGGTGTGGACAAGTTTGACTTATCCCACAAGCCTCCAAAATTGGCCCCTAAGGCCAAATTCGAATTTCCATGAAGGGGTAGAGTGTACAACACTCAAGATCACAAGCACTCAACTTACAACACATAATCCAAGAGCCATCTAATCTAATAAATGCATTCCTTTTGACCCATTCAAAATTAATTTAGCAAAAGGTTAATTTACTAATCTAGACACAAATCAAGTAATTAATTAAAGGAGAATACATCACTAAAAATCACATACTAAAATCAAATAAAGGAAACTAATAAAAGAGATAACACACAACCCCTTGGTCACAATTGGAGGTGATTCCCCCATGGGAACCCCCTAACAACAATTCAAACACACACACATAACAAAATACATGTTGCCATGGTGACCCTTGTTAAATTCATCTAGCATCTCAATGTGGTTGGTCTCCAATCCCCTATTGTTTGTTGTGATAAGTTGACTGCAAAACACATAATATCTCCTTCGACCTGGTGGTCGCATCAAAAACATCTAAGATAAAATATACTATATAAATCAAGAATCATCTATATATGAATCAAAACAACATCTAGGCAAGTAACGATATCATTTACAGATTTCTAACAACATCTCGAGTCCACATTTCATTAATATCAATAAGATCATAAGATTAGTTCAATTGTCTAGGTCTACTCAATATGATGAAATATTCTCCACCTTCCTTTAGCTCTTCTTTCACATCTGCCCTTACATATCCGAATATGCACGCGTTTTCGGATTTTTAAGTGCTCCAATCAATCGAGCATTCTTTATTACACTCCATCATATTTCTAAAACCTAAAGACATGGCATTGCTCCACTCTCCAATTAAGGGAACTTCTCCATAGAGGTTAGTCACTAATCCACACTCCTGTAGTCTTGCAAACCCCTCGGAATTCGCAAATGCCTTGGGTAAATCTTTCCAAATCTTCTTACCCCTCAAATATAAAGATATTAAGTCGGGAATCATTTCGAGTTCTAGACTTCCATCACACTTGTCTAAATAAAGGAATTTTAGATTTCTAAATTCACATACCCAACTTAGGATTTCAAACTTTGTTAAAATGAGGGATTTAAGATCCCTCATAGCCAGCTGTAAAATTGCTCACTTAGAACACGGAAGATCCGTAGTTCCCCATTGACGAATGTCATTCTCGATTTCAGATGTCGCATCTTTACCAAGCTGGTCAAAGATACCTTTTCCTATACTTTCCAATTGGATTTCATGCTTTGAATATGTAGCCTTAATTATTGGAGATGGATCAAAGTGGCCACATTCTCTATCTTTAACACTCCATTCTCTTCATTGAGAGAATCGGTTTATCCGATCTCAATGTTCACAAACAGAGCGGAGTTCGATATTGCGTTGGGCATAAAATTGACGACCACTTCATGAGAGAAACCCCGTTTATCGAGATGTTGAAGAAATTGGAGTTCTTATCCATGCCGGTAGCCTCCAAAGCATTTAAAACTTTAAAATTTTGAGTAGTTTCAAATTTCCAAAGCATTTGGATAGTGTAGAAGTATTGGTGTCCCTTAGGTCAAGAACCCGCAGTACCCTCATTCCGGTGAAGAAGTTTACACAAATATTTTCAATCTTATTTTGAGACAATGAAACATTGTGGATAATTTCGGGAGAGCACAAACTACTACTTGCTATGTCGATGCCTTTTTTGGCTAAGAAAATCCTACGGCAGCCACTCTTATTCAAAACATTAGCGAAGAAAATACACATTTATTTTCTTTGGATATATCTGAGAGCTAAATCAAGCACCAAATCGTGCACACTGCGCAGGTTGTATTGTGATTTATATTAACTAAACACAAAATTTCAAGTAAATAAAAATAATCCCATCGAATCTCCGTTGGTCTTGGTCTTCCCCTCGAGGAATGAATCCTTGACTATCCACATATATATGAGATATTGGCATCTTATTTTCTTATCCTCGGGAAAGAAAGAAAGGTAAGCAAAGCATGGCTTAAGAGGTGCGGGAAGGGAGTCATAAGTCAACTTGAGAATATTTATGATGAGATCGTTGTTGTTGGAAATATGCATGTGATGCATATTTAATTCCAACTATAGCTTTTTTAGGAAAGCTAATTTTAGCTTTAGTCTTGTTTTAGTTTGCTTTAGTTAAGTTAGCTTTATCTTATTTTTATCATTAGATTTAATTCAAATAAATCTGTTTTAAATCATGCATAGCATGCAACTGTTTTAAAGCATGAGTTTAGATTTAGAATGCTCAGTTGAAGAGCTGTTAGTGGGTGAGTTATTCTATTTAAATAACAGCAATTGTAATTGCTTTGTATGCACACACAAAGGTGTGAAATCTGCACAAGCAAGGAAGGATGTGCATTGAAAGCACACAGCATACCTGCACATACACAACTTGATTGTAAAGAGTGAAGCTCTGAGTATGATGAAGCTTTTATTAATGGAGATTATGCACAGCAGTGCTAGTTCGAATATTCATCTGTTTATGCAAGTTATTTAAGTATTATGTTTATTTCTTTTATGTTGTTTGTTGTATAAGACTGCAGATTTTCTACAAATTGGTATCAGAGCAAGGTTATTCCAACAACTTATTAAATTGGTAGCAAGCTATGGCTTCTACATCCGGTATGCAAACATTGCAATTTAATGGAAAGAATTATGAATACTAGTCATTGACCATGAAGGCGCTATTTAGATCTCAAGACGTGTGGGAGATCGTTGAAGATGGGTACCACAAAGCCCGCAAATGCGGCAGCATATATTGGACTTTCTCAAGAAGAAAAGATACTTTGAAGGAGTTACGAAAGAAGGATGACAAAGATCTTTTCTATATTCATCAGGAAATGCATGAAAGCATTCTTCCAAGAGTGGCGTGATCGAGTCAAGAAAAGACGCATGGGATACTTTACAAGTTGCATATCAAGGTAAGGAGAAAGTAAAAACTGCCAAGCTACAATTACTTCGTAGAGATTTTGAGAATTTAGCAATGAAAGATTCAGATTCTGTAGAATCATTTTTACTTATGTAGTTGGCTTAGTCAATCAAATCAAATCCCATGGTGAGACTCTTGAAGACAAAAGGATTATTGAAAAATTGCTTAGGAGTTTGCCTACGAAATTTGATCCTTTAGTTGTTATTGAAGAAACTAAGGATCTGAGTCAGTTTTCTATTGATGAGTTGCATGCATCACTAATCAATCATGAACAGAGGATGAATAGATCACATGCAAGTGTAGATCAGGATTTTGCATCTCGGACATAACGGTGTAGTCGTGGCAAAAGAAGAGGAAGTTTCAGCCCAAGAGGCAGAGGAAGAAGTCCATCCAGAGGACGTGGCAGCAGTTCATCATACTCAAGTGGAAGAGGACATAATCAAGAACAAAGTTATGGTCAGAGACAAGATAAGTCTCATGTTCAGTGTCATTATTGCAAGAAGTATGGGCACTATGCTTATGATTGCAAGAAAAAGCAATATGATCAAGAGAGACAAAATCAAAATCAGGTTGGAAGTTCTATTTCTAAACCTATGTTTATTGCATGCACAAGGATTGCTGAAGCAATACCTTCTTTATCCCCTATTGAATGTAATTTGTCAAAAGAGAGTCCATGTGATGTATGGTATTTAGATTCAGGTTGCAGTAATCACATGACAGGTAATCTAGATTTGTTTTCTAGTTTGGATGATTCAATTAAGAGTGATGTAACTCTTGGAAATAACAATATTGTGTGCACGTGAAAGGAAAAGGCATGGTTAGTATTCTAACAAGACAGGGGGAGCAAACAAGTATGCAAGATGTTTACTACGTTGCAGGTTTGAAACATAACCTTATGAGTATTGGACAACTGGTACAGAAAGGATACCGAGTCTATATGGAAGACAATGAGTGCGTGATTGTGGACAAAGCTCCTAGCACTCAGTTGATTGCAAAAGTGAAGATGAGCAGCAATAGGATGTTTCCATTGATTTTGAAACCTGGAAAGAAGAAGAAATCAGATCTGTTTGCAGCAAAGTCATGCATTAAGCCAAATCAGTCTTTTGTTGAGTCCTGCGCTCAAACAGATGAGTCCTGCGCCAATGAAAATCAGGTCTGCGCTACAGTAAGTGAGTCCTGCGCTGATTCCTACGTAAATATAGTTGAGTCCTACGCTGAAGGAACACAATCAACTTTTCATTCAGTCATGAAGGATGAAACATGGCTTTGGCATCTAAGGTATGGACATTTGAATTTTGGAGGTTTGAATTTATTATATAGAAAAAATATGGTTAAAGGTTTGCCATTGATTCAGAAACTGAAAAGGGTATGTGAAGGTTGTATTTTGGGAAAGCAACACAGAGATTCATTCCCAGTTGGCAAAACAACAAGAGCAAGTGCACCACTTGAGATTGTACATTCAGATTTATGTGGACCTATGCAAACAACTTCTATTGGAGGTTGTATTTATTTTATGACATTCATTGATGATTACACAAGGAAGACATGGGTTTATTTCTGAGAAATAAATCAAATGCCTTTGATACATTTCAGCAGTTCAAGGCATTAGTGGAGAAGCAAAGTGGATACTACATCAAAGTTCTCAGAACGGACAGAGGAGGTGAGTATGTTTCTAATGAGTTTATGAATTTTTGTAGATATCATGGTATACACAAGCAATTTACTACTAGGTATACACCACAACAGAATGGTGTGGCAGAGAGGAAAAATAGAACCATCATGGAGATGGTGAGAAGCATGTTGAAGGCAAAACATCTTCCAAATGAGTATTGGGCAGAAGCAGTAGCAACTTCTGTTTATATTTTGAACAGGTGTCCAACGAAACTTGTTAGGAACATGGTTCCTCAACAAGCATGGACTAATAGGAAACACAGTGTTTCACATTTCAGAGTTTTTGGTTGTGTAGCGTATGCACATGTACCTGATGAGATAAGGAAGAAGTTAGATAACAAAGGAGAAAAGTGTATTTTTGTTGGGTATTCGAGAGAATACAAAAGCATACAAGTTATACAATCCAGTTCCTTTGAAAAGGTTGTGATCAGCAGGGATGTACAGTTTATTGAGAATGAAGCATGGGATGGAAGTATAGAGAAAACAGTGAGTATAGCAACATCTATTCCGCATGATGATATGACAGATGAAACTTTAGAGCAACAAGCTACTGTATCTACAAATCTTGGACATGCACCACAAGTTGTAGCACAAGCTACACCTCCATCTATAGTCAGGAGGTCACCAAGATTTCAGCCATCTTCAGCCATGCAAGAGACACCACAGGGAACACCAGAAGCTACTCCATCACCAAAAAGTAGTCCTGCATCAAATGCTCCTACGCAGCGGAAAACAAGAAGTCTAAGTGAGATTTATAATGTTGATACAACTAATTCATTTTCAGTTTTTGCATTATTTTCTCAAGCTGCAGATCCAATATATTACGAAGAGGCTATAAAGAATGAAGTTTGGGAAAAAGCCATGGATGATGAGATTGATGCTATAGAGAAGAATCAGACATGGGAGCTAATGGATCTTCCAAAAGGAAAGGACGTGATAGGAGTCAAGTGGGTCTACAAGACAAAATACAATGCTGATGGAAAAGTACAGAAGCACAAAGCAAGGCTGGTTGCAAGAGGTTTTACGCAGCAATATGGAGTTGACTACAACGAAACATTTGCACCAGTAGCACGTTTGGATACGGTAAGAATGGTTTTAGCAATTGCAGCTCAAAACAAATGGCCTATTTATTAGATGGATGTTAAATCAGCATTCTTAAATGGATTCCTTGAAGAGGAAGTTTATGTAAATCAGCCAGAAGGTTATGAGATTGAAGGTCATGAAGGAAAAGTATACAAATTGAAGAAAGCGCTCTATGGTCTCAAGCAAGCACCTAGAGCTTGGTACAGCAGAATAGATTCTTATTTGATTGAGAATGGTTTCAGTAGGAGCAGCAGTGAGCCTACCTTATACACCAAGATAAATGAACAAGGTAAAATTTTAATTGTTTGTTTATATGTAGATGATTTGATCATTACTGGAAATCTATCTATAGAGTCATTCAAATCAGCCATGAAGAAGGAGTTTGAGATGACAGATCTTGGTCTTATGCATTATTTTTTGGGTATTGAAGTTCAACAATCAGAAGGTGAAGTTTTTATCTCACAAGCAAAGTATGCAAGTGACGTTTTGAAAAGGTTTAACATGTTGAATTGTAAGCCAGCACCAACACCAATTGCGGTAGGTTTGAAGTTGAGCAAAGAGGATGAAGGATCGTTTGTGGATCCAACATTGTTTAAAAAGTTGGTTGGAAGTCTTATGTATTTGACGGCCACAAGGCCTGATATCATGTATGGTGTGAGCCTCATATCAAGGTTCATGGAATCTCCAAAAGATTCACATTGGCAAGCTGGAAAAAGAATTTTGAGGTATGTACGTGGAACAAGAAATTATGGAATTCTTTATTCAAGTTCAGATGAGTTCAAACTCATTGGTTATACAGATAGTGACAATGCTGGAAGTATAGATGATCGGAAAAGCACATCCGGCTATACTTTTCACTTTGGAACAGGAGTGGTTTCATGGGCATCAAAGAAGCAGCCCATTGTCACGTTATCTTCAGCAGAAGCAGAGTATGTAGCAGCAACAGGAGCAGCATGTCAAGCTGTTTGGATGAGAAGAGTGTTGACAGATTTACAACAGAAACAAGAGGAAGCTACACAGATTTTTGTGACAACAACTCAGCCATAGCGTTGTCCAAAAATCATGTTTTTTTATAAGAGGAGCAAGCATATTGATACGAGGTATCATTTCATCAGGGAGCTGGTAAACAACAAGGAAATTCATCTTGAATTTTGTAGATCCGAAGATCAATTTGCAGACATTTTTACAAAGGCTTTAGCAAAAGAAGTTTTTGAATATTTGAGAGATTGTTTGGGAGTTTGTGATCCTACACATGGCAGATCTGAAAAAGCAAACACAACTCTAGAAGAGTGAAAGCTACAGTTTGAAATTAAGGGGGAGTGTTGGAAATATGCATGTGATGCATATTTAATTCCAACTATAGCTTTTTAGGAAAGCTAATTTTAGCTTTAGTCTTGTTTTAGTTTGCTTTAGTTAAGTTAGCTTTATCTTATTTTTATCATTAGATTTAATTCAAATAAATCTATTTTAAATCATGCATAGTATGCAATTTTTAAAGCATGAGTTTAGATTTAGAATGCTCAGTTGAAGAGCTGTTAGTGGGTGAGTTATTCTATTTAAATAACAGCAATTGTAATTGCTTTGTATGCACACACAAAGGTGTGAAATCTGCACAAGCAAGGAAGGATGTGCATTGAAAGCACACAGCTGCACGCACAGCTTGATTGTAAAGAGCTGAAGCTCTGAGTATGATGAAGCTTTTATTAATGGAGATTATGCACAGCAGTGCTGGTTCGAATATTCATATGTTTATGCAAGTTATTTAAGTATTCTGTTTATTTCTTTTATGTTGTTTGTTGTATAAGACTGCAGATTTTCTACAGTTGTGATCAATAATTACCTATTTTAGCCGACCCAGCTTCACCTCCCACTCTCTCCGCACTATTTTGGTAGCAAGGAATGCTGCAACTGTGTTGATTGCCAACGGTAGTTTTCCACATTCCTTTTCAATCTCACGAGCTATTTTCTCAAGGTACTGTGGCGGTCTTCTTTGCTGAGGGAAGGCATGAAAACAGAATAGTTTCCAACTTTCTTCTTGCGATAGGAGTTCCCTTTCGTAAACACGGGCTCTCATATTTCTACAAACATCCATACTTCTGGTGGTGACCACAATTTTACATTGACTATTACCACCAGTTGGAAGACAGAGATCTACCATCAAGTTCTCTTGGTTGCTTTCCCTCCACACATCATCGAGTACGACAAGCATTTTTCTCCCTTGTAAACGGTCATGAATAACGTCTGCAGCTCGTATCTCACTTGTGCCCTCCCAAACAACCTCATCTTATTTTATTTTGGAAGCTAATTCTGATTGCAACTTTCTAAGAGAATATGTTTGTGAAATAGACAACCAAATCAAATTCTCATACCTTTCCTTTTCTCGCTCAAAGACATGCTGAAGTAAATATGTCTTCCCACTGCCGCCCATACCAACAACGCCAATAACTTGTTCTACGGCGCCGTCTAACAACGCCATGAACTTTACTGTCTATGGCTACCTTTGGTGAATCTCTCTCCACAATACTTGTTCTCCTCTGCCTTATATTATGAGATGAACTCGGTGAGGGTTGTTGATCAGAGCTGAACAAACCATGAACCAACAACAACTCAGCCGCTTCTTTCATCAAACTTTACATTCTAGCTTTGCATCTTTAATCCTTCTCCCTATTCGATAGGGAAAGATTAGCTGAGAATAAGTACAGATAGAAGACATAGGAGTGACTGCACATTCTTTTAATATATCTTCTGCATCCCAAGGAATATCTCTGATATCGTGAATCCATTTTTGTACAAGCTCATTATCTGAACTCTTTGCATCTGCATCTTGAAAATAAACTCTTATACTTGTCAGCTTTGTGGCCAGCCAATCAATTTCACTTATGAAGTTTACTACGAGTGTTGCTTCCTTGACCATTTTCTACGCAACTCTTTGTACAAGTTTTGCAATAAGAGCATCAACAATACCAATTGACATTATTACTTTTTTGGAAAATTCACAGACTCAAACTCACAAGTTCAGTAATGGGACTGGGACAGGGAGTACTATTTACGATCTATTCACAGACTAAAACTGCATGGAATTTGATCGTGTCAAGTTGAACTCAAGAATACTTAACAACCACTGAGTGTATCTTCCTAGTACGGTCCGGGTTGACCGCCAACACGGCAATTTGACCCATACCTGTCCGACGTTTCATTAACCTTTACCGTTAATGCCATTTCACATTCTGTTTAGTAATTCCGGTTAGTTTTGCCAATCATGCTGCACCAATTTCAAAAAGTATATGAGGTGATAGACGGGCGCGATGAATTGGAATCAAAATTCAAAATTCAAACATAACTAAAATCCCGCACAATCCTTTATCCTGGGGTCGCCTTTACGGCACTTGTTGGAGACTTTCACAGTAGGCTACAATGCGTTCAAGCAGGTGGGATGGAATGGATTCTATGCATAGCCTTAAACTACTAATGCTACTCTTTCTCTGGTATTATATTTCTTTAATGACTTTCAGCACTGCATTGTTAGAGAAACTTCTTGTCTGTAACAAATCAGGATATTTCATTATAGGTATTATTTAAATGATGCGAGAGAGAGAGATGTAAAGGTTAAGAAGATGATCAAATACATGACAAGCCTATCTTTAGTAGGCCAATGGAGGAAATTGTATTCAACTAATACCATTTGTTTTCCAAATAACAGTTCTAAACAATGCTAATCATAAATTGCCTTTATTATACGCCATTTAATGAGGATGTTTAGCAAAGATGTATTAAAAGATGAATTTTGTTTTTATAATAGGATTTTTCTTATTGCATATAACAACATTCATAAGAAGAAATAACATATACAATTAAGGGATTCTGATGTATCCCTTAATTGAGATATTCTAACAGTGAAAGATAAGCCGGTGGGGAGCTTTGAAACCAGTGGAGAAGATACAGTACCTGCAACATTTTGTTTATTTCCCTAGGATTTTCGACATGGCGACTTGTTGGCCACCATGGGCTATTTGCATCAATTATTTATGATCACAAGGTGACTTGTTTGTTAGAACTGTTATTAATAAAACATTGAAAATTAGAATAATGTCCTTGTTGCTAATGTTTGACTATATTTCTGAAATAGAACAATAAATATTATTGATGCTTTATTGAAGGCCTTAGATCACACCCTTGTGAAGGTATTTTTCGCAGTTTTATGGGGGGTGCTGTGAGCCAATCATAATGGCTCATTTCTATATAGTCCTGTCAAGGCTTAAAATTTTACAGTCACTTTTGGCCATCTAAGATATTTTAAGTGACGGTATTTTTCAAGATTGTGTGTTAACATCTGTGAAATGGTAATGTGAATTAAGTTAACAAATAGATTTCATATTTATTTTAGCAATTTTTAACATATATTTATATATAATAAAAATTATATGAAGTTTGATGGGTATGGTTTGGAAGAAATGGATTTTTCAAAATTTTACAAATATCTCACTCTCTAAAATATTAATAAATATAACCTGCTGCTAAATGTTGAATTGTCTCGTGTGTTTAACTTAACATGCCCTTTTTTCAAATCTAATTGCACCCGCATTAATTTAATACTATTTAAAGTATACCCGCCCTCCAAACAAAAGTTGCATGAATTCTTAAATTTATAAAGAAATAACACAATGAAAATGAAAAAGGAGTCATATATGTTGCTATTATTTTAATGTAATAGTATATTACATGTTGGTACCCAAATTGATTCTCCCTCAAAGTCTGAGCAACATCACAAGTTTTGGAAGGAATCTTAGAGACAGATAGATCATGGTGAGTCATTTTGTAGCCGGGATGGGATCTAACTAGCCCTCTGTCACTCAGATGTGGAGAAATGGATAGCACCCTCAAGAGGATTTGATCTATCCTCACTATTTTAGGTTGTGCCTTTCAACCAAGGTAAGAGAACCCTTTTGTAGCATGTTGTTTATGGAGGAGATGGAGATGTCCTTCCTAATGAAGTTGTTAAGGATACCTTGAAGAAAATATGATCAATGCAAAAAAATATAACTCTCACGAGTTGTCACTCTAGATAGTGGAGATATTCTCTAGGCAAGGTTTAGGCTACTAAAGACATTTGGAATCCTGATTGTTTCTGCATGTTTTGGTAGTAAAATTTATGCATTTGTATACACACATGACAAATAGGGGTAGTATGGGTAGGATTAGTTGTTTAAATGAATTTTGGTGGGAGGTGAGGCAGATGAACTTGATTCACCGGATCCTTGAGAGCTTTTATAAAATGGAAGACTAAACCAACAGAATGCCACAGAACAACTAAAATGTTTCTTTAACAAGAATATGTGCTTCAATGGAGGCCCAAATTAACAATTTTTCATACAATCTATGAGACTCTAACATGAAGGATCGAGTTGGAAGACCCAATAAAGCATCAAGATCCTGAGCAAAAATGCCTCGGGTACACCCGAGAGGGCTTACAAACAATCTATGTAAAAGCAGATGAAAGAAAAGTTATTTTAAATCGTTTATTTCACTCCCGGATGAAGGCTCTTTCGAGAATGAAATTGCAGATGCCACTAAACTGTCACAAGGATTGAGACCTATGTGATTAAGATAGATTTTGATACAAGATTGCAACAGAAACAAGGAAAACTATTTGCAGACATTTAGAAGTAAAACAAACACATTTTGCATAAGATCCACATTGAATAACTTGAGTTTGATTAAATTTATCAGCAGGGGAAAGTTTCTAGAACAATCTCAGAGCTTGTCAATGGTTGTACACTCACAACCACCTTGACATGACCAAATTCAATACAAAAGAGATATACATGCTTATCAAAATAACTTCTCGAAAAGGATGGGCTCTATAGAGATTTTTTCTATTAGAAAAATCAGTCCCGACCCCTCACAAATCCAACCATTTGCACAAAATTTTTGTGCCATTTATAACATTTACAATGAGATCCCCCTTTTTTCCAAAAGACAAAAATTTTAATGTACCAAGGTGCTCGCCATGATCTTGATCGAGATTCCCAGAAATCATATATGTAAACATTTATCGTGTGCTCATGGGGCGGAGATCTATTTGAAAATCTCAAAGCATTCAAATCCTTCATCTAGTAGAACACTCCTCCTTAGACTCGCTAGCCACTTCCCATAATCTATCAAATCTAGTTCTTTGCGTGCTCGAGAGAAGAAAAATGGAAAATCAGATCGAGCTCGATAGTCAGATCATTTTAATGGCGAAAGATGTCTCCAGATCTCCCCACCAAACTTAGATATCAAAATTAACTCTCCTCTCTATTTGTCATGTAGGAAATACCAAGAAATCATGAACACTCACATTTCTAGGAGCTTTTCGGTAAAATGGGGGAATATCAAATTCAGACTCATGACTCTCATTGATCTTTACTTTGAATTCAGGCCGGAAGATTCAATTTTAAAATAGGGCCGGAGTTTCCTTTGACTTTTTACAACCTTTTGAAAAAAGGAAAAAATTTCCATTTTCTCCGCACCATCGCCCTTGAGAAATGAACCTAACACGTGTCCCAAGGTATGTCCTAGTGGAAATGTGCTTCCTTTTTCACTTTTAACTCTTTTCTCCCAAAAGGATTTTTTTCCAAATTTCCCCCAAGAGTCTACACCTCTGCCATTGACTAGAGCAATCTTTGACCTTTCCTTTATTGGGCTTGTGGGCCATTTTGATGTTTTTAGTCATTTGAATATCAAGGGCGAAAAATTTCAAAGTTGCCTCCAATGGTCTGCTCCCCTACCTTTTGACATTTTCAACGCCAACTTTGACTTCCTTCTTGTTTGAGATTTTAATCCTTTTAAGGAAAAAAGGAAAAAAATTCTAAGTTGCCTTCGATGGTCTGCTTCCCCACCCCTTCAAACTTTTCAAACTAACATATTCTGATGGCACATCTTGAAATGTCCCCAACAGTTGAAACCTTGGATGAGCGCAGGCTCGCCATGTGTCCCAGACCCCCAAAACCCTTTGAAAAGAATAATTATGGGAAGACCCAGGAAGAAGCCTCCACATGTCTCCATGGTGCAATTTCAAAATGGTTCCCAAAGCGGAGACCTTGAATGAGCGTGGGCTTGCCACGTGTCCCTGTTTCACCAAAACTGTACACCAACTGTATAAAAATTTGTCTAAGTCTGGGAAAAGTAGTGGAAACCTCCACGTGTCCTCCCGGCGCAACTCCAAGGCCAAACCAAAAGTAAACCTTCAAATGAGTATCATTCTTCCATGTGGACAAGTTTTGGGTTAAAACTTTCCATAAAGTTTAGGAGTGCCCTGCTGAGCCACATCAAATCAAAGATGAACACGTGGACACCCTCGGGGTGAAAATAAGAAATTTTCCCCGCCACTTAAATTTTCTTAAATTAGAACCTAGCGGGGCCACGAGGTGAGTTAATTTTTTTTTTGTGCCAAAGTAGCCAAAAAGAACAAGTTTCAAATACAAACCCACCGTGCCCCATCCAATCAGAAGAAGCCACGTAAGCACCAAAAGAACCAATCAGAATTGAGTGGAGCCACGGGATCAAATTTTCCTTTTGACAAAAAAAAAAACAAAAAGTGATAAGTTAAAGCATTTTCCCACCGTCCCCTGACCAACCAAAAAGATCCACATGACCGTTGAATTCAAGGATGCAAATTTGACCAGGAAAAACACACCATCAAACAAGAAAATGCAAAAAATGACCATTTAATCCTGGAGATGAAATTTTTCCAAGGACAAATGATTTAGAAATGTTACAAGGCTCAAATACGCTCTTCAAAGCCACATTCATTCATTTCCCTTCAAGTCTTTGGGGTAAAAATGACAAGGGCAACAAATCCCGATTGTGGAAAATGGAAAGAATGGGAAAGCCCAGAGTTTTTGAATGAACAGAGAATGAGAGACCCAAATTACAGACCCCTTAGAGGATCAGAGAAACAAGGAGACAAATATGGACCCATACGTGATCATCAAATCAAGGAGAGGTTAATTATGGCACAAAAGAAAGCGAGAGACGTCCTTGGCACAACACAAGGGAACAAAATATGACAGAGGCCATAAATCGATGGATTGAAAAGGAAAAATGGTGCAAGACTATCTTGAACATTAGCATCAGCTCCGACTCGTGGATGGACACTCCTATTAGTGCCACAAGAACAAAGGTAGACCAAGTTTTAAAATATACACTTGGAAAAGGATTCAGATTGTAGAGAGTAGAAAACAAAGCCATCTTCCAAAATGAATAGAGAAACCGAGCAAAAACAGGTCACCAAGGACTAGAGCGAGTGAAAACACAAAAGTTAGGAAATAAACAACAAAATACACATTGTTCAAATGATGACCACCTTGATTCAAAGAAAACAATCAAGGAAAAATTTCAAGTTCCTTCCATCCTTGATATGACCATGCCAAAAGGTTCTGATATGTTTTCATCAACTGAAAGCATACCTCTTTTTCTTATTTTCTCAATTTGTAAACCATCCATGTTCTCAAGCTCCTCCATTGTGTTTAGGTATTATTTTTAACATTTTCAAGGATGAATCATGGACCAAATTCCCAACAAAAAAATCATACTTAGGAGCTCTGTTTTCAACACTTTCATACTCCCTGAAATCCACAAAACTCACAAAATTTTTAAGATCAACATCTACTTGCAAAACTTCATAAGATGCATTGCTTGGGTCTTCAATTAAGTACAAAATCTTCTTCTCTCCATATAATTTCACCAAGTTTCCTTGATGGGGACAAAGTGGCATAAGACATGTCCATTTGCACACTACCACTAACACTTACTGCCCACTTTCTTGATAACAACATCCCCCACTTGGCAGGGTAGTCAACAATCACTACCTCAAGTTTTAAGTTCTTACCAGGATAATATGCAAGTTTCATAGCCAGATCTTTGACACATCCCACCACTAGAACCTCTCTAGAGTCCATGGCAAGCACTTCCCATATGTTGTTCTTACTTTGATACCTAATTCATTCATGACCTCAAGAGGTATCACATTATAGGAAGCTCCAAAATCAAACATACAGTTATGTAACAACTTGTCTTTGATAACTAGGGTAGTGAAGAACGGATCCACATTCAGCTGGGATTTAACCAAAGAAGTTCCTAAATAAACCTCTGGTGGTTCCCCCAACTCTTCTAACACTTGTGGCTTTTCCAACACCGCACAGAAGGGGATCTCAACCTTGTTTACATCTCTACCTTGTATGATCTCTTCCTCTTTGAATCCTAAATATTCAAAAGTCTTCTTCTTGTGCTCTCAAAAATTGGTACAGGAATTTTTATTTGACTCAAAACTTGGGCAATGTCATATGGGACAAATTTGGGTAAAGCAAAGACTAGGAGAAATATTGGCAAATTCATTAGATGGAATGGGATTCTTTTCGGTTTAGGCATGGGGAGGAACATAAGTTTTTTGGGAAATAATCTCTCTGCCGATGATGCATATTTCTTTGGGGCTTCTTTGGTAAGAAATGGAAATTTTTACTTGGCTTGTGGCCCCTTGGCAGCTTTACTTCGGCATTATGCTCCTATCCTTGGGCAACTATAACATTCACTAATAGTTGCCTATTTTCTTCTCGAAGAACTCCTCCATCATACTTTTCAATCATTAATGCTCTCAAGTATTCAAAATCATTCTTGGGCTATTCAAAATCTTGTGAATGTCTACTTCTAAAGTATGAGAGGGAGGAAGAAGAGGTACCCGATGGATGCAATCCCAAAAAACAACAATAATTCTAGCACCTATTACCTTGGTTGAAGTTTATTCCCTTGGAAAAATTGCAAGTATCTCCATCATGCAAGCATCATCATCATTACCATCATCAGCCTTCTTCTTCTTCTTCTTGATCTTCTTCTTCACAGGAACATGGGGCATGAAACATCTCTTACACTAATCAATGACATCTGTCTCCTCCACAATAACAACTCGACATGCCAAAGGATCATGTACCATTCTATTTTCCCCATGTCCGGACTGACTTTTCCAAATCCAAGTCCCTTACCACTTTGTCATCGATCTTTGGTGATTTGTAAACTTTTCTTGGCCTTGCTACTTGTGTTGACCTTGTGAACTCTGCCTAATTCCTTTCTCACCAAGCTAGTTTGTAGGAAATTTCTTTGACACCCTTGCCAAAGTCTTCACAACTTCTTCCAAATATGTAGCCTTGCTTGTTTGGGGTTTTTCTGGGTTAACCAGCTTCACACCATCCCTCTTAGGAGGTTTTCCAATTGCCTTGATATTGTTTTCAATTTGCAAAGCCATAGTGAAGGCCTACCTCAAATTAGTAGGGTTTTGTCCCTCAAGTAGTAAGCAGCCTTTTTATCAAATGCATCTGAATATTTGATCAAACATGATTCATCACATGGCCTTATCCTAACAGAAATCTCCTCAAGGTATTATTAAACCTTGTGTTGAAATCATGTACTAACTCATTAGGATTATTTTTGATGTTTTCAAATTCTGTAAAAAGAAACCTAGGGTCAGTTCTATCACCATACTGTAATCTAAATGCATTGCTCATCTCTGTCCAAGAATCAATTGAATTATCTGGAAAAGATTTATACCAGTCCCTTGCATCCTCTTCTAGAGTATGGATAAACAACTTGATATACACATCTTCATGTTCAATCTCAAAGTATTCCATCATATTGATAAAAATCTTTAAATGTTGATCACTAGTTATAGCATTGTTTCCTTGGAACTTTGGCAGTCTTTTCCTTACTTCTTGAGGAACTGCATTTGGATAACTATCCATCTCTACAAAATTTATAGGTCGAAAGGTATTTACAACAAATGGAGGTCTCAGGTGGGGCGGGGCCATGTTGTTTTGAGGAGGTGACCCTGTAGGGGGTGAAAATTGATAAGGGGTAGAGGGTCTTTGAAACACGGGGTGTAACTTTCAACTGAATATCCCCTAAAGGCCCGACTTTCTTAGAAATCCCTCTCAACTTTTGAAAAGACAGGGCATAATGAGAAGCAAAATTTTCAAAATCAAATTGTTTCGGTCACTTTTATCAATGGAGATCCCCTTTCTTGTCTGCTTATTTCCCACAACTCTCCGGGATTTTCTTCCTTCTGATTTTTCTTTTCCTAGCTCTAGAAATAATGTCCTAGCAGGATCCCTAGCAAAGAAATATCTTCTTCCTTCCAGCTTTGCAAAGGTTAGTAACAAATCTCACTTGACAAAGGTTAAGACACTGGTATTCATTAAGAATCGATCAATAGGGAGTCGCCACTAAGGATTTCCACCTTAGTTGTGTAGATGCACTAAATATGATCTGTCAAATGTTGTCAACACTAGAAACTAGAAATGGAAAGACTCTGACTTTTCTTTACCTAGATTTATCAATGAAAGCTAGTGCACTAGGTGTAGAAACTGAAAGAGTTGCACATACACTTGGAGTATATAAGAAGTGTTTTACCAGGGCTGAATGTGAACTGTAACCACTATTTCCCTAGAAATGGTGCCAGAAGCATGGTTGATGGGATAAATGGATATGAAATAGCAACAAATCAACAAATTTGTCTCAGCAACGCAAATCAGTTCTCAACAACTTAAACAATCCTCGCAGCGGTGGCGCCTTAAGCGTGTTGGTACCCAAATTTAATCTCCTTCAAAGTCTCGAGCAACATCATGGATTTGACAGATGCTCAGAGGTAGATAGATGATTATGTATGTCATTTATTAGTTAGGGAAGTAATCTATCTGACTTTTGGCACTCAGGCTTTGAAAGGAGTGGGTAGCACCTTCAAGAGGATTTGATCTATCCTCACTATTTTAGGTTGTGCCTTTCAACCAAGGTAAGAGAACCCTTTTGTAGCATGTTGTTTATGGAGGAGATGGAGATGTCCTTCCTAATGAATTTTTAAGGATACCTTGAAGAAAATATGATCAATGCAAAAAAATCTAACTCTCACGAGTTGTCACTCTAGATAGTGGAGATATTCTCTAGACAAGGTTCAGGCTACTAAAGACATTTGGAATCCTGATTGTTTCTACATGTTTTAGTAGTAAAATTTATGCATTTGTATACACACATGACAAATAGGGTAGTATGGGTAGGATTAGTTGTTTTAAATGAATTTTTGGGAGGTGAGGTAGGATGAACTTGATTCACCGGATCCTTGAGAGATTTTACAAAATGGAAGACTAAACCAATAGAATGCCACATAACAACTAAAATGTTTCTTTAACCAGAATATGTGCTTCAATGGAGGCCCAGATTAGCACTTTTTCATACAATCTATGAGACTCTAACATGAAGGATCGAGTTGGAAGACCCAACAAAGCATCAAGATCTGAGCCAAATCACGCTTGAGGTACACCCAGAGGCTTACAAACAATCTCTCAAAACAGATGAAAGAAAAGTGATTTTAAATCGTTTATTTCACTCCTAGATGAAGGATCTTCCGAGAAATGAAATTGCAAATGCCACTAAACTATCACAAGGATTGAGACCTATGTGATTGAAACAAATTTTGATACAAGATTGCAACAGGAACAAGAAAAACTATTTGCAAACATTCGAAGTAAAAAAACAACATTTTGCATAAGATCCACACATAGTAACTCAAGTTTGATTGATTTTATCAGCAAGGGGGAAAGATTCTAGAACAATCTCGAGCTTCTCAATGTTTGTACACTCATGCACCCCTTGACACAAACAAATTCAATACAAAAGAGATATACAGGATTCTCAAAATAGCTTCAAAAAGGATGGGCTCTATCAAGTTTTGTTCTATTAGAAAAATTAGTCTGACCCCTCACACTCCAACCATTTACACGAAAAAAATTGTGCCATTTATAAAATTTACAATAGATCCCCCTTTTCCCAAAAGAAAAAAACATTTAATGTACTAGTGCTCGCCATGATCTTGATCGCGATTCCCATAATTAGATCTGTAAAAAGTTGTCAGGTGCTCATGGGGCAAATCTCTTCAAAATCTTAGCATTCAACTCCTGCATCATCTGTAAAATCCTCCTTCAACTCACCAACCACTTCCACCCCTAATCTGTCAAATTTGGTTCCTTGCGTGCTCGGGAGAAGAAAAACATAAAATCAGATCGAGTCGATAGTTCATTTTAATGGCGAAAGACGTCTCCAAATCTTCCCACCAAACTTAGATATCAAGATTAACTCTCCTCTCTATTTGGCGGTAGGAAATACTAGGAAATCATGAAGACTCACACTTGTATGAGCTTTTCAAAGAAAATGTGGGGAAAATCAGATTCAGACTAACAACTGTTGTTGATCTTTACTTTGAGTTCGGGCCATCCATGTGGAAGATTCAATTTTAAACAGGCCCGGGGTTTCCTTTGAATTTTTAAAACCTTTTGAAAAAATGGAAAAAAAAATCATTTTTTTCTGCACCTCCACCCTTGATAAATGAGCCTAACACGTGTCCTAAGGTGGGTCCCAGCAAACCGTGCTTCCTTTTCACTTTTAACTCTTTTCCCCCAAAAGGAAAATTTTCCAAATTTCCCCAGAGTCCACACCTCCACAATTGACTAGAGGAAGCTTTGACCTTTCCTTTATCGGGCTTGCGGGCCATTTTGATGTTTTTAGTCATTTGAATATCAAGGGAAAAAAATTCTAAGTTGCCTCCAATGGTCCGCTTCCCACCTTTTGACATTTTCAACGCCAACTTTGACCTCCTTCTTGTTGGGATCGTCGGCCATTTTGAGATTTTAATCCTTTTGAGGACAAGATGACAAAAATCTAAGTAGCCCTTAATGGTCCGCTTCCCCCCTTTCCGACTTTTCAAAATGCCACTCATCACAATGGGACATCTTGAGATGTTCCTAAACATTGAAACCTTGTATGACCATAGGCTCGCCATGTGCCCTAGACCTCCCAAAACCCTTTGAAAAAGTCTAAGTATGGGAAGACCCGGTGGAAGCCTCCACGTGTCTCCATGGCGCAATTTCAAAATGGTGCCCAAAGTGGAGACCCTGAATGAGCGCGGGCTCGCCACATGTCCCCGTTCATGCCAAACTGTCTTGACTTGCATAAAAATTTGTCTAAGTTTGGGAAAAGCAGCAAAAACCTCCATGTGTCCTCCCGACACAACTCCAAGGCCAAACCAAAAGTAAACCTTCAAATGAGTGACGTTCTTCCATGTGGGCAAGTTTTGGGTTAAAAATTTTCACAAATTTTAGGAGTGCCCTGCCGAAATGCATCAAATCAAAGATGAAAAAATGGACACCCTCGGGACAAAAACAAGGAATTTTCCCTGCCACTTAATTTTTCTTAAATCGAGAACCTAACAAGGCCAGCGGGTGATTTCAAAATATTTTCTAAAGTAGTAAAAAGAAAAAGTTTCAACTACAAACCCATCGTGCCCCATCCAATTAGGATAATTCACATAACCACCAAAAGAACCAATCGGAATTGAGTGGAGCCACGTGAGAAAATTTTCCTTTTTTCCAAAAAAACAAAAAGTGAGAAGTTATAGAATTTTCCCATTGTCTCCTAACCAACCAAAAGAAGCCATGTGACCGCTTGAATGCAAGGATGCAAATTTGATTGGAAAAAACACCCGTCAAATCAGTAAAATGCAAAAAAACAACCATTCGAGCCGGAGATGAAAATGTTTCCAAGGAAAAAGGATTTAGAAATGTTACAAGGCTCAAATACGCTCTTCAAAGCCACATCCATTCATTTTCCTTCAAGTATTTGGGGCAAAAATGACAAGGGCAGCAAATCCAAACTATGGAAAATAGAAAGAATAGGAAATCTTGAGTTTTTTTAATAAACAGAGAATGGGAGAACTGTTACATGACCCCCTAAGAGGATCGAGAAAACAAGGAGACAAATATGGACCCATACGTGATCATCACTCAAGGAAAGGTTAATTATGGCACAAAAAGAAAGCAGAGATGTCCTTGTCACAACAAAGGGGAACAAACTATGACAGAGGCCATAAATCGATGGATTGCAAAGGAAAAATGGGGTGAGACTATCTTGAGCACCAACATTACCAAGGATAAATGGTATAACTATTCACCAAAGAAAAACTTGGGGAATGATAGCATACGATGAAAATTTCACACTAGTTGGGTGATGTATTAGTCATGTGGTTTAGGAATAATTTACAAAAGACTATCAAATACAAAAAAATACATTAAACATTTTTTTGTAGAGATGTTAACAAAAAGAGGGTCTCTATCATTTAGCTTTGCCCAATCACTATATAGAAGGTCATTTCCATATGGAATGGGCTCGTAATTAGTGGATATGTTTTCAATGGATTTTGTAAACTCCTTATATCTATGACCATTTTCCCAAGACATTCAAGGAATGTTTTCCAAAGAAGTTGCAAGATCCCAACTATTGCAACACAGTGATGGCGAGTCCTACTCCCCACACCGAAGAAGTGGTGGAGAGTGGTACCAAGACACGAAGCACCATATAGAGAATTTGTTTATGAGGCTCTTACCTTTTGGAAAAGGTTCTTGGGAGCAAGATAGAGGCTAGCCACAACCCATGGTATAATGAACATCACCTTAGTGATGGGTAAGTGCAGCAAGTTAGTGGACAATTAAGTAGACATAAAAACCTCGAAATTTAGGTACCGCGATCGTAGTTTCTAAACCGCACTCGCGCAATTGTTTTTTATAGGTTTTTTTTATTTCTGAACCTAAAACTACGGTCACAAATCCTCGAGACAAAAAAATAGACACGTGACTTCTCATTTTCCCCATTTTTCCTTTCCAACCATGATTTCTCCTAGACCTTTGGCACTCGTGCTTTGAATACCCCCTAAAAATTACTCTTCGACTTCTAGATCGCGATATTTTTGACCATGTCGCTAAGAAAAGAGGTAAGCCCTCGATTTTGATCATTTTTTTCATTTTAGGTTATTTTTGTGATTTTCATGGGTTTTTCAATTTTTGTTTATGTATACAATTTTTTGTTTTGTCAATTGCTCGGAAGCTCTGTAATCCCGAAAACCGATTGAAATATTCCTAAAAACCCTCCAAACAATCCTAAAAACCCTCCAAACATTCCTCAAAATCCTCCTCCAAACATAGATCTCCTCTTGGGCTCCTTCTGTCCCCACGGAACCAACAGGAACACAAGCTGATATCATTGGAAGAATCTAACAAAATAAAATTGCCATTGAGAACCTTATTTAGACTTTAAGACAATACCATGCCACAAATCCATCCCGCATGACTTTTGCCAAAACTTTACAAACATTGATTGGCAAAGTCAACTCCATAACCAACCAAATGACAGATGGAATACCTTTAGAATTGATTGTAGGTGGTGGTATGTGGATAAACTATCCCATGCGGTCAGTAAAAGAATTTTTTTGGAAAAGACCACATTTGTGCATTATTTACTTGACCAAAGAACCAATGACCCCCAAATCTACTTGCAAATGGTTCCCAATCCATTGGTGCCAAGATGACCGAATCAACAACATTTTTTGGGACCGATGGTGGATGGTGTTTGATTATCCACCATCTACAACAACAATGAGGTTCCTCTCTATTCTTTGAAGAAATTATATTGCAAGTTCGTTCCTAATGAGGTCACAAATTATTTTGACTTTCTAAGCTTTATGGGTGAGGAGGTGGCTCGCATGGCCTGACCCGGTGCATTCATAGATCAACCAAGGATCCCCCATGCCCCACAACCCCCACTTTGCCTTGAGTTATCCCTCCTACAGTGAAGGAGGTTGTGGATATTGACACACTACATGCATTGAGGGAGCTCACTGACACTCACGAACTAGCATAGTGACCAGATTGCATCTGGTGATGTTGGTGGAGGTGCCAGTTCTAGCGCACCACACCACTATGGATCATGTGGTGCCATATGCACTATGGGTGAGACATCATTTGTTGGATCACATGATTTATTTTCTCTAGATGAGATGATGGCAGATGTTTTTGGAATTGGTGTAAAGGATCTTGGTCTTTCACAGGTAAATGTCAAATAAATATTTAATATATATATATATATATACATAATAGTTTAATTCATGTTTGAGATTTTAATATATATGTATTTGATTATACGTCATGTACATACATGTAAAAACTATTTTTTTATTTTATTTTAAATAGAAAGAGCTGGTGAAGGAAACATCCAATGTTGACATGCTAGCTACTACATTGGGCGTGTTACAAACATAAGTTTCAAGTTGTACTTAAATTTCAAATTTCATTTGATTGTGTACTTTTATTATTATAATGTTTCACCTGTACATGTACATATTAATATATGTTTTTCTTTTATACACAAGAGCCTGACGGGTCATCATCTGCTCTGGGAATTGAGGCTACTGGCACACCTCACATGAATTTTACGCAGGTTAGTTTCTCTTTACACTTTGTTTCTAATTGTGGAAGTTCACGTGGATTATGCTTTGGGTCTGCATGTGGCGTCATGTCGATCAATATCGATTTGTACATGTTTTTATATAGCTTATGACTATCGGAGAGATTCCTTCATATATGTAGATTGTCGAGCACATGTAGATACGCCATAGCATAGATCCACTAATTGAGGTAAAAATTTTCAAATTTGTTAAATTTTGAGGAATTATTTCTTATTACTTAAATCTACAATATCAAATTTTGTACATGAAATATTTTATTTGAAATTTAATTATTTGTATGTAGCTTACCCATCATGACACTACTCGTTGTCCCTACAACACGTCAACGACAAATTGATAAGGATCATGACATTGCGGTAATATTTCACAGCATTTTAACTAAATTCCAAGTTTCTAAAATTTATATGTATTTTAAAAATTTGGGTGTTAAAAACTTGTTGTTTATGAATGTGTAGGTTAGGTTGTAGGCTTTCTTAGAGACGCCTAGGACCACATGGATGAAATCCATAGTGGCATCTCCCTCCACTACATCCCTAGGTCATGGACATGCTACTTCTAGCAGGGCGAAGAGAGGGAAGATGTTTCATGATTAGGTTCATAGGACTTGGATGTACATAGATATATAATATATATATATATATATATATATATATATATATATATATATATATATGGGCCATCTGGTCCTAGTTCATGATTCTTCATATAGTCCATTGTATATATAGCCTTATGTGACCACATGTGGTCCTATATGTATGACACACTTAGTTCGAGATGTACACATGTTATGAACTTATATTTTCAGAGATGTGCATCCAACACACTTAGTTTGAGATGTACACATGTTATGAACTTATATTTTCAGAGACGTGCATCCAACACACTTAGTTTGATACATTATATATCCATGTGTTGGTTTTCATAACGATATTACTTCTATGTTTGATTCAATTTCATTGCACATGATATCCTTCTATGTATGTATGTTCTATGTATATTAGTTCTATATGTATGTTTGATTTAAAATTAAAAAACCATGTCCTGGAGCACTACATGGTACAATTGTTAAGAAAACCTATTCCATTAAGAAAAACCTATGATAACCATGCTAGGTGAACTACAAAAGGGCAATACATAATTACTTTTTTTAGAGTAATTACGTAGGGTGTATGTGCAACTCTAATTATTTCCCCACCGCCTAACAATGTGCACATCTTTGAAACAATGGTTGTGAGGGAGTTTCTATAACTAACATTTTTTCTTTTAAAGCTAACATTCATTTGTTGTATATTAACTAATACGAACATTGTTAGAAATAAGAGAGGTAGATTTCATCTTGAACTATATGACTATAACGTTACTATGGTGCAACATTGCATGGTACAATTGTTAAGAAATTAAGGGAAGCATTTATGTATTGTTTTAGAGATTATCCCATTAATAGAGCTTATCCAATTTATCAATAGATAAACATTACTATCTATTTATAATTTGGTGTTATGCCAATCAACTAAGAAGTTACACATGATTTGATTATCGTAAGTAGATTCACTTCCTATTAAGTCCTATATGTTTTTGTATTTAAGCACACACTTTAAAAACCCCATTTTTGTATACCCTACAATCCTTCTAGTACAAAATACACATTTTTGTGAGGGGGTTTGTCAAATAATTCACATCCTTACCATTCCAAGGTATTTGAAAAAAATTCAAGGTTCTTCAATGAATTTTAAAACGATATATCACTTGGAATTTGTGAACATTCTTTACATATTTATTTAGGATGTTTGTACATATGTTACGACATATCAATCTAGATAAGAACACATAAATATGTATGTAATGTATATTGTCAAATAATTCACATCATGGCGAGGCTCTAGGGAGGCCTGGATTGGTGTCAAACCACCTAATCTAGAGCCTTCCTGGCATTCCTTGAGCCTTCGTGGCATAAATGTTTACAAACTACCTTTTCTAGGCAGTCCTAGGAAATGAATAAAGGTGAGTAGTGAGAAGTCATGCCTCGGGACGTCGTGGCACCAAACCGACTATGTCGACACATTTGGGAGACCAAGTTGAATGCTAAAGGAGGTGTTATTTCAAAGGTCGCAACTACATCATTACTTTCAGGATACTTCATTCGAGCATAGTCCCTTACGATCCCTAAAACCAAAAAATCATTCAACTTCGACGGGTGACTATGTGGACTCCGTCGCATCTAAGGACATCTTGTCTAATCCTACACCTTTGCCTAGGGACCCTCTCCAATAACCTATCTCAATTTTTCCTTCTCTAATCAGTGCTCTCGCTCCCTTATTGTTTGCAAACGCACGAAATAGTGCAATTTGAGATAGTGTAAGGATGTCAAATGATATATTTTGCAAACGGTGGGTCATGAAACTGAAATGATAGAGGAGGCATCTTTTTGGTGCGCGAAAACATCATTTCTTATGGGCTACTTTGATCGGGCGTAGTCCCTTACGAGCTCGAGACCAAAAAAATTGTTCAACTTCGATGGGTGACTACGCGCACTTCATGGAACCTAGAGACATCTTGTCTAATCCTACACCTCGGCATAGGGACCCTCTACAATAGCCTGTCTCGGTTTTTTCCTTCTCTAATCGGTGCTCTTCGCTATCCCTATTTTTGCAAACACATGAAATAGTGCGAGTTTGAGACAATGTAAGGTTGTCAAATGCTATATTTTACAAACAGTGGGTCATGGCACCAAATCGACTACGCTGAAACATCCGATTTGCTAGGTGAACACTAGAGGAGGCATCGTTTGAAGATGTGACAATGTCGCTTTCTTCCGGGCTACTTCATTCGACGTTGTCCCTTAAGAGCCCTAAGAGCAAAAATCGTTCAACTTCAACGGGTGACTACACGCACTTTTGTGGCACCTAGAGATGTCTCATCCAATCCAACACCTAGGCATAGGGACCTTATATAATATCCTATCTCGGTTTTTTCCTTCTCCAATCGGTGCTCTTTCTACCCTAATATTTACAAACACGTGAAATAGTGCAGTTTGAGACAATGTAAGGTTGAAAAATGCTATATTTTACAAATGGTGGACATGGCACAAAACCGACTATGCCGACACGTCCAAATGGCCGGTAAATGCTAGATGAGGTGTCATTTCTTCCGAGCTACTTCGTTCGGCGTAGTCCCTTAAGAGCCCTAAGACCAAAAATTGTTCAACTTTGACGGGTGACTACGTGCACTCCATGACACATAGATATGTCTCATCCAATCCTAAACCTTGGAGTAGGGACCCTATATAATAGTATGTCTAAGTTTTTTCCTTCACCAATCGGTGCTCTCGCTGCCCTATTGTTTACAAACACGTGAAATAGTGCAGTTTGAGACAATGTAAGGCTATCAAACGCTATATTTTTAAAATGGTGGGTCGTGGTGCCAAACCGATCAGTGAAAACATGTATGGGAGGCTAGGTGAATGCTAGAGGAGGTGTTTTTTGGTGTGTGACAACGTCGTTACTTCCGGCTACCTTGTTCGGGTGTAGTCCCTTAAGATCCCCGAGACGGGTGACTACACGCAACTGCGGGCACCTAGAGACATCTCGTCCGATCCTACACCTCGGAATAGGGACCCTCTATAATATAGTGTCTCAGTTTTTCCTTCTCTAATCGATGCTCTTACTGACCGTATTGTTTACAAAAGCGCGAAATAGTGTAGTTTGAGACAGTGTAAAGGTCAAAACAAGATATTTTGTAAATAGTGGACCGTGGAACCAAACCGACTACGCCAAAACATATGGGTAGCTAGGTGAATGATAGAGGAGGCGTTATTTATATGCGCGACAATGTTGTTGTTTCCAGTGCTACCTCGTTCGGGCGTAATCCCTTAAGAACCCCGAGACCAAAAATTGTTGAACTTCGATGGGTGACTATAAGCACTCTGTTGTACCTAGAGATGTCTTGTCAAATCCTACACCATGGCATAGGGACTATCTACAATAGGCTTTCTAAGTTTTTCCCTTCTCCAATCGATGATCTCGCTGCCCTATTGTTTACAAATGTGTGAAATAGTGTAGTTTAAGACATCAAAAGGTAAAATAGTATATTTTACAAACGGTGGGTCGTGGCCCTAAAATGAATATGTCGACATGTCCGGGTGGCCAGGTGAATGCCATAGGAGGTGTCATTTTGTTGCATGACAACGTCATTGTTTCAAGGCTAACTCGTTCGGGTGTAGTCTCTTAAGAGCACCGAGATGAAAACATCATTCAAATTCGATGGGTGATTACGCTTAATCCGTGGCACCTAGAGATGTCTCGTCTAATCCTACACCTCGGTGTACGGACCCTATACAATATCCTGTCTCGGTTTTTTCCTTCTCTAATCGGTGCTCTTGCTGCCCTATTGTTTGCAAACACGCGAAATAGTGCAGTTTGAGAAAGTGTAAGGTTGTCAAAGGGAATATTTTGCAAACGATGGATCATGGCACCAAACTAACTATGCTAAAACATCGATGTGGCTAGGTTAATGTTAGAGGAGGCATCGTTTCAATGTGTGACAACGTCGTTGCTTCCTGTGCTACATCGTTTGGGAGTAATCCCTTAAGAGCCGTGAGACCAAAAAATTGTTCAACTTCGATGGGTGACTATGCGCACTCTGCTTTACCTAGACATGTCTTGTTCAATCCTACACCTTGCTATAGTGACCTTATATAATAGCTTGTCTCGGTTTTTTTCCTTCTCCAATCGGTCTGCTGCTGCCCTATTTTTTGCAAATGCGTGAAATAGTGCGGTGTAAGACATTATAAGGCTTTCAAATGGTATATTTTACAAACAAAGTGGGTCATGGCACCAAACAAAATATGCCAACACATCCAAGTGGCTAGGTGAATGCTAGAGGAGGCATTGTTTCGTTGCATGACAATGTCGTTGCCTTCTGGCTACCTCATTCGAGCAGAGTCCCTTAAGAGCCCCGAGACCAAAACATCATTCAACTTTGATGGGTGACTACACACACTCTATGGAACCTAGGGACATCTCATCCAATCCTCAACCTTGGTGTAGGGACCCTCTACAATATAATTTCTCGAGTTTTTTTCCTTCTCTAATCAAGGTGCTCTCATTGCCCTATTCTTTGCAAACGCATGAAATAGTGCGGTTTGAGAAAGTGTTAAATCACAAACGCTATATTGTGAAAACTTTGGGTCATTACACCAAAATGACTATGATGACACGTCCGGTGGCCAAATTGAACACTAGAGGAGGCATTTTTTTGGTGCTCGACAACGTCAATACTTCGAGCTACCTCGCTCGTGCGTAGTCCCTTAAGAGCCCCGAGACCAAAAATCGCTCAACTTTACAGGTGGCTACGCACACTTCGTGGCACCTATATAAATCTCATCTTATCCTACACCTCGGTATAAGGACCCTATAAAATAGCCTGTCTTGGTTTTTTGCTTCTCAATAGATGCTCTCGCCACCCTATTATTTGCAAACATGTGAAATAGTGCAATTTGAGACAGTGTAAGGTCACAAATGGTATATTTTGAAAACGATGGATCATGGCACAAAATTTACTACAACGACATGTCCGGGTGGTCGGTGAATACTAGAGGAGGTGTTATTTTGATGCGCACAACGTTATTGCTTCCAAGCTACCTCGTTTGAGCATAGTCTCTTAAGAGCCCTGAGACCAAAAAAATGTTCAACTTCCACAAGTGACTATGCGTACTGTGGAACCTAGAGAGGTCTCATCTAATCCTACACCTCAGCGTAGGGACCATATACAATAGTATGTATCCGTTTTTCTTTCTTAAATTAGTGCTCTCTCTACCCTATTGTTTGTAAACATGCGAAATAGTGCGGTTTGAGATAGTGTAAGGATGTCAAATGTTAAATTTTGTAAACGGTGGGTTGTAGCACTAAACCAATAGTGCCAAAACATTTGGGTGGCTAGGTGACACTAAAGGATACATAATTTTGGTGTGTGACAACGTCATTGCTTCTAGGCTACTTCTTTCGTACGTAGTCGCTTAAGAGCCTTGAAACCAAAATATCGTTCAATTTCAACGGGTGACTATGTGCACTCCATGGTACCTAGAGACATCTCATATTATCCTACACCTCAAAGTAGAGACCCTCTACAATATTTTGTCTCAGTTTTATCCTTCTCCAATTGGTGCTCTCACCGCCTATTGTTTGCAAATGCGCGAAATAGTGCGGTTTGAGACAATGTAAGGTTGTTAAACACTATCTTTTGAAAACGGTGGGTTGTGGCATCAAACCGACTACGCGACACTTCTAGGTGGCCAGTGAATGCTAGAGGAGGTGTCATTTTGTTGCGTGACAATGTCGTTGCTTCTGGGCTATCTCGTTCGGGCATAGTCCCTTAAGAGCCCTGAGACCAAAAAATTGTTCAACTTTAATGGGTGACTACATTCACTTCATGGCACCTAGAGATGTCTCATCTAATTCAACACCTCAGCATAGGGACTCTATACAATATCATGTCTCATTTTTTCCTTCTCCAATCGGTTCTCTCGCTTATCCTATTGTTTGCAAACGCGTGAAATAGTGCGGTTTAAGACAATGTAAGGTTGTCAAATGGTGTATTTTGCAAATGTTGAGTCATGGCACCGAACCAACTACGCCGACACACGTTTGGGTGGCTAGGTGAATGCTATAGGAGGCATCGGTTTGGTGTGTGACACTGTCGTTGCTTCCGGGCTACCTCATTTTGGCGTAGTCCCTTAAGATCCTTGAGACCAAAACATTGTTCAACTTCAACAGGTGACTACGCGCACTCCACAAGGCACCTAGATATATCTCATCTAATCCTATACGTCAAGCATAGGGACCCTCTACAATAAAATGTCTTTGTTTTTTCCTTCTCCAATCGGTGCTCTCGCTGCCCTATTGTTTACAAACACGCGAAATAGTGCAATTTGAGACAGTGGTAAGGTCATCAAACGCTCTATTTTGCAAACAACGGTTCATGGCACCAAACCAACTTTGCCTACACATATGGGTGGCTAGGTGAACACTAGAGGAGGCATAATTTTAGTGTGGGACAACATCGTTGCTTCCGGCTACCTCGCTTCGTTCGTAGTCCGTTAAAATTCCCGAGTTCAAAACATCGTTCAACTTCGATGAGTGATCCGTGCGCACTCCATAAAGCACTAGATACATCTCATCTGATCCTACACCTTGATGTAGGGACCCTCTACAATAGTATGTCTCAATTTTTTTCTTCTCTAATCGGTGCTCTCATTGCCCTATTGTTTGCAAACGCGTGAAATAGTGCGATTTGAGATAGTGTAAGGTTGTCAAATGTTATATTTTTCAAATGGTGGTTTGTGGTACTAAACCAAGTGTGCCGACACATCCAAGTGACCAGGTGAATACTAGAGGAGGTGTTGTTTTGGTGTTTGATAACGTCATTGCTTCTGGGATACCATGTTTGGGTGTAGTCCCTTAAGAGCCCTGAGACCAAAATATCATTCAATTTCAACGCATGACTACGCGCACTCCGTGGCACGTAGAGACGCCTCTCGTTAATCCTACACCTCTGCGCATAGGACCCTCTATAATAGACTATCTCAGTTTTTTCCTTCTCCAATCAGTTTTTTCGCTGCCCTATTGTTTTGCGTAAAGGTGCTAAATAGTGCAATTTGAGCTAGTGTAAGGTCATTAAACGATATATTTTGAAAACAGTGGGTTGTGGCACCGAATTGATCCGTGCACACGCATAGGGATGGTCTTGTAAACAATTGGGAGGCATATTTTCAGTTTTCTAAGATCCGTGTGCTTTTGGGATACCTCCTCCGGAGCCAAGAACCCCCTCTACATGTACATTAATCATTGCTAATTGCTTCTCTTTTTTGTAAAACAATGAAAGCTTCTCTTAGCTTTGAGAATTTACAATTCTTTACTAATAGTGCCAACCATGTGAAGGTGGAAGCTTTTCCACACCACTAACCTACACATAAAAGTTTTAGTAAAATAAATTTAAGTTTCAAATCAAAACCATACTAGATATATACAAAATACACAAATTAAATAAAATATTTGAACTTAAATTTATCTAACTAAAAATTTATATATACCAAAGAAATTACATATACCAAACATGAGCATTGTAAATTCATTCCAATAAACCATCTGGATCGGATCTACTCGAAAGCGAGATAGGATTTCTTCATGATCTCGACCCTCGAACCTTCCAAAGAATCTTGTTATTAGGCCTTCCTCGATATCTATACAAATGAATATTTGACGCTAGAACTAAATGTGAATATAAGAGTATTTTCCTATGTGTCTCAAAGTCTTCAAACACCCAAACAGAGGATTTTTATGGATACCATCGAAGACAAGTTCCAATAACTACCACCGACTCCCGTAGGGTACTCAATATCTTTTCCATCTATAACAGAGAATTCAAATTCTTTCTTTCCCCGATGCAATGACATAAGAAATAGTTTGTTCCTTCTTCATTATCTTTTTCGCAATAACCGCAAACACATGTCCTACAAAAATAAAGGTTTCAACTCAAATTTAAATTGTACATATTAAAATTTCAATGGACATAACTCAATACAAAAATTTAAATAACCGTAAATACCTTATCATACTAAAATCAAATTTTTGTCAAAGTCCTTGGATGTTGCAACTTTATCTACGAAACAATTTTTAATGCTTGTGGAGGTTGATAACTAGAAGCGGAGTTAGAGGCCTATAAATCCATCCATCCACCCATTCTTGTGAATCACACTCAACATTGATAAATTCAATATAAGATACACAAAAACATGTCAAATTTCTTGTCCATGTGGCCCAAAAAGTAGCGTATGAGCTACAAAATGAGTGCATATCACTGGACCCAGTGAATGTGATACAATCCTCATAGTTAGCAATTTGTTGTTCCTCTATCAACCAAAAATATCTATGAGCTATGGAATTTTCTTGAAAGCCTCAAGCCATGTTTTCAATACACCATTCCCTATGCTCTTTGCATCTTTCAATTTAGCACCATATTTGTACTTCAACTCTTCTCTTACAAGAGCTCTTTTCACACATGCCCCGCACCATCATGCTCTCCTTTTCCATGTCCCGTTATGATCCTCATGTGTGGATTTCACTAATGCCTCGAGGTTATGGTGTAACGGTGTTGCGCTACCTTAAGGGTATTATTCTACATATATTGATATTAGGAATCTTGGCCCCCATATCTTTTGTGTTATTTTATCTTCTGCAATTTATTGGTTTATTATTTGCAAGGTTCTTATCCAAACAGATATCGAGTGACCACCCGTGTTCGAATCCCACTTGGTTGGTTACGCCATGTAGCCGGGGCCCGTGGGGCGCCTAAACTTCGGTGAAGTGGGGCTCGTACGTATGGGAGTGTAGGCGCAAACCCAGCCTGATTCGAGCTCTAGGAAGCGTGGTGGGATTTTATGATCCTCATGTGTGGATTTCACTAATGCCTTGAGGTTTTGGTGTAACGGTTCATTACATGTCTAGCCTTAGTGAAACTCTAAATATGTTGCACACCCATCTTGATGTGCATCCTTCTCATCCAATAAAACATTCATGCATTTTCAAACCGAGATGTGCAATTATCTAACCATATATAATGTTGTTTGAAGTGGATGTCCCTATCGACAAGTTTCCATAAAATAACCGGAAACACAATTGCACAAATTCATTAGAATGAGTACGATCATCACCGATATAAAAATGGTGCTCTCTTAAATTTATTTTATCATTCTCTCGTATTGTCAAGAGAATGTATAAATGCTATATGAATAAAAATGGCAACTTGTACTCGAGTTTTAATATTGTGATTGAACCTCCATTTGTGGTTGCAATGTGTAATTCTCTCGCAAAATTGACCACCTTTGAAATATATTACCAATAGGAAAATTTGTTCTTGCATATCTTGAACTATTCATCCAACCATCGAGCTCTATGTGTATGGCTAGCATACTCATAAAAAATTTCATCCTTAAATTTTCTCATAAATTGAAAAATGGGCATATGTTCTCAGTAATTAGCTCACAGCACCGTTTAGACTCTTTTCCATCTTTCAAGTGGTATGGAAATGATTTATATTTATCAAACTCAACTAAATTATGTCCTATTGCACCTTCAATTTTCTCATGGATGCAAATTTCTAATTTAGGTAATCCACCACATGTACCACAACTTCCATCTAAACAATCTTGACTATAAAAAAATTGTCCAACTTCTTTTTCACAAAATATCGTAGGAATGAAATCCCTAGAAGATATTAGTGGAACTTGAACACCACATTCCAATAACATAGTTTTAGAATGAAAATTAGAACGAATACGTAAAAATTTAGCATAATGTATCGCAAATTCAACATGTTACCTATAACAAGTGGTGCAAGAGTGGTTGATTTTCACATAAAATGTTGACTAATTTTAATTTCCAGATGCTCTTGTTCGAACTTACGAAAAAATTGAGTTTGAGTCATATCTAAGAAATGCTTTGGATGTGGTTCATGATTAGTAGAACCAACTCTTCATTTTACAACATCTCTTGTATTAGGTGAAACTCTAGTGTTATCATGCCAAAATTGAATAAAAACTTCTCTTATAGCATCAAAATTATCTTTGTCCTTATGCGGTGCTCTAGCAGAAAATGCCCAAAAATTGGTGTTATTGAGTGATTGAAGGATATTACGTCTTTCAATTGCTTTCATTAGAGTTTTTCAATTAACTTGCAACATTCAACTTGTTTGTGTAATCAAACATTGTTTTTATTGATTCACTTATAACACTAGTAGTAAGTACACGATGCACAATACTACTATCCCTAGTGCATCTCTTGACACCAAGAGTGTGATATACATCATGAATTTTTTCAACAATTGTAGATATTTGACCACGTATATTAGATGTTTTCAATCCAAGGTGTTTAATATAGGTATCATTTTAATCAATTTCATCAAACTAACAAACAACCGACATCTTTGGGAATCATATAAAATTTCAAAATGATCATCCCAAATTTCAGTGGATTTTCTTCTGATTTTCCATTTAGAAAGTTTGTCACACATTGGTTTCAAAATGTTTTCATCAATTTCAATAAAATAATTAGGTTTCTTACGGAAAATCCTAGGAGGTGTTTTTGTCAAATTTTGCTTGTCTATAGTTTCAACTTGAATTTCCTTATTCACATTTTCATTGTCTCCTTCAATTTCAACATTTTCTACATCATGAGTATTTAATTATTCTTCAACATTGATAGTAAGAACATCTTCATCACGAGTACTTAGTTCAACTTTCACATCGATAAGAGAAACATTACCTGGTTCCTCATTGCTTACAATAGTAGGGGTTGAAGATGAACCTCTTCTTGATTCATGAACATTCCGCATTCGCTCAAAATTTTGAAATTTGTTTCCCTCTAATTCATTCGGTGTTTTTGACTTAATGACTTCCTTTTGACTTTGTTTCTTATCTCCCATGGTGTTTTACTTCTAGTGATAAGAGAAACGTGCGAGAAAATGATAGAATTTCACAAAGAATTCATACGGGAAAGTCAAACAAAGAAAAAATCACATGGTAATTATAACATTGGGATGTGTGTATATATGATTTAAGAACCACGATCGCGCTTTACAAACCGCGCTCATAGTTTATAAAGTGCGATCGCAGTTCTTGTTATAAAACCCACGATCGCGGTTTATAAACTGCGATCACGGTTCTATCTGTATCATCAAATCTGACCCTAAGGCTCGGGAAATCTTTGCTTTTCCCAACCAAAGCTATGGAAGGTCATTATGAAGTGTAAAAGGTCAAAAAACTTCAAATTTTCTCTTCCACAGACTTGAACAATGTTGAAAAAAACGAAAAAACTCACAAAAACGGTGCCATCGCGTAGGGGGAGGCTATTAGCTTCATAGAAATATCGATTTTAAAGTGAATAAAATAAGATAAATATCATTTCATAATTTTTTACTAACAATAGGTCTTTAAGACATTTTTTCCTATGAATGTTCACGTCTACGTTTAAGACTGCAAATTTTTTTCGCTTATTAAAATGTGATAAAACTTATACCATCCCAAGTGTGGAGAAATTCTATACATGTTAAAAACATATATTTTGATTTTGATATTTTTGATATAGTAATGGCGGGCAAACAAAAGTGCTCCATTTTCTAAATCTTTTTAGACCACTTTCATGGAAAAAATCATAAAAAAATATTTCTCAAAAAATACAAAATAAAATCCATCCCAAGATAGAAAACTACATATAAATTTTCACCGAATGAAAAAAATAACAATATTTGGTCATCCAAATCATGGGAAAACGGACTACAATCTTATAGGTTTTTAAAAAAAAAAGCCCAAGTCATATAATTTTAAGTGTTTAATAAAGCTAAACTTGTCCGTTTTTTAAAAAAATTAGTAGTTTAGAAACTAGATTTCGGATGCTACGATTCATATTTATATAATTTTTCTAATTTTGAGTGTGCGTATTGCTAATAATCCCTACAAGTTGAGATTTCTCTATTTTTTGTAATATGACATCCACTTATGACCCCTTTTTTGTCCACCAACTTGTTTCACTTACCCTGATGAAGACGAGTATAAATATTGGCATCTTCAAGGGCCACCATTTTAATTGCACATAAATATCAAAAGAGAATGGAAACAATCATAACATTGTTAAAATATGGGAGATTGAAATCAACTAATGTCTCAAAACATATACATGTGTTTCTCTTATTCAAAATGAATCCACTTTGAAATTAATATATTTCCATTTAAAATGCATTGGGAAATAAGGCCAATTACCGTGGAGGATATACTTAAAGAAAAATTTCTAGGTTGAATCTCAAACACTCGTTGTTTGAGATTTCTAGAAAAATAATAAAGGTGTAAATTGTCTCTTTATGAAAACAAAAATAACACTATGTCTAAGAAAACCCTAAATGAACAATCATTCAATAGAGAAGAAGGCCTTGATAAATCAAACATGAAGAAAAGAGAAATTTTGAGCTTTAACAAATGGCTTTCCAAATTCTTTTGAACTTGGGATCCCAATAGTGCATAAAACAATTAAAAGACCACCTAACATTAGGATTATCCACAATGGGAGATTGAAATCAGCTAACGCCTCAAAATGTATACATGCATGTGTTTCTCTCATTCAAAATGAAAAAAATGAATCCACTTTGAAATTAATCTATTTCCATGTAAAATGCATTGGGAAATAAGGCCAATTACCATGGAGGATATACTTGAAGACAAATTTTCTAGGTTGAATCTAAGACAATGTTGTTTGAGATTTCTAGAAAAAACAAGAAAGGTGTAAATTGTCTCTTTATGAAAAATAAAATATCACTATGTCTAAGAAAACTCTAAATGAACAATCATTCAATAAAGAAGAAGGCCTTGATAAATCGAACATGAAGAAAAGAGAGCAATTTTGAGCTTTAACAAATGGTTTTCCAAATTCTTTTGAACTTGGGATCCCAATAGTGTGTAGAACAATTAAAAGACCACTGAACATTAGGCTTATCCACCATGGGAAATTTTGTTAAAATATATTCATATCCTTAGTTGGATGCATAATTATTAAATTGTTTATCAAGATACCATTTATTGTCCTTTCACCATGGGAGGGAATGAAAGCACTCTAGTTTCATGGAGCTTCTCCATGGAAATAGTTTCCAAGATCTCCTTGAAGAGTTTTTCTTTTTTTAGAAGATAAATATTTCTTTGGCCTTTGGCCAAGAAAGTAATCTACCGATAAATTTCAAAAAATATTACAAATTGTGAATTGCTCAACTATTAAGTTTGAGGGCCATAATGCAAAGCACCTCCGTAGTAGGGACATTATGAAAATTGATAACTAGATACCACCAAAGTTAATGGTGGTTAATGGAAGCAATGTTTTGAAATCCATTTCCATCACACTGACACCAGGTTTTTGATTTTCTCCATTGTCTTCTAGATGATGTAGGTGTCAAAGGAGCCTACTAATTTAACATGAGCTTTGAGAATGATAATATTTTGAAACCTAATCCCTTGCAAGATGTTTTACCTCTCCAACATATCTTATGTAATACAATGTACATCACTCACCTTCATGATCCATTTAGCAAAAATGGAAGTGCAATGACTTCCAATATATGTCAATTTGAGCCCTCAAAAATTCTTTATGAGTTAGAACAATTTCCATGCAACAATATGAAACAATTAACCAAATTCATAACTAGCCCAACAAATTTTTTGAGCCAAGTTTCAATAGTTTTATAAAAATATGTTATAAGGAACCCAAAAAGATGAATAGTAAACATGGGTGGTGGCACATTTACTAGATGAGATCTAATACACACGAATAAGTGGGGGTTTTGATTGACAATTTCTATGTGAGTTTTTTAAAGTAAGTAGTGAACAATAAGCAAGACAATATAAAGAAATAACATATTTTTCAACCTTTGAACGTGTGGTAGCATTCATAAGAAGAAATAGCATTTTTTTTTCCTAATAGGATTTTTCTTCTTGCATGTAATTGTATAAGAGTAGAGATGCCATATTTCGTGATGATGCCCCTTTTTAACGCCGCCACTTTCCTTTGAAATTAGAGTTTGGAATAAATTTTCCTGCTTGTCAATTGAAATGTATGAAAGATGGGTTTATATCTTTGACAAATATTTTTCACATTTAGTATTTACATGCTTTCTCCAACAATATTAGCTATCATTCTCACTTTACATGCCCTGTATGGTGAATCTTTGTTTAGTAAATATTTTAAATGCTGAGTAAATGTAATAGTTCCATTCTTTTTAGCTGATACATCTATCAAATCTTAGACATTACCAAAATTCCTTCATAATAAGCTAGTAATTTATGACATATTAATATCCCATGGGTCATTAAAACAAGATACATGGCGCTTGGTATTATGATGTAATGTCTAACACAAAATATAGATATGAATTATAACTACGAGACATGGGAATAGAAAATAACTCCAAAACATACACTTTAACGGACTATATGTTACTTTGTTTAAAGAAATAAAGCATAATTTTTAATTTATTAAATAAAATTAAATGTACGAACAATTATATGACAACTTAATTTAAATGACAACTTTGTTAACTTGTTAACTAGCTTATTACAAGCTTTTCATTGAACAAAGTTGCAATGGTTACATTGATAGTAAAATATGTGAATTTTAAGAGTTGTTAAAGTAATTTTGAAGATGTATTAAAGAGGCATATCTAACTTCGGTAATAAGGCATGTATCAAGAGATAATTGTGGAGGATGTTGAGGGTGCCCTTCCATTGTGGTCTTACTGCTAGTGGAATAAGAATCATGATATATAGATGTTTATATGTTATCATGGTTTAAACAAACCATCCTGACCAACCAAAAAGTAGAGGTGGAGTGTTATTATAGAATTTTGAGTCATACTATGTAGCTTTAGGGAGTTTGTTTGACATTAGGGTTACAACCATACCATTTTTATACACATTATCAATGGTACACTTACACTTAAAGGAGATGTAAGTGTATGCAAGGCTTCATAAGTACTTTTAGCTAGTGTAATATGAATTGAATTGATCCCCCTGAGCATTGTGGATATCTATGATTCGGAGGCATTACTACAATGCCATCACTTTTCATTGTAAATTCTCATAGAAGGGAGTTCTCTTATGTGGCTAATGAGTGGATCAACTCCAATTTAATGGTGGAGCAAGAACACAAGTGGATGTGAGCAACTTGTTGACCATATACACATAAGAACTAAGTTATTTGAATGATAGTGTCTAACCAATGAGTAATAAGAAAATTTAATGAATTCAATCTTTTTTATTATAAAAATTAAGAAAACCATTTGTTTCAAACAAATGCAATGATCAATAAAATTTATATATTTATTTTGGAGACAAAATTACCTTTTTTTTAGATATGAGGGCATGCCATTATGAATTCTATATATTTTTAGGAGGAAAATCAAGTAATGGAAGATATGGGGAAGGATGCCTACAATTTTTTTATATTTTGTGATATTTTCATGACACACCATGGCAAGCCCTTATAACACCTTTGAATATTTACAACCAATATTTAGAGGACACACCATGATAGTCAGATCCGACATCGTTTTTAGGAGATTATGTTTATCATGTGATAAAATGTAGTGATAAGGATGTGTCAGAGGGAATTATAATCCCATGTTGGGTCAATGTAGTTGTTGAATTTGAAACCCAAAAACATGGTAGGTTAGGTGGTTTTGTGCCATCTTGATAATCAATAAATTTAAATTAGTCGATTTCACCACTAATAAGTCTAGCCTCTACCCACAAATGGGTAGTAAGTATAATCTTTTGGCCCTTACAAAGAAGAAAATTAGGAGGTAGAATTTTTCTTTAAATTCAAGATTTTGGAGCTTTACTATTTTATCCTTTTTCTTATTAGAGTACAATAATATTGAATTTATAGACAAACATAAAAATTAGGAGTTTCTTGAGATGTGTATGAAGATTCAAAGGTGGAATCAGAAAATGAAGATGATAATCTCTCACTGTGTCATCTCCCCATATAAGACAATGGCGAGATCTTTGTTGAGGGTGTGATCTCCCTCGAGTTTTTAAACCAAGAGGTTTTTGAATTCAACTTCAAATAGTTGAATTATGCGGAATATGATACATAATCAACTGATGATCTATTACAAAATGGCTGACTCCTTCCTCTAACTGAATCTAACACACTTTTTTCTTATATCAAGGTCAATTCTTTTAGTCAAAACATTCTCTTAAATGAAAAGTTACAGTTATCAAGAATGGTTTCTCGGGACTTGTAATTGACGTATTACACAAGATCCAACTCTAACCACTCTCAATATTTGCATAGAAACTTGAATTAATTTGTTGTCTAGAAAGGCCTTTGACATGTCAATTTCAATCCTACTAACAATACATCTTGGTAAGGAAAAAAAAACAACAAAATGTAATATGAAAAATGATTTTTCTTTAAAAAAACTTGTATTTCCCCTTATTTCCTCCCTTTTGAATTACATAAGAGGTCCTCTTATTTGAATTGCAATATACTCCTAATTAAACTTGACTTATTATCCAAACTTGACTAGACTTACTAGTTTTAACGAACAACTATTTTTAGTAAGTTTCAAATTTTAGCTTTCCAGATCCTACAAACTTGCATACATTATCCACATGTCTAAATTTATTTATTACTTGAGTTTCAACTCAAGTTGACTCACAAGTCCAAAGATACAATATTTTAAAATTTAATTAAAAACTCGAAAAAAAATTCAAATCCAATTTTGGCCTCAAAAATTGTTGAAATGTGTCATAAGAAGCCAACACAATTAAGATAACATAGATATTTTCAAGATCTTTCAGTAAAAAGTAGAGTTATTTGGGTTATCAGATCAAAAATTATGGCCTCCATAAGGTAGGCCATCAAATCCGCATGACATCTAAATAAAAGGCAATGTAACCTCATCCATCTCTAAAATGACAACATTTCTTCATTATAGAGTTTCTTATAACCCTTTGCATGAAAATAGAAGACATGCACCTTTGACAATAGAAACCAAATAACAAAATTTTGGAAATGTCGATCCTTGAGTGCACCATGTGTATGGTTTTGATTTTCCCATACATCAATGCATGTACCACCGTGAGACATCAGTTGTATATTTTCTTGTATGTGTCAAAGATGGGAATCCTTCAACTAGTAGTATGCATTCATGTCAGCATAACTACTCTTTGTGTTCCAAACATAGAGAGGTAATAATTAACATGCAAACATTAAAATTGATGGGAGCCAAAGATGAGATTTGACGCCCGTTTTGGACATTTTTGCCTATTTTAATTGTAGTTTACACTTTGCAAAATTGTTAGCTCGTCCTATTTGACGTGAAAGAACTTGGTAAAACCGTCATTATCACTATAAACACATTCAATATAAATATAAGTGCAACATTATATAGATATTTAAATAACATATTTGGTTAAAAATATGTTTATATCGAACATAAAATCCCTGAAACTTACCCAAACTTGTAAATACAATGAAAAAAACAATGTATTTTTTAAATTATTAAATAAAGAAAAGACATTTAACAAAGAAGGACAGGCTGTTTAAAACCTCCAAACATCATATATTTTTGGTTTGACAGATGGGGTCAGCTATCAAATCTCATCTACGACGGGAACATAGATCACCAATAATCTTTTAAAAATTTGTATTTTCTTGACTAATAATTAAATTTCATAGAAGAAATTATTAATTAATGAATTTATTAAAATTCTTCCTGCAATTTTATATCAAGATCATTAAATACAATACCACATTAAATAAATTATAAATAATTTAAATATGACATACATATTTTCACAAAATGACATTATGAAATTACAATTATGTGAAATGTAAAGAGATTGCTTTTAATTTGCTAAGATGATGTTGTGAGCGGGAGATGTGGATTTCAAACCTCTCTAGGTACCAAACATGTTGTAAATAATTATTTTGGATTGACCGCTTCTACCGTAAAAATGAAAACACCGATTCCGTATTAGTTGGATAACTCAAACAAGTCACGCTCAACCAACCTTATCTAATAATGTAGGCGTCCGTCAAATCTCACATAGGGGAGAAGGGCTAGTAATTTTTTATCCTAAGCCTTTAATTTTGAATCATATTGTAATATTATTTGCTTACATATGATCGATCAAATAAAATATCTCAAAAAAAACACATTTACTGGTGGAGACCCGAAGTGGTTCACACAATAGGACAGGTGTTGAGCATTAAATTCAAAATAAAAGAGGGAAACGCAATCTGTCCTCCTCGATTTTGACGCGCGTAATAGATAAGCCACAAATAAATGCTCAACCACCATTTACCATGGCTTGTTTTGGATGCGTTCCAAACTAGTTTGCTCAACCACCATTTACCATGGCGCATTTTGGACGCGTTCCATACTATTTTGCTCAACCGCCATTTACCATACTATTCCATGGCACATTTTGGAGTCGTTCACACTGTTCTCGAGACGCGTTACACACACTATCTCCTCCTCGGAGATGCTACACACTATCTCCTTTAGACGTGTTACACACTCTCCCTTGGACGCATTACACATTGTCTCCTTGGACACATTACACACTATCTCCCTTGAAATGCTTGGTTACACACTATCTAGGTATGACACGCTTACACTGCTGCGAGGTTTCCGTGAAGGATGCATTACACACCTTGCTCGAGATGTTCAAGCATAACACACTGATTCATATTGCAAATGGTGGTTGTTTACAGAGTGGGCTTACGACCTTCCGAGGTTGCGTGAAAAACATGGCTTTTTTTCATTGCCTTGCTTGAGGTGTTGACACAAGGGATTCATATTACCCACAACATTATTCATTTGAACAATACACCTTATAGGTCCATTTTTTTCTTTCATTTTCTCTGTAGTTTAGATAGTCATTTTGTTAGCCATTTTTTCTTTCATTTTCTTTTAATGGGAAGCTCACATTTTGTTAGCCATTTTTTCTTTCATTTTCTCTGAAGCTTTGTTGCATACTATTTTCCAGCATTGTTAGCTCGGACGTCTTGGCAGCTACACATCCAGACAAGTGCTTGGACCCGAGAGCCGAATCTCGAGACCCTTTTCAGATAGGTTTTGAGCCAGATTTTCTAAGCCATTCTACATGTGCCATTTTTTATCTATTTGATCCTTATGCTATTTTCATTCTCAGTCTTCAAACAAATTCAGTTTTTTAATAAATGACTAAACATGCATGTGCAGATTGCATGGAAAACTTTGGAACGGCAGTTTTATGTGTCGAGATCGGTTGAAGCAGGGTGGAAACAGTGTGTATTCACACTACTAATACTCAAGGAAAATGTTACCTACAATTCTATGTTTTTAAGCCATATAGAGGTGAGGTTTCTACCTCACCAAGATTCAAATAAATCCTTGTCTTTCAGTTTTTATTTAACGGTGTTCATTTTAAGTTGCAACAATTTAACGTAAACCTTTAACAAATTCTGAGCTGATTTGGTTTCCACATCTGAAACAACGATTACATTTCGAGCAAAATGTATTAATATAAAATGCATGTCTTTATATTTCTTACATTTGGAGTAAAACATATAAACTTATACTATATGTGTCCATATTCATTACATTCGGAGCAAAACATATAAACTTATACTGTATGTGTCCATATTCATTACATTCGGAGCAAAATATACCAACTATAAACTATTACTATAAGTTTGTTAGTCAATTTCCATGTCACACCTTCAAAAAGGCCCTGAGTTTGGACTATCAGGAACGATTGTATCATTGACGATGTTGTTGGAGTCATTAAGAGGTTCACTAGATGAACCCATGGTGGAATAGGAAAACCAGATATGGTATGAAAGGTTGTATGTGAAGTAGGAGGTTGTGGGATAATGGGGTGTGTAGTTGGAGTTGAAGTTATTTGCATTCTGTTGGTGTCAAGGAAGTAAGGGTGGTAATCTGGGATAGGAACTTTCAACATATCTTATAACATGGAGTTCTGTATGGGCATGGAATGATGCATGGGAAACAAAACCTACGGATTGTTGAACTTGTTATCTCTTTCTTGTTTCTCTTTCTCCCTTTGATGCCAAGTGGCTTCCTTCTGTTGTAATTCCAATTCCTTTTTTTGGTGAGCTACTTCCCGTTGTTTCTCGCTCCTGTCTTTCAACAAACTTTTGTAGATCCCTTTCTTGCCTCTCTTTAATGCGTTGCAATCTCTCTTCCTTTTTTTGCTCCTTTGCTGCCAACCTTTCTTGCTTTTTTGCCTCAATATGCTCCTTTTTACGTTGTTTCCCTTCACATATTTCTTGTTTTTTTTGTTGTGTATCTTTTAACATCTGAACATAAGCATCAGATGTTAACAATTGTGAAGCACGACTTATCCAGAGTGCAGCATCACTCTTACCTTTGGAAGGATCCCGTACAAATTGTGTCGGTAACCTTAAAAATTTACCCAATTTCTTCTCATTTGCAGCAACACCATCATTTGATATACCACTTTCAACATCATGGCCAGTTGTCTCTTCCTCGTTTTTATCTTTATCAATGACCTCAATTTCCTCTGTGACAGCATAATAATGAGTAAAGTTTGTTGGTTCAAAGTCTGCTAGCTCAAGGTTGGTTGGCATCGAAGGTAAAGATATACTTTCATCCTTAGTGTTTCCAATCTGATCAAGTCCCAACTCTGCAATATGCTCTTGCAGCCAAGTAGGTTGTTGTGGTGCACTTGGCAATGAGAGATCATCCTCTCCAATTCCCTAGGCCTCAGTGTTGCAACTGGATGTGCCTTGGTCATGAGTATTCACAATGTGGTTCACTTCATAATCTTTGGTCTGCATTATACTTTGTCTTTCTCCCTATACACTTGGTTCCTCCGTCTCTGTATTAGCAACAACCATTGTTTCAATGGTTGGATGGAATTATTTTGTTGTTGATAGATTCTCAACTAATTCCATTAAGTAATTTTCTCCAATATTGTCACCAACTGGTGGAGCTACATCTCTTGACAAACTTAGGATGTTTTCAGCAGCATCAACATCTATTATGTTTTCAGTACCATCAACATTCATAATGTTTTCAGTAGTATCATCATCTGTGACATTTTCAGCATCATCTTCGTTGGCATCTTCTTCAATGATATATAGTTTACTACATTCCATGTCATTCTGTAATGCATTTGGATCAAGTGGCCATATACCTGTGCGTCTAAAACCAGCACGAATATTTGCAGGTGTCAAGGCCTTGGCGAGAGCTCTACTACCTATTTCTGCCAAGTCTGAATGTTTGACTTCTTGGTACTTATTATTACACATCCACTGCATCCTCTCAGATCTGAAATATGCTTTAAAAGGACCAAAGACACTAACATCCAGTGGTTGCAACCTGTGTGTAGTATGTCTTTGGAAATGTCGATAAATCAATCCCCAATCACTTGGCCTCTTCTATAGTTGACAATGCCACATGGCTTCCATGACCATCAAATATAAGTAAATGCCTATTTTCAGGGCACACTCCTCTAGGTACAGACTTACTGAAATGATACAACCAGCTTATAAAGAGCTCTCTAGTCATCCAAGCACTTGGATGAGCAGCCATGCAAGCACCTGGTTCACATCCCTTGATGTAATTTTGTGAAACTTTCTGACCTTTAAATAAGTAAAAGTTAGGGATACATTTCCCTGCAGCATTTACACAACATAGAATTGTCATCCATTCTCTGCTACGAGGAATGATTTTGGGAACATTCCTGCAACCCTTGGTGGCAAGCACCCTCATGCCACAATTTCTCCCTGCTTGGATTCTTGTCTCATCACAATTCCATATTTTTCCTACACCATAGGAATTGATATAAATGTTAGCTAGTTTTTCATAAAACTTGCTAACCACCTCTGGACGTAAACCTATTGCACGATCTCTTTCTAGACCTTCAGCAGTCTGAAGGACTATGTCTGGGTGTCTTTTTCTAAATCCTTCACACCAAGATTTTCCAGGTAATCCTTCTCGAAATGGAGTCTCTCTAGTTTCACAAATTTGTGCAACACATGCCCTCAGTTGCATAAATCCCACTCCATGCCCTAAATCTGCCATTTGCTTACACCATTCAACTATCTCTTTCTCCTCTCCTTCACTCAAAACAGGTGCAGGCCCTTCCTTTTTGTATGGGTCAGACCATTTAGCCAATAATGAACAGATGTAGGAGGTAAATTATATTTCAAAGGATCAAAGACTCTAATAGAATAATTGTTGAATTCAATATCATCTATGGCCTTTAACATATCTTCTTTTGACCAACTAGACAAAATTCTAACCTTCTTGGTCAAGTGTTGCCTCTATCCAAAATTCACCCTCAAGGTAATCCTATAGTTCATGCCTATTTAGTTCACATCCAAGTAGGTTCAAGGCCTGATCATCATTTATGTTTGTATCTCCTTGATTTGTTGTTGCACCATCCTCTTCACTTATTATTGTAGCATCATGTTCATCTATTTCATGGTTAGATGTTTCAATTTCAAATTATACACCTTTTTTGGGCATGTGTTGTGCTCAATGTAAACTCCTCTTTCTCTTCATCTTCTCTAAAAATAGTATGAAACAATATAAAATTAGTAAAATATGTATTAATATATCGATAAGATCATCTACAATGGGAAAATTTTAGCACGAGGTTTATGATACATGACAAGAATGAATTATGAACTTGTAGGTGAACTTGTGATTACCCCGGTTTCGGCCATTAACGATGATCGAATACATGTTTTATTAATTTCATATTATTTGATAAAGACAAAATTTATAAGTTTGGGTTGTTGATTATCGGAGATATTTGTCCGATGGGAAAGTGACATGCGAGGATGATAATCGACAAGTGACCTTCCCGCAAAGGCCTCCCGAGGTCGTCTTGAACAAGGTTTGAAATGCGGGTGACTTAGATGAAGTTGGGAAAAGGTTATGGTCGGGACGCTTTTCTATGATAGAAAAGCTACGGCGAGGATGAGAATCGGCAAAGAAACTTTCTTATGGCTAACCATGGACCCGTCGTTCTAAGATCCATAGTTTGATCTCCGAGCTAGCTAATTTTCAAAAGGGGAGATTTAGAGGCTATGAGCGGGTAGCATAAATTCCTCTAGTGATTCATCCTCCTAACTAGAATTTAAGCGTTTAATCTAGTTATGAAGTCTCTAAATTAACTTAACCCAAAATAACAATTTATACCACTATTGAAAGGGAAACTAATCTAAACAAAATATATGATTGAAACATTATAATTACAAGCAATCAATTAAACTACTTTTATACTAAAACTAAATAAGTGAGATAACCCAAAGTGTGGTTATTCAATGTTTTATGTGTGAATCTAAATAAAAGGCATGGTCATCATTCTTAATTGAAAACCTTCAATCCTACCTCGAAGTGAGGAACAAATCATAGTTTCTCGAAACTATTATTCCCATTTTCTCCATTTAATATCTTAACTTAATCAAATAAAATGATTCACTTCTCTATTTGATTCTCTTTCCTTCTCATTTTTCTATAAATGGAGTGTTGGGCAATCCGGAGGTAGTTTTTCCCCTAGTGAGCTCTTCGTGCTCAAAATTGCTGTTCACGTGAATCCAATGTGAGTAGGAGTATGGACATCCTCGATGGTTATCTAGGGATGCCAATTATCTTGTAATAGATGGCACTATGCATAGCATGAAGTAATAGAGGGATGGCGCAGTTTGTGGATGGCCTATGCGATTCCTAGCGGGGTTTTTGCATTCTTGGTAAAATAAAATGATAAACTTTACAGTACTCAAACAATGAATAATTATGTTCAAAGAAATACAACGAAGTAAATATTGTAGGAGAAGGATGGCACAATGAGAACTGTACTTCTCTATGATTCACTTTGCAGGATCGTTGTCGGTGTACGATGAGGCATAACTAAATACTCGGAATTCTAAACCATGCTAAAGATAAAATGATTCATAAAATAAATCTAGGACAGTATGAAGACTCAAGCTCAAGAATGAAGACTCAGACTCCTTTTTGGTGTAACCGGACCATGGGTGAAACAGGATTTTGACAGATTTATGTATTCCGTCAAAAGACCAAAACTAAAGATGGGTGAAACAACAAAGACTGGTCCCAACAAATTGAACAATACTATCTAAACATGTAATGAACTATACTTATCAATCCTAAGCAAGCTAAGGAGCCAAACCACCTTTCTCTGAGAAGACTCTCAACAAGGAAAATGGTGGCCATTTGCCTCAACCTTGAAACATATTTATAGCATTTAAACCACCAAGGCAAGTTCAAATTGAACTCTCCCACTATTAAACAAAGATAAATCACTGCATGCTTATTTATTTGACACATAAATACAAGCTTAAGTCGGCAAAGAAAAGTTGGTAAATCGTGATATTTCATGCGGGTCGCATCCAAAAGAGCGTTATTATCAGGACCTTGCCACTGTTTCGAGCGGTTAGATGTTTCAATTTCAAATTTTAGACCGCGCGCCATGCGTTGTGCTCGGCAAACAGCGAGAAACTCCTCTTTCTCTTAATCTTCTCGGCGGTTTGCACCGAAGTATGAAAAAAATAAAATTAGTAAAAAAGGGAAAATATAAATAAGATCGTCTACAATGGGAAAATTTTAGGCATGCGGGATGTTAACGCATGTTTAATTATAAACTTGGATTTCAACACCTTACTGCGAGGAGACCATTATCATTCGAATACATGTTGTTTAACCAATTTTTGATAAAGACAAAATATAATTTTGGGTACGTATAATTACATAGGGGAAAGAGCCAATATGTGAACACTTCCCAATACTTGAACACTATTTTTCATTTAAAATATCCAATACCTGATGGAATAAAAACCCAAATTTTGATTATTGAAGTTCAAAAATTTGTTTTTTTATAAACCATATGTGAATAGGGTCAACATCTCGAGCAAGGCACTGAGAAAGACCCCTTCACGCAAACCTCGCACAGGCTGTAAGCCCACTCACAAACAACCAACATTTGCATTACAACTCGGCATGAGGAAATGCAACGCGTCCAAAGGAAACAATGTGTAACGCGTCCAAAGGAAACAGTATGGAACGCGTCCAAAACAAGCCATGGTAAATGGTGGTTGAGCATTTATTTGTGTCTTATCTATTAGGCGCGTCAAAATCCATGAGGACAGATTGCATTTCCCTCTTTTATTTCGAATTTAATGCTCAACACCTGACCTGTTCATATTAAAATATGATACGAAATTAAAGGCTTAGGATAAAAAAATGCTTATTTATAACTAGCTGTCAAATTGGCGCTCCTACGTGGCAAGGAATTGGCTCCATGGACCTGCGAACTTAGGGTGTTCGCATACTGGCCCTATATAAACTTCAATAATCAAAATTTTGGTTTTTATTCCATCAAGTATTGGATATTTTAAATGCAGAATAGTGTTCAAGTGAAATATCATGTCACGGATGACATGATATTTCAGTGCAGCAGCTCTAATTGAATAATGCGAGAAACTCAATATCATCTATGGCCTTTAACATATCTTCTTTTGACCAACTAGACAAAATTCTAACCTTCTTGGTCGAAGTGTTGCCTCTAACAACCACAGTTTCCTCTAGTTCATGCCTATTTAGTTCACATCCAGCAGGTTCTCGCTGATGATCATCAGTTGTGTTTGTATCTCCTTGATTTGTTGTTGCACCATCCTCTTCGCTTATTATTGTAGCATCATGTTCATCTGTTTCATGGTTAGATGGTTCAATTTCAAATTGTACACCTCGTTTTTTGGGCATACGTTGTGCTCGATGTAAACTCCTCTTTCTCTTCATCTTCTCTAAATGTTGCAGTATGAAACAATATAAAATTAGTAAAATATGTATTAATATATCAATAAGATCATCTATAAACACTTCTAAAGATGAGGTGTTATCAAATAACACTACATTCATCAGCTTGTTTGTAATTGATCAATATTAATTAGAATGTTTCACTCGAACATTGTAATTCATATCGATCAATTGACGCAGGTCTTGTTAATGTAATGTTTTGTGACATCAAATCATCTTCAGAAGTGAATGCATGTAAGAATCATAATTGTAATAGCTTGACTACATATGCTGTTATGGAAAAAATCTGTTGTACTACTGTAGGTCTTGGTATGGACCACTTCGGATCTCCACCAGTAAATGTGTTTTTTTAGATATTTTACTTGATCGATCATATGGAAGCAAATAATATTAAGATATGATTTGAAATTAAAGATATAGGATTAAAAAATGTTTATTTATACCTAGCTGGCATACTGTCACTCCTACGTGGCAAGGATTTGGTTCACTTAACCTGCGAACTTAGGGTGTTCGCATACTGGCCCTTCTCCCCTAAACTCTTCTAAATAAATAGTTAAATTGAAAGGTATAAATAAACATTTTTCTTTCCTATATCTTTAATTTTTGGGAGTAGTGCCATTATGTCAACACCCTAAGTTCACGGGTCCATCGGGCCAATTCCTTGTCATGTAGGTTTATCAATTTTACAGCTAGCTATAAATAAACATTTCTTTATCTTATCTCTTTAGTTTGGAAACTCTTTATCTTATCTCTTTAGTATTGGGCAGTGTTCACATAGAGTTACAGATTTCTGTTTTGTATTAAATGGTACAGATTTTATATCTTATAGAGTTAGTGAGAGATATATAAAGAATGTGCTGGACATATGTTGAGAAGGATTTTCTGCATCCTTAGGAGTGAAGCCAATCACGTTTGTTTGCTAGCCGCCGCATCCTTAGGTGAAGCCAATGACAACTTAGGTGAAATATGTTTGAGTTGTTTTGGACTTTTGTTACATTCTCTATTTCTAAAGGTGAAGATGTTTTGGCTCACGTATGTTAGATGATTTCTCTCTTACCTACATTGTACTACGATTTATATTCACTACCATTAATCTTTGTGGATATTGATAATGGTTTGAATTTCAGTTTTTCAATTTTATAGGATGCAGTGGATGTTGTTTGTGAGAAAATTCAGTTCTCTATATTTTGCAGATGTCTATGGGTTGAGGACGATACCAATTGATATGTCCAAAGACATTCTTGATATATCTCAGAGATGACTTATTTTTAGAAAAGGCCTATCCCCCTCACTATGTCCGATGGGTAATCGGGGAAGACATTGTGAAATTAATAGTTCTCTTGTCAAATAAGTAAGGAAAATACTTCAACTAATAAGAGACTTCACCATATGATCGCAGTCCATGAGCCAATTCCTTGCCATGTAGGATCATCAATTTCATAGCTAGTTATAATTAAACAATTTTTATCCTAAGCCTTTAATTTGAATCATATTGTAATATTATTTGCTTACATATGATCGATCAAATAAAATATCTCAAAATAAACACATTTACATTCCGAAGTTAATTCTATTGTGAAGTTAATATTATTTGCTTTAAGGTACTTTTAAGGGAAAACATAAAGCCATTATCTAATAGATGTTCACATAATTAATTAGCAGGATGCTATGATCAAGAATCATTCAATTCCCAATCTTAATATTTTTTTAATGTGCTCCTGCCAAAATGGGCCAATTTTTGATAAATTAAATAGAAATCACCCATAAACTTTAATTTCTACTCAAAGAATCATATGTCTAATTCTAACTTAATTGAACTTACTTTGGTCAAACAAAAATAGATCACAACATGCTTTCATTGAAGTGCAAGGTATACGTTAGCTTATATCGTCAAAAAGTTGAGGTTATATATGAATACATCAAAAAAGGCCTTAAGTAATAAATTTGACTATTTTTTACATATTTAAGTGTCCTCTTGAAGTTGTTTGATAGCTACTTTATGAGATTTGGATTTGAGTCACACCTCTAGGGATTTGGGAGACATTCTCAGCATTCAACTGGATAACAAGAAACTCATGCTCTGAAATTATAAGCAGTAGGTATGAAAACTAACCTGCAATTTTTGCTTTGCTGGACCTTTCCTTTCAAAACTTGATAGAAGTAATCTCTTCTTATAAAATCCACTGTAATCAGGCACCCTACAGAAGTAAATCAGCAGTAAACAAGACTAGGAAAGTGAATATATAATACCAACATAGGGGAGAGAGTATCCAATCAAAATGTAAGACATGGATCAAGGTGTAGGGTCTTTTTAATCAAAGGTTGAAATTGATTTTGAGATGATCTTGTGGCTGAAATTATTTGATTTGATATTCATATTTATTTTTTACCTTCAAGTGTACAATTTTATTGGTGTTTTTAATGGATGAATTTGAATCTTGAGAAGAAGGTTCCCTCTTTTTTTGCAGGTATGTATTAAAGTCTGGATATGAAAGATCTGGTGATTGAACAACCCAACTTGGAATATGGAAAGAGATGAATTGGAAAGAGAAATATTCAACCCATTAAATAGATATGATGGGTTTGTCAACTGATATGTTGTATTTATACTTTGAACAAATGAGTCTTTTATTGTAGAAAATGAAAGTACCAATCAGTATTTATTGTGTACTAAGTAATACTGAGATGTTGACCCTATTCACATATGGTTTATAAAAAAACAATTTTTTGAACTTCAATAATCAAAATTTTGGTTTTTATTCCATCAAGTATTGGATATTGTAAATTCAAAATAGTGTTCAAGTATTGGGCGGTGTAATGTTTCTTCCCAAAAATCTTATTCTTACACCTTTACTAGGGAGATGATCCTATAGCGGTGCACCCTAACTTTAAGGGCACATAGATATATGTAGGGGTCTCATCCGGATACAAACATTATATCATTGTGTACCGTATCATCGTACGACATCAATATTTTTGTTTTCATGTGTTTATTTAGAGGAAAAGTAATTTTTGAATTGATTTAAAATGGAAAAAAGTAATATAAATCATTTGAAACAGATATCAATGACCAAGTGCTCGTGTGTCGAATTGTCATTGGCTTTTAAAAGTATCATTAATCATAAAGTGATTAATTATTACTCTTTTTTCAACAACCTATGGTGAAAACCACTTGCACATATTTTGGTACATGTACAACTATGGGGTTATCACACCACAATACCATATGTGAATAACCTAATTTACCACCATTCCTTTCACACCACAATACCATATGTGACACTCAATGTTCTTTGCAGGAAAAAAAAACTTATTACCTAACATATTATCTTCATCATTTTTATTGAGATTTTAAATGGCACCTAAACTATGATACAACTACATTTGAAATTCCTAATTTTGATACTTTAAATACATTATATACCGGTGGGCTACCTATATATGCGTATTTATTTTTATTTCTATTTTTATATTGATAGGTGTCCCTACCAAATGAAGAGTTCTTAACTCTAACGTGCATGAGAAGATTGATAGCCAAACATTTTTGTTATGAAGTATATATTTGCAAGTTTTCATCTGAGCCATCCACATGGGAGTACAATTTTAACTTTCCCATCATCTATTTCTTATCAAACACTATTCTCTATGCATCCTCCTGCAACATTGACATTGTTTCACCAATAAATGTCCGACTTGTTTGGTACATTAGCATTGGATATTCCCCATTTTTATTTCGTCCCTTTAAACGAAAATTGTACTTGTGTGAAAAATGTGAGCCAAATAAAGATGATAAAGTGGAGCACAAATCACAAATATTATTTGAGTACAAAAACCATGGAATAGGTGTCATGCGGAACATGCGGCATTTAATCCTCACATCTTTCTCTACTATGTTATAGAATTATAAACATATCCTCTCATTCTGAAAAATTGCAATGAATAAACCCATTATAGTGCACTATTATTGATGTTGATGTACAAACCCAAAGGCCTTTTGAAGAAAATAAAAATAAAAATTTATTACTTTGGGTATTCCTTTTCAATTAAGAAAATGATGATTTATGATGTCCTAAGCTTGCTCAACAAAATATTTCATGCCAAGAAAACATGTTCAAATCCCATGTAAAAATTGTCGAACAAAATGAAAATTCAACACATATTTTAATGGTTGCATTAAGAAAAGGCTCAACCCAAATCTCTCCTTTCGCGTAGGAGTGTCTACTCAATGGGCTAGACATCCACAACTCCAATGAAAATTATAATTAATTTTAATGATGCTTTATTGACTCTTAACGGGAGGATAAGTTGACAACAAAGATGATCTGAGGGCATGGCGGGAAAGGGAAAAACGTGTTAGAATTAGATATATGGAAGTTTCTTAACTATAGGTGATAATAAATGAGAGTCTATGAAACCTTTGAGGCAGGGATAATGTGGACATTAGGATCAATGGCATAATTTTTTCCCTTTAGACATGAAAAATTGCAGTCCCTCAATAGCCTACGAAAAGCTCAAATTTAAAATTCGGCCAAACATTTCGATTGTATTGCCTCCTCTACTAGGTCTATGCATATTTGTGTGAATGGATTTCAATCTTGGAACATATTTATTTTTCTCCATTTTTCTTAAGCATTAATTGCACTCATGTGAATAATATGAGTGATATCGAGATGATAAAGTGGATAACATATATTAGATATTATTTGGGTAGGAAAACTATCAACCATGGAATATCTATGGGACATGTAGGAATCTAATTCCCACCTTATTATTCCCTACCCAAGGTAGAAAAATATAGCATTCACTTTTCTATTACTTAGCCTTTTTCCCAACCAATCAAATTCAATTATTTTTGTTTCATATGCTTTCTAGGTAGTAGTTTTAAGATGTGTGTGTGTGTGTATAATATACATACATACATAAATACATACGCACACACACACACACACACACACATATCTCTGTGTGTGTGTGTATTCATTTGAAAATATCAATTTTCATGTATGTGATTGGTTGGTTGATTTTTCTACTTATTCTCTTATAGTAAAATGATGTCATAGATTAAACTAGTAGTTTACACTAGAGGTGAAATGGGCACATAAATAGCGGTACATAAGCAATTACGAGGCACAATTGAACTGGCATTTGATTTGGTATATATGATACAAATTTTCTAATGTGACTGTATGTGGGAAGCACCTTCAAAACAACACATTTGAGAGTCTCCTCGTCATCTTCTTGTTGTTGATGTTGAGATAGAAAAATATTATTTGATCTATCAAATAATATGGTACTTCGATAATGTGGGATTCCTATCCATGACAGATCCAAGACATATTTACCTTGAAATGATAAAAATATAGATAAATTTATTCTGATACAGTTGTAGCCACACCTACACATAGTAATATACACAAAGTTAGCATATAAAGTATGTTGTGACTAGCATGTAAAGTAGTATCAATCAAGAAGAATGTGTAGGAAACACATTAATCATGAAGAATCAACAACTGCAAAGACAATATGTAACCTATAGATTTGGTAATAATTTTTTTACCAATTCAAATTAGTTGAATTGGTGACATAAGAGCTATACTTAAAAGAACATGGGAATCCCCACAAAGAGTTGACATTGTTTCACATAATGAAACCAACATGCATCCAATATAAGCAATCCACCTTTGAAAACATATCCTAGCTTACATCACATAAGAGATTTGAAATGGGGTGTGGACATCCTCCGAAGCATTATAGAGAAGGGAAGTTAGCATATGTTTTAGTTACAACTTCCTTGGCAAATATGTTAGGATTAACAATTTATTTTATAAAATTATCATTTCTTTTGAGGTTTATACTAAGAATTATTTTAAATAAATGTTTAAATTGATTAAATTTCATATAGTAGAAAAAATGAAATGGAATACACAATTATGATATGATAAAACAAGTATGGGGACCCACAGACTGAAGCATATCATAAAAACCATGTGGAAACCGAATTCCTCTTAATAATTATGGGAAAACAATGAAATTACATTACATTTCTACAAAAATTAAAAAAATAGTTTAATGTTACACCTTTCATTGCATTTTAAAACTCTTTATATGGTTTATTATTCCAAATACAAAGATAATTTTTACCTTTAAAAAATTTAATTTTCCAAATGAAATGGGTGAATATCAAAATCATTTCCATTATCACAAGAAACATATGAACAACCAACTTTTATGTAATCGAGAAAAAATATTTTAAGGCATGTAAAATACTTGTAAAGTTTATTTACATTCTTAAATAGGATATTAAGAAGATTAAAACCTTAAAATTTCAAAAATTATGATTCTAGTACTTCGATGGGGATAAAGGGATACATTTCCCTCCCATGTTTTTATTTTATTTTTTTATTATTTCACACTTGATGTATCTATTTTATAGAAATTTGTTTGAGTGAAATGGGGTATAGGGAGGCAAAACTTCTTTTAAAATTTTATTTTTCTTTTATTTGCAATTTTTTAGTTTGTGAACATCTTCGTGATACATATCTATGGTTTTTAAATATTCATGGTTCTTTCATCAATTACATCTATTTACAAGTGAAATGTATGAACTCTATATATAGTGTTTGGTCTATTTATTCCTTTGTAGATGTTTTGATTTTTAGTTGGAAGTCTTTTTTTCCAATTCAGAATATCCTTGGCTTTAGATCCTTGATTTAGCCTTTTGTATACAATGTTTTATAGTGATTATGAGTGATATGCCAAAACATTTTTTCCATGAAAACATATGTTTTTATTTGGGAATCTAATGGATTTGATCTCCTATAATTGATTCTCAAAATTGGGTTTTTCTCATAACAAAAAGCATACCTAACTACAAGATTGGTAATGTAAACAATTTATGGAGTACCATCTTTGATGAGCTTCATTACGATAAATCTGTTGGTCTACAATTCTCTACATGAGGCTACCACATAAGCATTGACATCCTCTATATGTGATTGTTTCCACATTAAATATTAATGTAGTGAAATGTAACATTCTTAAAAGTTATTGAAATTATTATTTAATTATAAGAGACAATAGCATTTCTTAACAATAAAGCATTATTTATCTTGAAAGAGAGCTCTCATATTTGGTGATGGGTTAAAATTAGAAATGAATTGATATAAATAATTCATTCCCTTCTAAGACTAGTGGAGATTAAAATTCAATGTATAAAAATTCTACCTTTAAATTTTTGGGGAATGAATCCTTACAAGAAGCGAAATATGCCAAAAATGAAAGTCACTACCTTAAATAAAAAACAAACGGAAATAATGTATATTAAATAGAAAAACTAAAGATTAAAAAACTTTAAGTTATGGGTGTCAAAAATGTACACAATGGGAGAGGTATTTACTCTACACTCATTTCTAAGCACCCTCAAAATTCTCCGATGATAATAAGAAAGATCGTGTTTGCATTAAACAAACAATGGGGTTATGACTATTACATGGCATATCCATGTAAAAGTAGGCTAAGTTAACAATTAGAAACTAACACCAAGTAGTTCCTATAACTAAGCTAATTCAACATAAACATCATGATAAATCTATGTAAGGAAAAATCTAATCAATGCATCCAAATTAAACTTGAAAACACTAAGCCATCCCTTGTTATTTTGATGGGATTTCTAGATTGTAGTTGCTCCTATTATTGAACCATTCATGACTATGAGAGATCAAAGGAAGGCTATCTCCATGAAGAGGAAAGGATCTCACCAATATGGCTTAATGGCCATGTTTGGATCTTCCTTTACTACTCTTTGCAAGTAGAGGGAATGGATGTTAGATCAATAAGATTTTCAAAGTAGAAAATGCTCTTATCATGTGCATATAATAACACTAAGTAACAAGTGTGGTGTAAGATTGGAAGGAAGGTACTAGGTTCTTTATATAGCTTTCCAATTTGGGAGAAGCTAGAAACCTAGAGAATGTGGGACAAAGATAAAGTAGAATTAGAAAGGGATAAACATGATTAGAAGGAATTAATTAGTAATTAACAACTCATGGGAGTTGGAGATGATTTAATTAATCAACTAGGATTAATTAATAGGCCAAGATAAGCTTAGAAAGCCATTTGGAGGTGATTTAGAAGGAAATAGGTAGAATTTAGAGGATTTAAAAGAGGGATTTAACCAATAAGAAGGTTTATTGATTAAATACGAGATTAAAAAGGCTTAATTAACTTAATTAATTGATTAGAAGATGATTATGACTAGAGAAGTATTGTTAATTGGCATCTGGAATGAAGGAGAGGATAGTTAATTAACGAAGTGTCATTAAATGACCAAAATGAAGGGGAATGTTAGATAATTAGTGGGAAATCGCAGATTATAATAGAATTGGAGGAAAATATGATAAACCATGTAATTTATTATTAAATTTTCACAGTTAGATTTTAGGTGTCCACATTTTCCCCTCTTTGGTGTGGTGTAACGCAAGTGACGCCATTTCAAAGATAGTATAAAATTATAGATAATTAAAATTTGAAGGAGTAGAGGAAAAATAGTAGAATGAAGGATGCCTCCTTGAGTGTTAATGGGGCGATAGAGGAGGTCGAATGATCAAAAGAAGAAGGAAAAAGAAGATTCGAAATGAGCCTAGTAGGCTAGTGTTCAAGTGGTTTGATTGGAAAAATAATCCTATGTTTCAATAGATGAAAGAAACAAGGGGATAAATGTATCCCTATTACCCTAGGTGTTGTCGAAGAAAGTGGTGATAACAATGGAAGGGATTCAAATTGGGCTCGGGTCGCCATTTTTAGAATCGATAAAATTTGGAGAATGATCTGTAGAAAGTTAGATAGAATGAAAAAAGCATGTACATGGAGTATCTTTTTGATAGCAAGCAAACCAAGCCGGCTTAGGAACAAATTTTATCACCATTTCGCAACGTAGTCAACAAACCATCTCGCTCAGAGAATCTTTCAATTTGAAATAAGCATACCAAAAAGTGTAGAATAACATGAAAATTCATAATACTGAAGATTTTTCATTCGTAAAGGTGTAGACATAAAATCACACACTTACTAATATTATTATACCACCAAGTATGTTGTTTTATGTATGGATCTTGCGTAAGAAAAGTATTCACTAATGACACGTTGTCTAGTCAGTCCTCTTGTTTTGAGTGTCTTTTATTATTGTCATTTGTCACTTCTCTCTCTTCTGCACCTATTTCTAGTCAGGTCATAGGGATACCTATCGATCATTTTCTCACCTTTGTCATCATTTGTCTCTGGACACTAGCACCCAATATTGGACATTAACGCCTAGGGGATCCTATCCAATTTGGGCACTCATGTCCCATTTGTTCTTGATCTTATTTTTGACATTGGTATTCATCTTTTTTCGGTTTTTCCACACCTATCTAGAGGTCCTAGTCGGTAGATCATGTCATTAGTGTCAAAATTCAAGTAAGAGATCCCTATATAAACACAACATACATACCATTATATGGGTGAACAATTTTTATCAAGGGATACCTATCTACATATCTCAAGGGACTGCATTTGGGTGTATTTTTCTACATACACACTACATAGGAAGGGTAAGTTCTGAATTCCATCCCACACATTTGTATTTTATCTAGCTAGTTCCATCTATCTTAGTGTCACCGATGCGAGGGCAACCTAGGAGCACTATTACACACACAATCACATAGAACTACATTAAGGATGAGATGTAGTGCAATGCTCACTCATAAGTTCACTATTGTGACAACTAAGGACAGTCTAACCCTCATATTGCATCTTTATTTTCAAGATTTGATGTCATTTTGAGGATTTTGCAGTCTATATTTCATTGTAGGTTTCAATGATCTCGGCGATCTTGGTAAAACTTCATAGAGATAAAAGGTGAATAACAACAAAGAACTTGTGACCATAAAAAATTAGAGTTCCAAAATTTTTTTGAGACTCAGCACATTTTTTCGATTGTAGCGCCTCGTGGTGCTCTCCCTCTTTTTGGCGTCCTCTCTATCCTATACCTTCGTGTATGCATTATTTTGTGCCTAATTGTGATGGTATGTATTTTTATTTCTTCACATTTTCCAGTACAAACTCACTCCAGGATAAGCATAATTCGTAAGTGCCCTATCTCTTGCATTTGCTTTTATAATAAAATCAAATAAATTGCGTAGCACTTGTAATTAATTGTACATCGCTTTAGCATAAAGTTTTCTCTCGATTTTATTAAATCATTTTAGTGAACCTGTAGCTTAGATCTCTTTTCCCTAGGATCTACTAAAACCCTAATGGGTAAAGATAGCTCCTCTCCTCGTAGGCTAGGCATGCCTCATGTGAGTGTCAATCCTATCTATGATGAAATAACCATAGTTGAATTGACTTCTCTTTATCGAAATGTTATTATTCTAAATTATACTCAACGTGAACTCTTAGCTAATGAATGCAATGTGCCTACTAGTTTTGATCATTCCACTAGTGGCATTATTTATGATCCGGAAAGCTTTTCCGGTGTTAGTTTCTTAGGCCAACTATCAAAAGCAAGGGACATTGTGAGAGGGCACCTATACATTGACTTTCGACATCAATACAGATCGTAAGATATTTTCTATGAGTAGACGGTGATACGGTGACTGGTTATGAATGCATTCACCGGTCCTTTCCTAATGTGGGCCCACCTCTCTTTGGAGGACATGGCGTTTGAATATTTCACAAAAATTGTGAGACTCCTTGCTTTCAAACTTCTTTTTCTAAGGAAACGTTGGTTGCGTTAAAAATATCTCCAAAGAACCAACTTTCAAAAGCCAACCATTTTTTTTTGGTTGACTGAATTTGTTGTGTTTTGTCCTTTACGAAAGATGTTTGATTTGATTGGAAAAGCATATTGGGGACCACTTGCCATCCTCGCCATATTTCTTTCAAAAAGAAACATAATACCATAATACCATATCTAAAACTCAATTCAAGAAAAAAAAAAACTTATTGACATTATACATATTATCTCCATCTTTTTTTATTAATATTTTAAATGGCACCTAATTATGATACAACTATGTTTGAATTTCCAAATTTCTCATACTTTAAATACATTTCATATCAGGTGGACTACCTACTAAATTGTTTTTATTTTTGATTTTTTTGCCTCCACGATGTCCCCTACCAAATGAAAATTTCTCCCTCTAACGTGTGTGAGAAGATCAATCTCAAGGAGCATAGTTGCGTGATACTTGAGCCATCCACGAGGTGGAGTCAACTTCAACTTTCCCATTCCACCTATTTCTCTACCATGTTATATAAGTCCAAACATAATCTCTCATATGAAAATATTGAATGAATTGACCCATTATAGTGCATTATATTGTTGATGTTGATGTACAAACTTAAAAGTTTTGAAGAATTTTTTTTTATTATTTTAGATAGTTTAACGCTTTTGACCAAAGCTTAGAACCGGGGATTCTTTGGTCCTCTCCCTTAACAACGTCCTTAGACAATATATTACAATTAATCCATCACAAACCGTGACCACTAAGCCCACACCGACGATGCAATTTTTCTGCCACCGCATTTTTAGAGCCACCACCACCGTGAATGCAAATGTCGATAATGTAAAGTCTACAACCACCGAGAATAATAGCCAACTATAACCACGGTGATGTAACACCTCCACCACCAAGAAAACCACCCCAGAAGGGATTACACCTAGCAGGATTTGACCCTGGATGGATTCAAACACAACCGCTCTTAACCGATCCTCCCAAACCCCATTGCCATAAAAATTTATTATTTTTTGCTTTGGGTATTCCTTTTCAATTAAGAAAATGATGATTTATGATGTCCTAAGCTTGTTCAATTCAAGATTTCAAGCCAAGAAAACATGTTCAACTCCAATGTAAAAAAGGGTGAACACAAATGAAATTTCAACACATATTCTAAAGGTTATAGTAAGAAAATGCTCAACCTTAACCTCTCCTTTGCGTAGGATTGTTGACTCAAGTGTGTGGACATCCATAACTCCAACGAAAATGATGATTGATTTTCTTGATGCTTTATGGACTCTTAATGAGGAGGATAAGATGGACAACAATGATGATATGTAGGACATGGTAGGAAAGGGAGAAAACTTGTCAGACTCAAACATATGCAACCTTCATATTTGAGGTCATAATAAAGGAGACTTTGTGAAACCTTCAAGGGTGCCAAATTTCTGCAAGTGTCATTACCCTCAAATATAAACAAGTTAATTTGGGCATCATTTTGAATTGTTGATAGTCGTTGCCATCACAATTCCATTAATGAAGGATATTTATATTTGTAGACTTAAAAATACAACTTGGGATTGCAAACATCTTTAACCAAAGGACTTCGAGATCCCTCATAGCTATAAACCTCTCTGTAAGTAGCAGAAGATCTACGATTCCCGATTGAGGAATGTTATTTTTATATCTAGATGTCGCATCTTTACCAGTTGGTCAAAATACCTCTTTCTATACTTCCCACAATTCCATACTAGACTTCATGCTTAATATTTAGCCTTATAATTTCTCGAAGACGGATCAAGGCAGCCACATCCTCTATCTTTAACACTCGATTCTCTTCAATCGAAAGGATTAGATTACCATACGACCTCAATGTCTTCAAATAGAAAAGCTTTGATATTCCCTTTGGCATAACACTAAACACTTCTCCTATCCAGGCCAAAGAAATTGAAGTTCTCCTATCCATGCCGGTAGCTTGCGCATAGATCTACACAAAGAGATGTTGAGGAGTTCCATTTCATAAAAATTGGCTCTCATGTTTCTACAAAATTCCATACTTCTAGTGGTGAACACAATTTACATTGACTATACCACCAGTTGGCAATACTACAAAGATGGTATTTTGAGACATTAATTAGAGACAAAAAATATTTTTGTCTCTAATTAATACACTCCTCATATTTTTGAGACATTACTTAGAGACAATAGTATGTTTTTTTCTCAACCACCCTTTCTATATTGTGGCATGTTTAAAAAAAATGCATACTACAATGTGGCAGCTTACAAATTGGGAAAAAGTGAATGCGGTAGATGATAACTGGAAAACTATGCAGTATGGGGGAGATAGTCAGGCTTCATTCTCTGCATGCATATAGAAATGAACCATAGTAATGGAAAGCAACTGGTGCAGATTTTAGGCGAGCAGAAGGAGGATGAGTAGGTATTCGCCAATTCATTTATTCTTCCCTTTTTTATTCATGGGTATGCATTGTTTTCCTTTGATAATGCCATTTCTGATGATGCCCCTATTCCTGTTTTACCTGGGTTATTTTCAGATACAGTTGCAAGTGTCATAATTTAGATGTTGGGCTTGCTTCTCACATGGACATTTTGCTGCATTAGCAACTTTGGAAGCCTCGATCATCTCTGTCTTTGTTGCATTTTGTTTCCCATAGAAAATGTTGTCTCGAATGGTTCTTGCAAACAGGGTGGGTTCCTGCCCTAAAAACCAATATGTTGCCTCAGATTCCTCAAATTGAAATTTCTAATGTCCTTCCTATCAATTTTTACCACGCCTTTAAGAGGTTCGTAACACCTTTAAATCATGCCGACAATGGTGGATTTTCCCAAGCCGATCTTCACAACAAGAGCCACTGTATTGCCTACTTTTATGGTGAGGTTGAACTTGTTGAAGATTATAATGTCCGATTGAGATGGGTATGCAAAATACACCTTTTTCACTTCTATATTCCCTTCTATTTTGACAGGTTTCTGGCCCTTTTCATGATCAGGGTTTATGCTGCTCTCCCTGTCCAAAATGTCAATCACAAATTCTACCGCATCAGAGGCTTACAATGTCGCTGGTCATACTCCTCACTTATGCAATCACTTGTGTAGTGCTCATCAAAATGAAGAATGTTTTGAAAATTTCTACGGATGTGATGTATCCCTGAGCAAGAATATGTCCTCCATACCAAAAGGTGAGGGTGGAATTGCAGAAACCCAGGCATTGAGATGCTCCCATAATTGATCCTGCAATCCAAGATTCCTTCATGCTCTCTTTGTGGGGTTCCTCCTGAGTTTTTCCAAACAGTCCCAGAATCCTGTCCTGTGAGGAAAAGGCAGAAATAGTCCTATGGTTACCCACATCTTCGGAGGCCACTTGGCTTCCTTGACCTTGAGCTTTCACAACCTTTGCGGACATGGTTGTAAGGAGAATCTTTCTTGCATATTGGCATCCTATTGCCATGGGTCATATGGCTATTATAACAACTGCAAGACGCCATGCTACAATCAAACCCAACGTAAAGGCTATTCCCACTACAGACACACTCTGTACAAGAAGAGATAAACGATCTCCCACCAGATATCTCACCTACAATATATAAACATAGAGGAAATTATTCACATGTTACAAAATATTCATGGACTAATTCTGTTATAGGAAGAAGTTGATCTTAAACAGTAAAGTATGTGTATTCAACACCATTCTAACATCAACACATAGGCTATTTATGTGAGAGATAGATATCTAGCATTTTGGATGACACTAGGGAATGTTGATCACATTGGAGTGCATTCAGACCATCCATATTGTTATACAGAATGATCAATGACACTATAGAATGTTGATCATAGAGGAGTGTAATCGGACCATCCATAGTGTCATCCAGAAGGTTGGGTGACAGTACGGAATGTTGATCACATTGGAGTGCATTCAGACTATGGAATGTTGATCACATAGGAGTGCATTCGGACCATCCATAGTGTCATCCAGAATGTTGGATGACACTATGGAATGTTGATCACATTGAAGTGCATTTGGACCATCCATAATATCATCCAGAATACTAGATATCCAGCTCCTTTTATGTGAGGCCCATGAAGAAATGCTGACTATGAGGTGAATGCAGTACCACATTAGCCTCTTTGGTGATCCTGGAGCAAATAGCTCCACTAGATTTCTGGTCTTCATCAAACCAGCCAACCTCAAATGTAAGGATCTTTGACAGCATGCTCTCCCGAACCCTTTTTGTGAGATATTCCCCCATTGCTGTGAAATTGTAGTGCCGGAGCACATTAACTAGGAAAGAAAATATGCCCAAACTGAAAAAAATGAGGGAATACATTTTGGTTTTGTATTTCATCTCGTCGTGGTCTTGAATAAAAAACACATAAATCATAGAGCCAAGGGTAAAGGAATGAGTGGGTTGAACTTCTCCAAAGGCTATGACACCTAAACAACCCAATAGAGCCTGTTTCCATTTTGAAGCATTTAACATCACCAGTCAGAAGGAAAGGGAAGAATTAGAAACCTTTTCCTTCTGTAATTTATATTTTTGATATGTCTGTGATACAGAAAAGTTTGAACAACCATTTCCTTCTGTATCTTATATTGTTGATCTGGCCCTGATACAGACAAGTTTGAACTTGATTTGCTCATAAAGTTGGATCTCCTTGCTCTCATAGATGAAGAATCTCTTCTATCTAACCCTTCTACCTACCCTGCCTTACATGTTGCTTCTTAGAGATGGACCAAAGTGGCGTAGGCTTCATGGTCTCTGAATATCAAATCATCACGGTCACCAGTTTCGATCACCTGACTACCGTGAACCACTGCAATAAGGTTGGTGTTGCAGATGGTGGAGAGGAGATGCACAATTATAAGCGTTGTTCAGCCAATAAAAGCATTATCTAATGCATCTTAAATGATCTTCTCCGACTCTGCATCCAGAGCACTAGTGGCCTCATCTAATAGAAGTTGTCGAGGATCTCTCAGCACTGCTCTTGCAATGAAATATTTTAATTCCTTTCTCAAATAAAAGTAGGGAAGATCATCTTCTTCTCAAGGCAGGGATTTGGTCATTATATATTATTAAAGGAAAAAATAATACAATAATCACTATCAGGACTCTTGGACAGGAGTGGAAAGATTCTCACCATAGTATTTGTGTGGTCAAGTTACTTTTTAGCCTGGTATTTCTTGGGTTGTGCTAGATTCTTCCTAATTTCTTTGGATTAATATTCTGACCGAAACTATCTTTAGGCTTGTTGAATGGTCCTCCTTGTTAGTATAGTTTTAATGTTATAAGATTTTTCAGCTGAGCACATTGTAACTTATTCTTGGGTTTGGAAAATTCTATGAGCAAAAATATAGGCTATATTTTAAAATATTAAGTGGAGTAACACTACAGAAAAATAGAATAAACTCTTGTCATTATAATATATAATGACAAGATACGTGACTTGAGAAGAGGATGCTCTGCCCTCCTTTGGTTTGAGAAAGGAATTAAAATATTTCATGACTTTAGCTACCTCAGGAAACTTGAATTTGTGTTTCCCCTCTCTAATGCTCAAAATGTTGATAATTTATTAGAGCGGTATATCAGAGTCATTTCAGCCCGAGGTTGTTCACATTTAGTGACTGGAGTTTTTCATTTTATCAAAGGAATATGTAGTGTTTTGTGCTTGAACGATGCATGCCTTTAGGATATCAAATATCTTCTAACATAACAAGCTGAGTCAGATGTTTCATAGAGAAAGATTGTTTCAAAAACACTATTTAGAATGCAATAACCTCAAAATTTTGTAAGGAATCTCTTTGAATATTGATGCATAGTTATAATTGAATTTACTTGAACAACTTACGCCATTAAAATCATTTCTTTGTTCTTTTTACAATCAATGAAACATTGATTGGTATACAATATTTTTTAATGTTAAAGAATTTTCATCTTAGAATATTTTGTAGCTCTCTCAAACTCGAACACCCACTGAATGACATATAGGAGCTCAGCAAAGACGTCATCCCTCCTAGGCTGCGGGGAAAACTACTCAACTTCTCACATCTACATAACTCTAGACGAGTTAAGGACGAAAAATTACCTAGCCTTTCAGGAAGCTCAAGAAGCCCGGAGCAACCCTCAAGTTAGATCCTGTAACGAAGTCAGTTTTTCAAAATTGCAAGGAAGCCCAAGAAGCCTGGAGCAACCGTACGAATCGAGATACCACAATGAACAAAGTATATAAAAATTGGCAGGAAGATCTTGCAAACTACGATATCGACTCAACTTAAGAGTAGTAAGAGAAATCAATTGCCTAATTGTTGATGATAATGACTTTATCTTATCAACGTAACAAAAATCCAACTCCCGTAAAGATGAGAGCTCCCCAAACCCTTCCGGTAACTCCTCCAACTTATGACAGCCAGAGAGATGTAGCTTCTCTAGATTATTAAATTTAACTAACCATGATATATTTGTAGCATTCAATCCATTTAAAACCAACTGCCTCAGTTTGTAAGGACGCCCAAATTCTGGTATTCCAATCATATCCCCACTAAATTTGACCACTTTCAAGCTTGACAGATTCTGCAGCTACAATTCGATACGTTAATTTATAAACCAATAAAAACATCACTTGGAGATAATTTACTTAAAAGGTAAAATATAGAAGCAAAGAAACCATTGCACATGAGAGACATCGATAACACTTAAGTATATTTTATAGGAAGGATTACTTGCCTTGCACTGACTCAGAGTCTTGTTGTCCTTTAAACCATAGTCAATGTAAGCTAAACAAGTGAGCTTTGATACATCGATTGGTAGATTAGGCACTTTTCCGGCTTGAAGAAACATCAGCTTATTAAAGGGTTTGCTGCACTTTCCTTTCACAATTGTAAAATTTCCCATAGAAAATACTCTTAGAGACCCACTCATTTTGTCGAGCTCTTCTGCAGATATATGAAATGGAATCGTGTTCCAATTCAACCAAATTCCTTTTATTTGAGAAAGAGGCTGTTGAAAGTTTAACACAATGTTAAAGATATTTTATAAGATCGCTAAGAAATTTACAAAATCTCACTCAATCTTTCACTTTTCCCTATAGTTTGGGTTTTCATACCTTCTTATCCCGCAAGACCATAAACAATTCATCCACAGTTCTAAGCCGGTTGTCTTTTGATTTGTTACGCCCAACTTGCAGAAGAAGATCGTGAATGCTTATCTCGCTTGTAACTTTTCTTTTGATTAGAGCTGCCTCTTCTAAGCATTTCATATCTTCGTCTCCTACAATGCATTCAACTTCATCCCACTCCAGATAAGAGAAGAATGAGCATATGTCAAGGAATGCCTCCTGAGCACTTTGTTCAAGCTCATGATATGCAAACATAATTCTGTCCTCATTGAAACTGTACTCCTTGTCACTGCTGAAAGGCTGATCTCCATGCTTAAGCCAATCAGATAATTTTTCATAAGCTTCAACTTTATTTTATCATTTGGAGATATGGCCTCTAATCACTTCCAAAAATAAGGACAACATCTACATATCTCTTATATCTCTTTGAGATGTGGTATTTTGTCCAATATGGACTTTGCATCCCTTTATGTGTAATTTTTTTTTTGCATAATACCTAGATGGATGCTTTTTGGCCTAAGACCCCGACAAATTTGTGAGGCTTAGGAATATTCAACCTTAGTTAAGGATGTACACGGAAACACACCACATCTACTCTATGAACAAAAATGTAAATGAAAGCAAATAACAAATTTTACTCCAAACTCCAATATTTATTTATTCATCAATAATAATTACATCATACATTCTTCTCATTCTATCTCAAGTATTCTATCTCTCATACAAAATATCTCAAAATGGCACTCACTCATATATTTCTTGTGATGCACCAACTTCTTACATTGATTCCTCTCTTCCTCTTCATGATTATATAATCTCCTCTCACTTGTTTTCATGATATCCTATTTTCCCCCATTTTACATTATTATATAGCCTTTAAAAGGAAAAAGTTATGTCGTTTCACTCATAATGACCATGTGGTAACCATTAGTTAACACTTATTTACATTATTAACTAGTTATTAGTGGATATTTACACACATATCATGGTATTTATGAATTTTCTTTTGTAAAAGAATATATATTCTTCATTATTATCATTCTAATATATTTTTGGATTCCGTGGTATATAATAATGCTCATATAAATCTCATAAACATCATAAAGCAACTTCATAACATGAATAACTTTGCTTATGCCTCTATCGACTTCTATCTCATACTTTTTTGATTTGTCTTCATTCCACGGTTCTTTTTTGGCTTTCACGGTTTCCTACAAAGATATCTCATGGCTTTTTCCAATGTTCGACTACTTTCTCATTTTACTTGTCACTTCGCTCTTCTAACCACTCACTTCCTTCTTTTACCCACGGATTTTATGTTTTACCCGCGGCTTCATTATTTTACAAATGGCTTCTCTCCTTTACACAGTGGATTCTCTCTTTTACCCATGGATTTTCACTTTTACTTGGGCTCTCTCTTTTACCCGTGGCTTCCGTTATTTTACTCAGACTTCTCGCTTTTACCCGCGGCTTCTCTCTTCTACCCATGGCTACTATATTTTACTTGCGGATCTCTTTTACCCGTGGCTTCTATCTTTTACCCATGGTTCTGCTCTTTATTTGTGGCTATCCTTCATCCTTCAAGGCTACTTATCGGCTTTGGCAGCTATTTCCTTAAATTCATGGCTATCTCAAAATGGGATGAAGAATCCTATCAACATCATACCCCGAATTCGACATTATCTCATCCTCAAGACAATCAGTGATGACTTAAAGTCCCATTCTTCATCACTAGATGAAATTTCTTCCCGAGAGAACCTCGATATTCTTCTTTTCTATGGTGTGTGTTCTTTTCTAGTTCCTCCATTCCTCAAGGATTTTGTCTTGGTCCCTCTATTCTGGTATACTTGTGCTTCCTTTGAAAACTTGAATGAATCATCTTCTCCATTATCATCTATTGGTATCCTTGTACAATATCCAACATATTTCACTGGTAATTCACCATTAAAATCCTCATCCTTTTTCTTCCATCTTGTTCATTTTGTATTGTACCATATTTTGACCTAACTATACTTTTATTCTTCTCATTTATCACCTTTTCTTTTCTTTCTATTTCTTTTTGGTTTCTTTTTTTTTTTTTTTACTTCCGTTTTCTTTCTTAATATTTTCCTTCCTCTTCCTACAACATCCTCACACAATGTCACAGTTTCATTTTCTCCCTTAAAACTTAACTTCCTTATCTCTTCTCTTTTTATTTTTTGGTTTTCTAGTTTATCTTCCATATGAGTCTTGTTTTATTTCCATGATTTCTCTTTTTGTGGTTTGGAAAATTCTATGGATGTATATTTCTCAGATGGTTCTATTATTTTGGTCTCTTTTTCTATCTGCATCCCTTCCTCTTTGTAAAATATCTTTTCAATATGTATCTTCTTCTCACAATTCCGTAGTATATGTCCATTTTTTCCACACCAATAACATGTTATCAACCTTCTCCATTGACCATTTTCTTTGTATTTTTGATACTTTCCATCCCATCCTTTATTGTAGTTATTGCCTCCATAATAATGATGATAGTTTCCTCTATTATAGTTATTTCCTCCATATCTCCCATAGTATCCTCTGTAGTATCCCATTTTATTATCTCTTTGAAATCCATCATGATATCCATTACTTCTTTGATAACTCCAAAGGTATCCTCTTCCATTACTTTGATCAAGTCTTTGTCTTAGTTTCCTTAATTCATTATGTAGCTTCTCCAATTTTAATACCATTTCACACTCTCTCCTCCATGGTTCTCGCTTCTAGTTTTGATGTCATTTCCACTGCTTCAATGAATGTTAGGAACTATTTTCCCTCAATTAATAATCTTATATAAGGTAACAATCCCACAATAAACAACTCAATTCTCCTTTTCTCATTTGGTGGTTCATCTAATTTCAACACTATATTCTTGAATATTTGATCAAATTCCTTAACCATCTCTCCTTCCTTTTGAAATAAATACAACATTTTTCTCACACCTTACTCCCTCTACCCTCCTAAAGATATTAGTTAGCTGGACCTACAAGGGACCTGTAGTGTGTGAAATCTTAGTTAGATTCTCCCACCACTTTTCAATTTCTAAAAACATGGGCTTGACTTGTTAGTGTGAGTTATCCTATGTGTCCTCCTCTCATGTTGGAGGGTCATCTCACGTGGGTTAGGTTTAGGTTTAGGTTTAGGGTTTCATATGTGTCATGCACTAGGGTTACTCAAAGCACCCTATATGTACCCTTTTCTATTCATTTATGAGCATGCCAAGACACTCCGCTATCTTTCTTCTATGCAAGCTTTGTTTTCATTGAGCAAGTTCTTCCATTACTTGATCATTTTTTCGTTTCATCATTTGGAGCTTTCACGATTCCGTGGAGTGCAACTACTTCGTGGTGCCTCATTTTTGATTCGATTCTCACAAAATCTTTTCATGGTATCGTGAGCTGAGATCGAGTAAACATGCACTTGATTTATTTTTGTTGTGATTACTCTTACTTGGTTTCATTATTTTACTCTGCATCCAAGTCTTTTGATCACTATTTTCTAGGAAATTATCTTGCTAATATCTCTAACAAGATTTCTCAGAAAATTTTTGTGTTTTTTTCTTATGCATGTTGTCTATGGTTACAGGATCCTTGAGTTCTTCAGTCATGGTTGCTCATCAACGAATCGCTATTCCTCTAACCATTTTTGGATCTGCATTAAACGCCATCACTTTGTTTATTCACGCATGGCCGCATTTTCTTCATTCCAGGCGTTTTGTGGACTGTTCGAGGCATTTTCTTGGACCTTCCAGCATTTTTACTATTCGGCATTTTTTTATTGTTCGGGCATTTTTAATCATCTACCACGTTTTCTTGATTGTTCAGGCATTTTTAATCATCTGCCACATTTTTTTGATTGTTCAGGCATTTTTTAATCATCTGCCACTTTTTTTTTGCTTCTGTAGACTGCGTGGACTGTGGAATTCTCCCCTTGCACCCACACACTTGAAATAGCTCTCTTTTACCCAAATGGCACAGTAATCTCTCATGGCATGACCCTTTTTACCTTTACATTTTTCTTGGCGCGGCTGTCCCGACATCATTTTTGGTAAGTTTTTTTTAATTCCTTTCCTTTTTTAAAATCAGTCTATTAAATCCTCAGTTTTCTAGCAAAAATGGCCTGAGTTCTTCTTTTAAAAAAAAAAGATTTCCTTTTTAAACAAAAAAACCACTGCCTTTTACAAAAATGCCCCGAGTTTCCTTTTTGTTTAAAAGCTTTCCTTTTAAAACATAAAATCAACAATTCTTTTTGGTATGCGTTTTTAAATCAAAAAAATCTTTCTTTATTTAAAATATACTTTCTAAAAACGCCTTATCTTCATCTAAAAATTCTTGTTTTAAACACCTTCTTTCAAAATCTTCTGTTTTAGAAAATATTAAAAAAAAAGTGCTTTTATAGTGATTTGCTTAATTAAAGCCTTTTTTCAACATTCATTAGATTTAATTACATTAGATCTAATTTAATTTCACATTATTTAAACTATATTTCTTTGGCATTATAAAATTTGGTCTCATTGGTTTGTTGTATTTCTAACCTTCCGTCGAGTGCCGAAGACGAAGGGTGAGGTCCAGATTGGCGGGTGGTGATTCCCCTTGCAATACAAACAAACCCTGTCTCAAATTCCATGTTGTTTCATGATGAGCATACATACGACACCCTTTACATGTGTTTAGGGAACTTTTTAAATCCGTTTGCGGCTTATTGGCTTTTTCTCATCAAATTGTGGGAATTGGTTTTTGCTTTATAAGTTTTGACTCGTTGCTTGGTTTTGAGCACTTATTTAGTAAAATTTGCATGTTTTTCACACTCTAGATGATGGGATCATTAGATTTGTAAACGCACTAATTTTATAAAGTGCCGCATTCAGGGGGTGTCTTTGTATTGCTTAAGTCGGCTCATTTTTTTGAACTTTTTCTATTCCTTTTCATGGATTTTTGAGCGCGTCTGCCATAGATTTCTGACAAAGGGATTATTTCGTGCGGCGTGAGACACTTTTTCTCACCGCCAAGGTTGGCTTTCGCCGCTTTACTATTTTTTGCTTGTGCTTGTTTACGGTGTTCCTCTTTTGTTGCACTCCATGAAACACTATTGTGGTATCCTATCTTGTGTGTTATTACGCTAATTGCAAGATGAGTTACCAAGTGTTTCAAACCACACGCATGGACCCAATTGTAATCAACACACTAAACTATAAAGTGCCGAAAGTAGGGGGGTTGTTATTGTCCTGGGTGGTTGTGTTTCTTTTCTGCATTTCTTTCTCTCTCTCTCACTATGGATGTAATTTCAATTCCTTTTCTTACACCATTCAAAATTTTGGAATGGAGATTAAAAATAATAATGAAACTAAGGGCAAAGGGTTATACCGCATCACCATAGGGCCCGAGGCTGAACCATTTACGACAAACTGAAAAATCTAAATGGTTAAACCATAGTGATGAAGCTTTAGATCTTCTCTTCATGTCCATTTCTTGACTTTCTATTCCATAGTGAGGCGTCACGAAACACCTACATCTGCGTGGAAAATGTTGGATGCGATGTTTGGACAACTAGATGACATGAGAGTGCATGAGTTGGAAAATGAACTACTAGGGTTAAATCCTCCAAAGAAAGCTAGTTCTTTCTCCTAAACTACCTGCCATAATCTACTCTAATGCAGGTAAGACTATCTTTCCTAATTTAACTTTTCAAGGGACTAAGGAGAGAGAATGCATGAAAATGAAAGCCTACACTAAAGTGACGATACACCAAAAAGGAGGGGTGTGAGAGTATTCTTCCAATGTGTGAAAAATAGAAGTAAAATGCATACTAGAAGGGGTGATAACAGTTCTCCACAATCTAGCAAAATGCATTCACAACAACATCTCAAACATACACAATGATAATAGATCCCTGATTTAGCATAAAAATAGACACAATATTCTTGTAATGAAGGTTGAAAGGGAAAGAAGAGTGCAAAAAAACACAGTAGGGGAAGATACATCCACAAACTTGTATTTTATTGCTTCATGATATGCACAATTCAATCTATTACAAGATAAGGGCCTAGATCACCATGCAAGGATTCCACTACAAGGGTTTGCAACACATTGGCTTCAAAAAGAAATTTTGACAGAGCTTTGCTACCACTAAAACTCTCCTTTACAATGATCCCAACACTCCAATTTATAGAAAAAGAGAAGAGAGAGAGAAGGGGAAAATGGAAATCCTGAAATCTATCCTTCAACCACTTGTAAGATAAATTAAATGGAGTGAAATGATTGTATGTTACTTGCAAAAGGATCCCCATATTGTCCCAGGTGCTATAGTAGAGAAAGAATGATGACCATGCCTTTTAATTGCACTCCCAACTACCAAATAAAACACTATCATAAACCTGACCACATTTTATGAAAATTCCACATCCATTTCTCATAAAATATGGAATTTCATGATGTCCGTGTGTCAATCTTGAAGCCATGATTCCAATGGTACCGCTTTTGTGTGATTTTGTTGAGAAATGCAAAAGTTATGACCTTCCCAGCGGCGACTATTTTGGAGTCCGACAGGCTTTTTTGTCATTTGACGGGAATGAGCATTAACTGTCTTGAGCCAAATATATTTATTTTATTTAAATATATCTACGTTCATTAAAATTAAGAAATATAGAAAGTCGTTCTTGTTCCGTGAAAGTCTAGTTTTATGAAAATTGGAGCTCGGAGTCAAAAGTTATGGCCGTTTGAAGTTCCGGGGTCAAACTTTGACTTTTCTCTTTGATTTGTGGGTATTGTAGAAAAATCAGGTCCACATGTCCCGGCTGTCCTAGACACATTCTTCGCATTGGCGATTCGGGATTTCATGTGTTGTTATTTTGCCTTTGCGTGTCTCGCTCATCCCGCACGTACTTTTGTCCCAACTATCCTAGACGAAAATCTCCGCACCACCCGCAATAGAATGACTTGCAGAAAATCAGCCGATTCACATCCCGTGTGTACTTTTTCCTAGATTTCCCAGCACCATATGGAACAAAAACTTCCACTTTTTCCAATTTTCACTGCCTGCGGCTATTTTGGCTTTGCACGTCCTGTCCATCCCGATGTCCCAACTATCCCGTGGACCGCCTAGGACAAAAAGTTCGAATTTTCCAATTACTTTATATTTTGGCATGCAAACTTGAGTACGAAAAACCTTGGTACAATTCACACTTTGATACGACCCGCAACCTTGGACTCGCAATGCATTAAAACAAGCCTGCGACTTTATTTTTGCATTTTTTCAATTTTTCCTAACTCGTTGGGATTTTTCCTTGGATGGGAGAGTTAGAGAGAAGCCAAAGGGGCCCCAAAACATGATTTTGGGCATTGAATCAATCTACTTGTTCGGGCAAGAATCGATGCATGTTATCAAAATTTACCTTGAGGGTGAATTTGGACAACACCAAAATCATGGGTATTTTTATTTTTGTGTTTAGATCTCATTTTGAAGCACATTATAATGCATTCATGTTATAACACACTCATGTTATAACATGAGCGCGCGTTATATCTTTTTCATTAGAAATTGCCAATCCATAGGCTTGAATTTGACTAGGATATAAAAACATGAGGTTTGGATTATGTAATCCATGAATAAATCCATGTTTTACAAAAAAATAGTAATGTTAAGTGTACACCAAAATTTATCTTGTGTTATAAAATAATATTCCAAAGAAATAATACTATGTCGTCAAGCTATGTTTTACATTTGTGACAATATATTTCTTTCTAAAATATGATTATTTTAAGACTTTCATCCTTAATTTCTTTTACTATTTTCTTTCCAAAACACATGTATACTTTATACATAATTTATGATTTTTTCATCCAAATTTTAAAAAAAATGGTTTGATCTAAACTCCATTCTACATGCATTAAAAATCAACTATTTTTCTCAAAATTAGGGGGTGTACACAAAATATTTCATTTTTGGGATGTGTTCACTTTGAAAATTAGTAAGAAAAAAATCTATTCATAAAAAATATGAAAATTTAGTTGGACCTCATACATGGTCTTAACTAACTTTCTACTAAAGGGATTTGTAAAATAGTTTATGGAACTCAAAAAATGGGGCACACACACACACACACACAATATTATGTTATATTTTTGACACAGTTTAAATAGGAACAATATTTCTTCATACCAAATTTGACCTTAATATCCACCATTTAAAGAAAATAGTAGTTTAGAAACTAGTTTCCGAGCACTTTGTGATTCTTATTGTTATCACAATGTCAATTTTGAGCATACACATGCCAAATTATTTATTAAAGTTAAATTTTTACTGATTTTAGGGAAACAAAATGGCCACTTTTGACACCCTTTTGCCCCCAATTTCCATGCATTACCCCAATACTAATTTTACTACCATTTGTGGCTTCTACAATGTAAAACACTACACATTAGGAAATATCAAATTGGATGTTCATATTCACCACTGTCAATATTACCAACCATTTTTCATATCATGGATAATGCTCTTCAATATAACTTACTCTTGGGTCACCCTTGGATACATGATATACATATTGTTCCTTTTACTTTTCACCATTGCGTTTAAATCCTACATAATGGAATTGAGCACATGATAGCTATTGATCCCGATCCTTTTAGTATTGTCAATTTGATGTCTCATCCATTATTTCCTTCTAGCATTCCTCCATTACAACCCATCCCTATGGACATTCTTGATACTTGTATTTTTGGTGAAACTAGCCACCACTATTATCCCAATCCTTCCTCATCCATGAAAAATTATATGGATCCTAGCACCTGCAATCCTTCCCTCATCTCTCGTAACCCTCTCTTAACCCACATTTACTACTCCCCTATTGGATCTTACTATTCAACTTCCTGATGCACTTGATTATTCTACGGATAACAGTAATGTCAACATTTACCTCACTAACGATAGTTTACGTAACCTCAATTTTACCCAATCAACGAAGATGAATCTATGTTTCATTCTCTCTATGTTGCCACTTGACATGGGAATTATTGAATCACGCATGATGTCTCTAATATTTTTACTACTATTACCCATTTCTTTGATAATATTTATACCCCATTACAAAATAAAATTAAGATATTAAATTCTCCATGAATTATACACCATATTGCCATCCAGGATCATCTTGATACACCACAAAATTTTTGTGTATCTTAATTGATCGTGACCTCCTCATTTTTCCTTTTAAGTGACATCATTCTAGTCTTAAGATTTCCCACCAAAATGGTATCCTTTTATATCTATCATTTCATTTATGGATATGACACCGATCATTATTGATCACTATTACTATTTACATTCACATTCATTATCACCACATGTGCCATTGAATTTTCATACAAACAAAATGTTTATACCTATGAATATTTCCATTATTTATGAATTACATCCTATTACATTACACCCCTTCTTATAGATGTAACATATATTCATGGTTATATTATGATCATGTTTTCCCTTAGCCTTGCATTATCACCACTAAATTTTAGGTCTCTCTTGATCTACGACCCATACCATTGGATTTTGAACAATATTTGTTCAACATATATCTGGAACACTCACCTTAACTAACTCTAGCATTGAATTTCCTCTGCTTACTAGCATGAGCCTATTTTTCAATGAATAATCCCCGATTATCAACCCAATAAGACACATTGACTTCATACCCTTAAGGCCCAAGGTATTCCTTACATCGATGAGGAATGCATTACACCATTATACTACTTTCATTAGACTAGACTATTCTTTGACTCTCGTTTCACTAAGCTTCATAACATGGCATAACCTATTGGGTTTGAACACTGGGATTGATGAACTCTTAGATAACACTTTGTATCCTAGTCTATAGGTTTCCTAAAAATTTCACTTATAGATTACTAAGTTCATATCAAAACATGGGGCATGAAACTTTTTCATTCCTTCTTTGCATCAACTCTTAGCTTCATGATCATTTTCAAGAATCTTGGGTGTATGGATCTCCTTCATATTTTCACATTGTTAGAAAATTTTCATTATTTAGTACATTCTATGCTCAATTGTTTGGAATACAGGGAGAGTTTGGGGCACCTATTCTCATTTATATTGTGTCTTTACTTGTAAAATTAGGTCTAGATCCATTTGCAATGGTATGGTCTATAGGTCTATTGAAGATAGTTAAATAACTAAGGGATTCATGGGAAGGCTACCCTATCCTATTACACTTTTAAGGGAAGATATCATAGTTGTTGAATAAATTTGGTACATAGTCATTTTCATTCATAGAGGTTAATTTATACCTCTTTCTTCTTCTTTTTCTTACACATTTCCATATTGGGTTACATGCACCTAACACTCTAGTTTCTCCTTAGAAAAAATTGATGAGTGATCACCCCCAATCCTTCAGTAAAACTCAACAAATAGAAATATCCATGTAAAATCAAAGCATGAGCAAACATGTGTATTCTTTCCTTGTTTACATCTTTTCATTTCACATATATGTAAATGCAAATATTTTTTGTTATATGTTTTATTTGAGTTATGGTTAATTATCTATCATGGACATTGACTACACTCCAACACCAATAGTGATATCAAAACTACAAAAAAACATTCAAGCAAAGGAAAAGTGTGTTTACACACTTAGTACAATTTCCTTTAAGCATGCAATTTTAATTTCATACTTAAAGGGGGGAAATGTAGATACTCAAATTTAGTAATTTACACTTTAGAAACCCTTGATTTGGTTGTCTTTATTTTTGCAATAATTTTATGTAGATACAATGGAATAGTGTGTTTTCATCATGTTGTTTGTAATAGCATTTCAACTTCAGTCCTTTAATTATTTTAAATGCTTTACAAGAAGTGTGGATTTTTATTATTCATTTTCATTTTGCTCAAGGTGACTGAGATGAGAGGAAATTAAATATGAAATGTGTAGCATAGGATTTGATTATATATGTTTCATATTTATTTTAATAGGCATGTCTTACAAATAATATGATTTTTGAAACTTTTTCCTCCAATGCGGTTAGTAGAACGTGGGAAGAATGTTTCGTGAAATTATAAATCAAGCTTTAATTATATATAAATAATCTCCATGATTATTTCTTGTTTGAATTTATAGTTGAAGTGGAAATTTGATAGTTGATCATCCAATTGTGCTTTATAAGCCATTATGATGGGCTTACAATGTTAATCCAAGGCATCGATTCTTTGCTTTAGCCCTTAAATTCTTGGTTTCTAATCAAATTTTATCTTACAACACTCATTATGTCATGTGAAATATTTTTCTTTCAATATGTTGTTATAAGAATAAAAAAGAGGATTTGAGTTAGATGGCTCATTATATTTTTGAAGCATTTTAAAACATTTTCAAAGACTATTCTTAAACAAAATTTTCTTGAAATCATTAGTTTGGTTGAATGTTGATAAGCAACATGTGAAGACGATATAGTTATCATAAAAATGGCATGAGTACAATAATTACTATTTTCAGTTGGAATTCTTTATAGGATATAAAATAGAAATAATAAATTATATTAAGTATTTATCTTGTTTAGATACATAAAAAAATAACTATTTGATGATGGGGCACCAACTTATTATATTATGTGACTTCCGCAATACGGTTGATTGTGAGAAACATAACTTTGTAATGTGAAGTGACATTGATTTTGGAAAAATTTGTAACTCGACAAATATTTATACATTTCTGAAAATTACTTCCAAAAGTTGTGACATTCTAGTTTAGGAGGAAACACTATCTATATACTAATACAAAACATTAAGAATATTCATAGCACATATTTGAAAAATAGATTAGTTATTTCTTCTCCTTATTCTAGTCAATTAGAATTCTTGTAGGATAAGAAGTAAGAATAGGAAAGGAACTTAATTACATGAATTGTCATTATTTGTTTTAGACTAAATATGTATATAATATTAGGAATACTATATGTTAGTACTCATATATTTATTTGTAAGGGATAAATGTAATATTTGTATATTACATTAGTGTGTTAGTGAGATATTATTATGGTTATATTAATGTCATAATTGTGTGGGAAAAATAAAATATTGCTATATTATTAATATGAGTTATCAAAAACTCATTATTAATAATGTAGGATAATATATATTAGCTGTGAGTTTGTTGAATAAATTACTCACGTAGTTATTTAGAGTTGTGTGAGAGATCGTTGGGTTTGAGACTGATTCTATAATACATAGGTGAGTAAATTGTGGGATTGAAGATTGGATTTGAATACTTGTATTAAGGATATCATTCTCCTATATATGGTAAGATCACTCACCATGTAGTTGATCCGGTGATGTTGAATCAATAATAAGAGTGTGTTTATTGTATAATTTGATCTTTGCAAAATTGTCTCATATCTCTTATTTCTTCTTTAATTATTTGATGTAATTGCTGAAATTTTAGCTTCATAGGACACTTACTTTCATAGTATATTATTACGTGTTAATTATTGACTATTTTTCTTATCATGAAACTACCAATATGTTTCATTGAATTCTCTATCTCAAACAACTTTAAGATATGCCATATGTCTTAAATGATATGGGAAAAACTCATAGCGTAATATTTTAAGCTGATAATCTATGTAGCCTCTAGATTTAGTCATTAGCAATAATTTCACATCACTACAATTAATAATTGTGTTAATTATTCTTAACATGTTACTCTATTGTCTTTACAATAAATAATCAACTAATATATTATAATGAAATATAGTGAAAATTATATTAATAACAAATACATTGAATTATTGAATTTCACATGATTCTTAAATATTTTCCAATTGTAACTCCAAAATCAAATCAAAAATGCAAAAGGAACTATTAGGGACTTTTCAAAGTAATAATGTCCCGTAGGGCGTAGTCGATAGCAAGTTAAAACCCATGTGCAACACAAACTACATGAGGGTACCTAATTATTATTATGATATATATTTTGGGTTTAGATTTCATCCCAAGCCAAGATGTCATGCTCAAGCTAGTAGGGTAGTAGTAGTACCCAATACCCACACAAGGCTTCTTTTAAGGTTTAAACCATATTGTAATTAGAAATGAGACCCACATTGTGTAAAATCTAATGTGAACCTTAACCTTTTTAACAATGGACTACTCCATCTTTCTCTCCTACTTGTCCTATTATATAATGGATGTATGATGTGGAATTATATGATCATGTTACTAGTGATAAATCCCCTAAGACAATGAATAGTAGCCTCATGAGGATATAAATTCCCTATTAGAAAATAGGTTACACAATTCATTACAAAAATGCATGTGAACCTAGTTAAGGAAAACCTCTTAAGTCAGACATAAAATGATACTCAGGAAACCAAATCAAGAAACAACAATAAATAAGTGTGTTTCCATGTTAAAAGTATTCAAATCCCTTAAACTAACTGCTGGAACATAACTATTGTAATATTATAATTGAAGCTTGACCTTGGGAAGTGTAATCGGGATGTTATTCCATAGGAAAGTGAAACATGATCTTCCTTGAAATGTGATTAAATCCTCTTGTTGTGGATAAAGAACCTATTTTGTATATATTACTTAATGTGTACTAAATCAATTATCATTTTATAAATGAGTGAAAGAAACGCGACCCTAAATCCTTAAACAAAAAAAAGAACTTCACATCCTTTGGATTTACACTTGTTTCCATTGTGTAACGAGGTATGATATAAGATCAAGATGCATGCCCTTAGATGTGAATCCTAGGGGTAAGACCTAATAGCCTTGTGTGTAAATAAATACCCTATTAATGAACGAATGAATTAAACAAGTAATTGAAATAATGTGATTTACCCTTACTAAATGAGATACACCATAAGTTAAATGTTAAATGTATAAAAAAATCTAGCTAAAAGGAAAAGAAATGTATGATTCACATATTATGAGCCTTTATAGAACTTAAGTTAAATATTGAAAAATAATTGTAATAAATGTGTAATCCTAAAATATCGTACTGCATGGGAAGACCCTATATATAAGTCTATACTATATTCAAATTGTTATGTCATGCCTTGTCATTCGACAAAAAGTGTCCTTGAGGTGCATCACATGTTTTCATGTTATCTAAGTGGGTTAATGTTGGGAAAACATATCTTGTGTTTTTTATAGTGTTTGACCGAATAGTATGTGTACGTAAGAGAAAAACATATAAGGTAAGGGTGAGGAGGAATACATGTGAATGAAGGTGGAAGGTAGAGTGCACGTGTCCTAATTTTCCAATCCAATGTTGATTGCGAGAACTTACTTTTTTAGGAGGAACTACCATGAATACAAACAAGACCACAAGAGGAATATTAAACAATATATGTCAGTGGACTGCCTAGTGTATCTAGATCTCGGGAAGTGTGATACTTCCTAGATGGTTGTCAATCCACTATTTAAAACAACTTAATGCAAGAAATGATGTAAACCAATAATGTCCTATTGTAGTTGATATGATTTAGGTATCTCATTCAAGTACAATAAGAAAATCTAATCTAATAGGCTAGGTTATGATCAGATCTAGAATTTAGACAGGTAAATAAGGTGGTTGGGACAGGTTAGGGTCAAGCTTTAGGTGATTTGGTTTATTTAGGTAAATGTTATGGGGTTGTTGTTATATAAAGATTTACTGACACAAAGACCGACGCCGGTTTGGTATGAATGATGTCATTTGGGGAGAGATCGACAACGGTTAAGTTTAACCGACATCGGTAGGGTCGGGATGATAAAATTTTATAGAAGTTTTGTTTTGGTGATTCTCTCGTGCTTGCAGAGAATGGAAAAGAATGGTGAGGTTGATGATAGTGTTGGGAATACTCGATATTTCGGAGGATGTTATGGAGGGTTGAGAGGTTGTAGGTGATTAGGTGGAGGGATTGGCAGGAGGGTGAGAGATGATGGGATGTAAGGGAGACTTGGAATCCCAAATAGAGATGAAGAAACTAATCTAAATAAATATATGGGAAGGTGCATATCCAAATGTACTTACTTGTACTTGTAGACCTGGTGGTTGGATGGAGGTGATGGTTGATCCGTGGAACTGATGGTCGATGTTGTTGTGTCCGTGCTTCCCAAAACGCTACCATGAATTATTTTCCTTCTTATTAGTGCTTGGTACTAGTTTAAGATGTTTGGATGTGCAGGAGTGCTCTGGTGCGTGCTTGCATGTAGATCTCTCTTCTCCAAAACTTGAATGATTATTCCAACCCCTCAAACAAGGTTACAAAAGTGAATATATGGTAACGATGACAGTTTAGGGTGACCGATGTCAGTTTGAATTTGAGAGGTGTCACATAAGATTGGAAATCCTAGGTTTACTAAAAAACATAGATCTTGACAATATTTTTGGCCAGCTCTTTCCATTGTTCGGATCAAAATGGAATTTTACACTTAGATAAGTAGGCATGTGGTTAGAGGAAGAATAGGCATGTGATTTTAGGGTTGAACTAAGTCTTAGTTAGTTATGGTAAGTGGATATTGAGTCCTAGTAAAAAGGAAACATGCTAAGAATAGGTTTATGATGAGGTGTCTAGGTGATGTGGTGGGGTGAGGTGGAAATTAGTTTAATTAAGGTAATTAAATAATGAATATTGTGATAATGTGCATTAATTTAATTGTAGGTAATTAAATTAATATACATGTGGGGTAAAGGGGGAGTGTGACCCAAATTTTGTGTATACATTTTTCCCTTTTTTTCACGTAGCTTGTATTGGTAAGCGATGCTGATAAAAATAGGAAGTGATTACCTCATGTGTGGGTGAACAGTGATCCCTCTCAAACTAGACACTAATGAAGTGTAAGACAGATTGGTGGCGAACGGGTTGATAAAGGTGGAGTTAGTAGAGGTGACGGTAGGTGGGGAAGGGTAGTGGTCAACTTGGGTAATAGGTAATAAGATAGGGTCAAAATCGGTAATAGGTAGTGGCAATCAAATGCATGCACATGTATAGATTGCAATGTGGTACCAAGTTAAAGAGATTGCAAAATCCACATCATCCAAGGTTGATAGGTTTATCCAAACAAGTGTGAAGTGATTCGGTATCCAAGGTATAGGCTATGGCCTCGAAACATAACATAGGTCGGTGCGAGAATATTTAGGTATGTTCCTGCTATTACGAAAGGTTTGGTTGGGATAAACGGAAAAATAATAGGTAAGGTATGGTTGTTAGGCTAAAACAACATAGGTAACAACATCACAAGGTATAACGAGTACATAAGGTCAATGGTCACACCAAGTAGGTTAGGTTCAAGAAAATAGGTCATGGCACGGGTAAGGCTAAGGTATAGGTAAAATAACAAATCCCGAGATGCAACTAAGGAAATGTAGGGGTAGTTTGGGCTTATAGGTATGGTTCAATATGTTTCGAAATGATAAAAGGTGTTTGAGAAATAATGGGTGTAGGAAAAAAATCCTAACATTAAAAACCAACTATCAGGGTTGACCGATGTCGGTTATATGGTGACCAACATCAGTTGGCTAGGGCACAAATATGACCGACGTCGGTCATGTCGAATTGGGGTTAAAAAAGGAAAATTATACTTTTTATGGAATCATTTTTCATTTTCCAATTGTAGAAAATGACAAAGGAGAGGTGGAAAGTTGGAAAGCAACAGAAGGAGAGAGAAAGAAGAGTTAGCGAGCCTCATAGAAGGTGATTAGCATTGTATGGCGGGGCTTCATTGAGATCAAGTTGAGTGATTTGATTGGTTTTGAGGGTGAGGTGTTGATTTGGGCATGACAGAGGTGGGAGAGGGTTTGGGTGGACCACCGATGCAATGGATAGATGTACCACCAAGCAAACGACACCGATATGAGGTAGGATTCTATCATGATCCTCCGCTTGTTCTTTGAAAATTTTGTTGTGGAGATTGTTTTGTTGAAAATTTGGGTGTAATTTTAATTTTTGAAATTTATGGGTAAAAATGAAGGAAATGAGGGGTGGGAAGGTCCAATGTAGGTTAAATAGGATTGGGAATGAAGCTAGGATAGGTTTGGGTAGGTTAGAGTAGGTATTTAGGTCATATTTGAGAATTTTTTGAGAAATAAGGGGGTTTACGGATTTTAACACCATGACAATAGCCACGTCAGCCATGTTTGTGCCAAATGTTTCACCAAATAGTGTGTGTACCTAAGAGAAAATAGATAAGGTAAGGGTAAGGAGGAATACTTATAAATGAAGGTGGAAGGTAGAGTGTGCGCATCCTGATTTCCCAATCCAATGCTGATTGTGAGAACTTCCTTTTTGCTAGGAGGAACTACCTACGAATATAAACAATACCACAAGAGAAATATTAAACAATATATGTCAGTGGACTACCTAGCGTATGCTAGATCCAGAAGTGTGATACTTCCTAGATGGTTTTCAATCCACTGTTTCAAAAACTTAATGCAAGAAATGATGTAAACCAATAATGTCCTACTATAGTTGATATGATTTAGGTGTCTCATTCAATTACAATAAGAAAATATAATCTAACAAGATAGGTTATGATCATATCCGGAATTCGGTAGGTAAATTAGGTGGTTGGGACAGTCGGTGTTAAGCTTTAGGTGATTTGGTTTATCTAGGTAAATGTTATGGGGTTTACGTTATATACAGATTTACTAGACACATAGATCAACATCGGTTTGGTATGACCAATACCGGTTAAGGATAGACTGACGATGATTTAGGTTAACTAGCTTTGGTAGGGTCAGGCTAATAGAAAATTAATGAAGTTTTGTTTTGGTGATTCTCTATGATTACACAAAGAATGGATAGACAATGGTGAGGTTGATGATAGTGTTAGGACTACTCAGATATGTATGGAGGTGGGTATGGAGGGTTGAGAGGTTGTAGGTGATTAGGTGGAGGGATTGGCAGGAGGGTGAGAGGTGATGGGATGTAAGGGAGGCTTGGACTCCAAAAAAAAGATGAAGAAACTAATCTAAATAAATATATGGTAAGGTGCAGAGCCAAATGTATTTATTTGTACATTCAGCCCTAGTGGTTGGATGGAGGTGATGGTTGATCCATGGAATTGATGGTCAGTGCCACAACCATGTTTCTCAAAATGTTACCATGAATTCTTTCCTTAAGATTAATGCTTGGTGCTGGTTCAAGATTTCTTAATGTGTAGGAGTTCTCTAGTGTGTACTTGCATGCACATCTCTCTTCTCCAAAACTTGAATAATTCTTCCAACCCATCCATCAAGGTCACCAAAGTGATTATATGGTAAGTGACGATGGTTTAGGGTGATTGATGTCGGTTTCATGTTGACCGGAGTCGGTTAAGGTAGGAAATCCTATGTTTAATAAAAATGACAGGATCTTGGTAGTCTTTTTGGCAGGCGCTTTCCATTGATCGGATCAAATGGAATGTTTCACTTAGATAAGAGGTCATGTGGTTAGAGGAAGAATAGGTGTGTGATTTTAGGGTTGAACTAAGTCTTAGTTAGTTATGGTAAGTAAGACTAAGTCTTAGTTAGTTATGGTAAGTGGATATTGAGTCCTAGTAAAAAGGAAACATGCTAAGAATAGGTTTATGATGAGGTGTCTAGGTGATGTGGTGGGGTGAGGTTGAAATTAGTTTAATTAAGGTAATTAAATAATTAATATTATGATAATGTGAATTAATTTAATTGTAGGTAATTAAATTAATATACATGTAGGGTAAAGGGGAGTGTGACCCAAATTTGGTGTCTACACGTAGTCCTAAGTGATCCATTATGTTTTTCATGTATCCGAAAATGTAAGTAAAAAAATAATTATTCTAGTATTTTTAGTGTTATTTTTATGTGTGTAAACTATGGGCATTACATTTGGTATCATAGTGGAGGTTCATGCTCTCGAACCTCGGGAAAAATTAGAGTTTTGATGATTTTGCATGGTGGTGGTGGAGATTTAAAGAGTAATGTGATATATGTTGTTATGTGACCAATGTTGTAATTGTGATATTATGAATGCACATATGGTGCATGTCGTCGCAGTGCATGTTTTTATCATGTCAATGTGCTTGTGATGACATTATTCTTTGTCCTTTTTATGGATTCAAAGAGGAGTTCATGTGTGATGTTTTGCCTTGGTATGTGTGAAAAGAATGTTATTCGGATGGACAAGTGTTGGAGTGTCTTATCATTTTTTGATATATAGTTTTGCTAATGTGTTGTATGACAAAGAATGGTGTATAGTGAATTAGAGGGTATCATGATGTGACCACCGTGTTGTGATGATTCATGTGTGTCACCATGTTTAATTACGATTGACTACATGTTGTAATGTTAGTCACTACGTTCATCTTCTTTAAAATTAGTGTAATATGTTATTTTCATGTTGTGAACTAGGGGGATATGGTGATTGTATGACCCTTATTGTGCGGTACTTGCACCTTGGGTGCATTATGTGGAAACATGTTGTATTGTAACCAATCAAAGTAATGATTGTGCTATACCACTGTGTATTTACCATGCGTACAACACTATAGTTAATGTGCTTGAATCACCATTATGTGATTAATGTAGTTATGTGTTATGTTGTGAAACTTACACTAAAAGATCCTATAGAGGAACAATCATTAAGAATGTATGTGTTGAGAGAGGAGGTGTGGACAAGGTTTTCATAATCTTGAGTGAGTACAAGTTAGGAAGTGGAGTTGGACATAGACCTAAAAACCCAATTATATATGTTTAATATGCTTTGAGCTTTCTTAGTATATTGTGGTGCGTACCACCTTAGGATCAACTTTTACAAAATAACATCCCATGTTATTTCCTATGTTTGTTGTCCATTGAAAAATCCTGTGTTTTTAACTATGTTGAGCCTTTTGGGAGAATGGGGGAATGATTTAGGTAGATATTATGATACTTGTATTATTTGATATGTTATTTTACAAGCTAAGGATTGATGACTAAGTGACAGAAACTTGATGACTACCCCTTTGTGTCTTTATAAGGCCACATAGTGACTCGTAACATCTTTATTTCTCTATACGTATTTTATTCATAAATGGATCATTATATTTTTCTTATTAGAACCAACTTTTTTTATTTATGTGTTCTTATATTTTGGGTATTTTATTTGGTTGTTGCACTAACACATGGATTTTTTGCACTACCTATGGCTATTTAACCATTTATTTTGCTTAGTTTTAAATTTGTGTTTCAATTTTAAATTTTTTTATAGCCTAGCCCAAGGCTTGAGATTTTTTTCCACTTGGTATTTGAAGCAGATTGTTATCTTTGGTTCTAATGTCTTAATGTGTTAGAATAGGGTCATGGGATCCACCATGGAGTGGTTGAACCTGGCTGAGAACCACTTCGTTGTATGGGGGTATTCTGAGTAAGTGCATAGAAATGGGGGCAAAGGTGGTAAAAATGGACACCCTTTTAGTAAAATCATTGAAACTTGATCTTCATCAAATAATTCGGCATGCCTATGGTCAAAATTTGACAAAGTGATAAGAATAAGTACCGTAGATCTCAAAATCTAGTTTCTAAACTACTAAGTTTTTTTGAAAATGGTTTAGATTAAGATGGTCAAATTTGGTGAAGTATGTCTATTTTTGTGTCAAAAGATAACAACCTATTGTGTGTGTGTGCGCCACCACCCCCCCCCACATATTTTGAGTTATATATATAGTTTTCAAATACCTTTGGTATAAAGTTATCTAAGACCATGTATGAGGTCTAATTATTGTTTCATAATTTTTGGATGAATGTAAAATTGTTTATTAATTTTCAAAGTGCATATATCTCGAAAATGAAATATTTGTGTGTGCACCCCCATACATTTGAGAAAAAAAGTCATTTTTAGTTTCTTTTTAGTGCATGTAGAATGGAGTTAAGAAATGACCACCTTTTATTTAATTTGGATGATAAATTTGTAAATTGTGCACCAAAATATATGAATAGGTTTTTACAAGAAAACAAGGCAATAGTAAAAGAAAATATGGATAAAAGATTTGAACTAATCAGATTTTAGAAATAATTATATCGTCATCAATGTGAAACCGAGCTTGACATCATAGTAGAATTTATTTTTGAATTTTATGTTTTAATGCACGAATATTGGGGTGCACAGGTAAATTTTGATGTTTGTTTGTCAAGAACGGTTTTAATCATGCAGAAATAGTCCAAACCTTTGGTTTGGTAATCCAAGGAAAATTCAAGCCAATGGATTTAGAATGTCAAACACAAAAATTTGAAATGTGAGCGCACTATAAAATAGTCGTCCCTATAACGCGCCACATTTCAATGTGTTTGTCATATGTTTTTATGTACAAAAATAAATGTTTAAGTATAAGAAATAATAAAATATAAATAATAATAAAAGAAAAACTTATACTTTAAATTTATTTTAGTAAATATAAGATGTTAGGGTCACTTTGCACCTTATGGAACTAGTCTCACAGCTCCATTTGTCACGGTTTAGAAGATAGTTTTTCATATTCTAATCTAGTTAGTACATATGTATTTTTCAGGATTTCAACATTCAACATTCAAGCTTTTAGGGTTTAGATTATACAATTGATATCTATTTTGTGAAAGAATATAGTCATTATTTAGGTTTTGGGGAATTTTGGATTGGTTATTGACATTTGTAGGAGTGTTTAGGAAGATTTAGGAAAGGTTTACTCATTCAAGGGAAATCTTCTCAACAACAAGTTTTCTAGGTGTAAGGAACAAACACTCTAATGGTGAAATTTGAATTCTTCGGATGATTTTGGGAGTTCCATAAGGAGGAAAGTAAAGAGGCACTTGAAATATAAGTGAATCCTATACATGTTGGTAACATTCATTTTTCTCTAATAATCAAGGTTTCATGAATAATTTCAAGATAGTGTAAGCACTAAAGATATGATCACCACATGGTGATAGGTTAATATTTGTAAATGTTGATAAGTACCTCTGGGAATGGGTACTATCATAAATAGACTATTTTTTACCATGGGTAAGGATCTCATGAGGATGGGGCCAATTTTTGTGAGTTGAAAACACCTTCCTAACACCCCGATTGTGTTTTTGAGTGATGAAACTTCTAACATAAAATTTAAACCCTAAACCATAAATCCGTAAACCCTAAACCCTAATAACTAAACCATAAACCATAACATTATACCTAAATCCTGAACCCCGAACTTTTATGGCTTAGGGCTCAGGTTTAGGGATCATGGTTTAGAGTTTAGGGTTTTGGGTTTAGGGTTTAGGACTTAGGGTTTAGGGTTTAGTGTTTAGGGTTACTGGTGGTAAAAATAGGGTTTAGGGCTCACGACTCAAGGTTCAGAGGATTAGGGTTTAGAGTTAAGGGTTTAGGGTTTAGGGTTTTGGGTTCAAGATTTAGGGTTTAGTGTTCAAGGTTTAGAGCTCGGGTTTAGGGTTTTGGGATATGGGTTTAAGGCTTACGATTTAGGGTTTAAGGAATATGATTTAGGGTTTAGGGTTTCAGGTTGAGGGTTTATCATTTAAGGATTAAGGGTTAGGGTTTATGGCTCGGGGTTTACCGATACCTTTCTAAGTGTAACTGCTCTCTTGAGGATAATATTCATATTCAATGTAACAACATTGAAGAGGAAAGATACCCTATCATATTGGTTGTTCAAGATGATGTGGAAGATGAGTAAAGAAAATGAAATTTGGAGAATTAGATTTCATTGGTAATTAGTACTAAGTATTAACAAGAGTAATATGGCTTCCACTACTCAACTAAGAGGCCATGACAATATTAGTACCATATTTCCTAGTCTCATGCCTAGAACCATCATTGAGTCTTCTTATGCAAAATAAACATAGCGATAAGGGTATGGCTAAGAACACACATGAGTTATCAATTGCCTAGTAAATATTTTTTTTTAATTCTAAATGGAGTCAATTGGCGTATAGCTCAATGACCTTCCATTCATTGATAATTCCTTCTATGATAAACCCATGAATGATTTCAAAAGTGCCTTTAAAAATATAGGGGTAGTCATTAATCCTAATGAAGGATGTGATGTGATGTGTCAAAACTATATATTCACAAGAACCTAATCTTCCTTGAAAGTCCCTAGTTTATCTTAGTAATGATGTTTCATTGTATCCTAGGATCAAGGAATACTTGGGTTTGTTATAGGATTGGACATTTGAACCTCGAAAGGCATGAAGAAAATGGTTAGTTAATTTCCTCAACATTTCTTGAAGTGAATTTAAATGAAATGAAATTTGGTATTTGGAGGTGGCACATGGTAGACATTGATTATCCTACCATAAAAAAGAGTGACAAAACTTATACAATGAACTTTAAACCCTAATCCCTAAACCATAAACTTAAACCCTAAACTCTAAATCCTAAACCATGAGCCCTAAGACCTAAACCATAAAAGGCTATAAATGGTGACTTAACCCTTAACCTTAAACCCTAAACCCTAACCTATGAAACCTAAATCTTGAGCTCTAAATCTAAACCTTAAACCCTCAACCCTAAAACCTAAACTAAAACCTAAACCATAAACCCTAAAGCTTGAGACCTATTTACCCTAAACACTCAACCTTAAGCCCTAAGTCCTAAACCTTAAACCCTAAAGCTTAAACCATAAACCTTGAACCCTAAACCCTAATCCGTAAACCCTGTAAATGCTAAACCTTGAGCCTTAAACCCTAAATTTTAAACGCTGAACACTAAAAATACTTGTTGGAAAGACTTTTAAAAAATATACTAATGAGAATGATTGAAATTGGTACAAAAATGTTAAAGGAGGGAAATTTCATATATCCAAGAAAAATTTGGTACAACCTTTTCAAAGCAACCCTTCCCTACGGGAAGCTTGCACAAAAGAAATGTTACCCAATAGGGCTATCTTCTTTTCACATCGCATGAGAACTATTTAAATCACTGTAATGTTTTGTGTCTTACCCACTCTTATTAGTATTCATAGAGAGTATTCAACTAAAAATGGTTCATTTGTTTCATAGGCATAAAATTCAAAGAGAGTCATCACAATTTGATGCCTTTCATATGATAATATTTTGAAGGAGGGAAATTCTATATATAAAAGATTAATTTGGTACAAAGAAATGTTACCCAATATAGTTGTCTCCTTTTTCTATATCTTGTGATATATTTGGAGATCTAAGAGTGTTATAAATAGTGAAAATATATATGTACAATATCAAGAAAATTCAATAGTGTAAGTATATGCATGGAGAAACATGTTTGGCGGAGATGTGTAGTATATAAGGTTTTTGATACTTATAGTACGAGAAGATCAAGAGTAGTTTTCACTTTGTAATCACTACTGTAGACTGAAGATCAAGTGTAGAAGATCAATACCATTAGAGTGTTTGTTCCCTAAACACTGAACCCTAAATCCTAAACCCTAACCCCTGAGCCCTAAACCCTAAATCATGGACCCTAAACCTTGAACCCTAAAACCTAAACCTTAAATCCTATGCTCTAAAACTTAAATCCCTAAACATTAATCCCTTAACCCTAAACCCTAAACCTAAACCTTAAACCCTAGGCTCTAAACCCTAAACTATAAACCCTAAACCCTAATTATTGAGCCCTTAACCCTAAACCATAAACACTAAACCCTAAACTCTTATTACAAAATGCTAAAACTAAAACCCTAAAATATGAACCCTAAACCCTAAACATTGATCCCTAAGCTCCTAAAACTAGAAACCTTAAACCCTAAACCCTTAACTCGACATGCAACATTACCAACAAAAGAGTTTGTGCTTATATTATGGTTGGATGAGGATCAACTTTCGAGAACCATATTCATATTCGGTGTATCGTCATCAAGAGGGAAATTCCTTGCCTTGTAAATCAGTTCTTTTTAGTATGATGTGGAAGATGAGAAAAGAAAATGAAATATGTAGAATTATGTTTCATGGGTAATTAGTATTGTTGATGCGTAATCATAACACGCCGCAATGTTTACAACTCGATGGGTTAAAACTATCAATGTGATTACATAATGTAGAGCTTTTCCTAAGTGTTTGAATTTGCATTTGGGAAAGCTCTCCGGATGAAGGCCAATTCATATTCCTATATTCAGTGCACACATACAATTTGCAGAGGATCTACTCTAAAACATACTCTAACTTGCCAAGGAGACAGGGTTGACAAATATGTAAGAAAATAAACCTAAACTAACCAAGGTGATGCACCAAAGGAATGTTGAACACTTGCTTTTCCATTTAACACAAACCATTAAAAATGTGATACTGTATCCATGCATAGATAACAAAATTGTAAGAGAGATCATGAAGATCCAATGAACATAAGAGAGGGTGAAATCATCCATGAGACTTATTTTATTGATCCAAATATTTGATACCAGCAATTCTGATGGCCAAGAGGCACAACCTTGCATTATAGTTGTAAATGGGAGGTTTGAAACTCCACAAATCCACTTTATGAAAGAGAATAAGGGAGGTGCAAAAAAATGTCCAACCTCTAGAAAATGCCCCTCCTTATAATATATAAGAAGATGAGGGAAGGAGATAGAATAATTTTTAAATCCTACTATAACAACCCAAGAAATGCATTGAATTCACCTACAACAATGATGGGTTCCATGACAAATCTCATGCCTCCATGTATTGTTCCTTGTTGGGCAAGAAAGGAAGCCCATACCTCATTAATGGTGGTAGGTGAGAAACTGTGACCTTATCAAAATGGTGAACTGTATTTTTTCATTTTAAACACCAAGTCCACTAATTTAAATATATCTAGATGGATTTGTGTATAATATGTCGAGATATTTTCAAAAGTCCTCTCTTACCCAAATCCAAGCTCCTACCAAACATTATTAGTCATCCAAGGTCAAGGTGTCATTCTAACTAGTGATCTTCCTGTTTTGGAGTTTGAAAAGCATGCAACCTCTCGAAACCCCAAAATTTAGACTTTCAGACATTTTCACTTCGAGATTATTAATTGTTCATCCACAAAAATTGCTTGATAGTTCCGAAAGTCCAAAATGCTAAAGTCCGAAAGTCTAAAATTTCAGACTTTTGGAATTCAGAATTTTAGACATTTCATGTGATTTTCATGTTTTGGGGCTCAAGACTTCTGAAAATCCAAAGTTCAAAACCTTAAAAGTCTAAAATTTTGAAATTTTGGAGTTTCCTGTGTTTCGAACGTTTCCATCATTTTTCCAACTTCGCGCCCGAGATCTCGAAACCACAAACCCAAAAGTTTGAAATTTTGTACTTTCGGAGTTTCAAGTTTCGGAACTTTTCATCCATTTTTCCAAATTCACGCCTAAGATCTTCGAAACCCCGAAACCCAAAAGTCTGAAATTTTGGACTTTTAGAGTTTCAGTTTTGGAACTTTGAAGTCATTTTTGCCCTTGTGCTTCTCCAAAATGCTGAATTTCTGAAATTTTTAGGATTTTCTCCATTTTTCTTTTAGCTCTAATATTATTTGAAATTTCCATTGGCCATCCTTTCTAATTGTAATATCATTTCCATTTTTGAGCTCTAATTATAACCTTGTTTTTAGGAAATGAATGTGAGCTCACATGATTGAACTATTCTCACCATTTCTCTTATGTAATATCTTTTTTGATCAATTTTTCCTGAGGGGAAAAATTAGATAACAAGTACTAAGTATCAACAAGGCTAATATGGCTTCTGAAGTACTTGGCTAGGTGGGCATGACAATGTTAGGACCATATTTCCTAGTCTCGTGCCTAGAACCATCATTGAGTCTACTTGCACAAAATAAGAATAACAACATGGGAATGAATAAGAACACATAGGGTTATCAATCTTCTAGTAAATGTTTCTTGTTTAGTTATGAATAGGAGTCAGATTTCCTATGGCTTAGTGACCTTCTATTCATTGATAATTCCTTCTATGATAAAACCATAGATGCTTTGAAAAGAACCTTAAAAATATAGGGGTAGTCATCAATCCTAGTGAAGGGAGTGATGTGATTTCCAAACAATTTGAAATGAAATAAAATTTAGAGGTCATAACATGAATTTATAAATATATCTATAATTATAAATAAAATACAAGTAATGTTGTATCCATGAATCCAAATATCAAGGACTATCGAAGTTCTCTGAGGCAGGATCGGACATTCAGAATCGTTGAGTGTTTGAATTAGATTTTCATTGCATGTGGAGAAACATTCTCAAACATTGGATTAATGCATCTTGGAAAATAAAATTGAATCTCAGAAATCCTCTCAAATTCCCAATCTAGGTCATGTTCCTAGTCTTGTTTCTATTTCGAGTTCTAGTTAAGTTGTGGTTCTTCAAATATAGAATATTCAAGAAAGGAATCCACACTTGAATAATTATATCCATTTAGATTGTTTGAAATGCTAATTGCAAAATGGGAAGTTCTATAGAATTCAGTTAGTGGAAGGTGGGGTTGTGCCCTTATTGGTTTTTTCTAATGACATCATTGGTAGCCTTTCTTTCTAGTATTATCGGTAGAGAACTCCCCATTCTTGTCGATAAGTTTAAAATCTCCCGGCTCACGGAACTTGATTTTATTAGGATGTAATAACAAGGATAATTTTAGCGGATATTAATAGAAAAAGAAAATAATTTTGGTTGGAATTACTTACAAAATACATTCCTTCGCTTTGAGATTATCTTTATAAATGCAATTGAGCTTTCCAACTCTCCATATTTGCAAAATTTGGGTTGGATTTACATTCTAGACCTCCTCAAAAGTGTGAAGAAAATGGTGAGTTCATTTCCCCAATCTTTATTAAAGAGAATTTAAATGAAATGAAATTTGGAATTTGGAGGTGGTACGTGGTAGACATTGATTGTCCTACTACAAATTTAATTATTGATGATTAATTTTTATTAGTTGGATTTATTTTCCATTATTATGATAAGTGTGTTTTTGAGATTATCAAATCACTTTTTCAAGTTTATCCATGAGAATATAATTATTATTGTGGCACGAGTTGACGAACTCCTTAAAGCCTCCCATAATTACAAATACCTCTCCTATGAAACCTCATACAAGTCGATATATGCTAACCAAACTTGTCATACCTCCTTGAGATTGAGAAGGGTGTTTAGGGATTCTTTTATCTTGCTTGAAGAGTTTGTAGTGTAGACAAACTAGGAAGTGACCAATGAACCTTACTCTTGTGCAATAAAAGGTAATTTTGGTAAAGGAAAGTGAGAGGAGTATTTGGATGAATGTTGAGCAACTAAATGAGTGAAATAGGTGGTTTAGTTGTCTTAGAACATGATGAAATCCTAAAATCCTAAAAATATCAATAACCAATCAATAACGCATCTAAAACTCCTACAAATATCAATAACCAATCCAAAAGGACCAAAAACCTAAACAACACCTATATTATTTCACAAAACATATATTGATTATATAATTTAAACCCTAAAAAATTGAATGCTAAATGTTGAAATCCTAAAATTACCTATGTGCGACTAGATTAGAATCTGAAAACTATCTTCTAAACCATGACAGATGGAGTTATGAGACTAGTTCCATAAGGTGCAGAGTGACCCTAACATCTTATACTTAAACATTTATTTTTGTACATAGAAGCATGCCTCAACCACATATACCACATAGCACACAGAATGCGAGCGCGTCACAATGTGCTCACATTATAGTGTGAGCATGTTATAACATGCTCGCATTTTAGGCTTGGTAACAACCAAACCTAATAATTTAGAATGCACTCACACTTTAACCAAACATGCTCGCATTTTTCTTAAAATCATATTTGTGTCCACTTTTTGGCCCCCATCTTTGTGCATAGGTTGCTTCCCCGAAGGAGTTACAAATAACTAGTGGGTTGTTAAACCACGAGTTATTATGTAACTTCAGTTAGAGGTGTTTCAACCTTACGTGCCTAGGGCCATAGGATAACTAGCCTCTTTTGGGTAAATCGAAAAGGAAAATTTATCTTTATTTTATTGTTTGGGAGGTACATGGAGTTGTTTTATGATGCTTTGTGAGGTATGTGGAGTTGTTTTGTGATGTTTTGGAAGGTATATGTAGTTGTTTTTTTATGCTTTGGGAGGTATATGAAGTTTTTTGTGATACTTCAGGAGGTATATACAGCTATTTTATGATGCTTTGGGAGGTATATGGAGTTTTGATATCCATTGTTGAACCCCCTTACAAAAGGGATCAACCTGTGTTTGGGCATTGATAGTTAATGGGAGAAATTTACAAGGTATCTCCAAGCTTAACTATTAATGGTCACAATGGAAAAATGTACGGTCAAGTCACCCTATTGACATCGCACAACCATATCTTGTTGTCATGCGCCAACACCCCTTCTTGTCATGTGATAACATTTCCTCTTGTCGTGTGGTAGAATTTACTCTTGTTATGTGACAACTGCTTCCTCTTGTCACGTGTCAACCTACCTCCTCGACACGCATCATTCTACCTTCTCCCATTGCTACCACCCTCTCATCAAGGCGTTATCATAACCTCCCGTCACACGTCAAAATCATTTTTTTTTGCGGCAACATTTCTTCTTATCGTGTGACAAGTCATTCCTCTTGTCGCCGCGACTCTTCCCTTCTTGTCATGCGTCAGCTAGTGGTTTCCATCGGGTGACAACAAAGAGTTTATAATACAGTAAAGACATTAATGACACCATATAAGGTAGCTCAACAACCGGTTTAATGAGGTATGGTACCCTATTTTCCATGCAAGAAAAGTACCATTGAAAAGTGAACCATCATGGTTGCCCATACCTACGTACAAAAATTTAATGAAGGATGTTGGTTGGTAGCTCCTTTTCTCTATATATATGTAGATTCCCCTCATTTGAAGGGGATGGATTTTGAAATATTAAAGGAACTCTTCAAAATTGTTCCAAAGACTTTTTAAACTGCAGCCTCAAATTTATGCATTTTGTGAAGGATTCTTGCCTTGTGCCTATACTTGTAATGGATTGTGCATCATTTTAAGCAATAAAATTAGTGTTTTGTGGCTCTTATTTCCCTAGCTTGATTTATATTGCATTTCTTTCCTTCTATTATATTTTTAGGTATATTGTGCATATTGTGTTCCTTTGCAGGGCTTAAATTTTTTTGTGCTCCACGAGATTGGAGGTTTGAATGTGTTTTGGGACTATGGAATTTTATCTACCCTCTTCTTCCCCATTTCCCTCCACTTTCACTCACTAGGAATCTCTCTAGTCTTGTTTTGGTGTTATCGCCTCCCTTAGTTTAGGATTTACATTTATGTATTTCTCTTCCTCTAGTCCCTTTATCAACACCAAATAGAACTTTATCAACACCTCCACCATGTAGACCCTTTCTTCAATCAACTAGGGTTCTCGGGCACTCAGATGGCTCATCTACAACAACCAAATTAACCACCTCTAAACCCCTATGTAAATTTCACAGTAGTAGTCCACTTTCCTTTAATGCAAAAATCTAGTCCCGATAGCAAAATTAAAAATATCTAATACTTCACTATAGAACTCCCATCGACCACATTTAAGGCATTAAAAATGTCCGTGTGATACATGCGATTGCCAAGATGGATGTTGTGGTCAATTTTTGGCTTCTTATTTCAAAAGAAAAGTGTTGTAGTGGTTCGTAGGTTGGGAGTAGGATCCATTCATAATTAAGATCAATTATGCATAGCTCTTTGTGGCCAGTTTGGGGAGAGGGCTGACAACTTATCCCTTTTGGAGTAGATGACTACAATAAAAAGGTAACCAACCGAATAGATGATAGACTTCAATTCCAAATTCCAAAGAACATGGGAAAGGATCCTAATTACAATTAGACCAACAAATAAGGTTCATTTCTCTATTTTTTAAAGCTCTAAATTATGATATATCCATATGATACAATCTATGGGGAATAACCGCACTTAGACGCTTATACCATCACTATTAGAGCCGATAATTTCCTAATTCAGGTTAGTAAACTCACAAACCTAGGCAACCTATGCCACTTTATCCATATATAGGAATCCTAATCCTAATCAAATGCCTACAATAGCTCCCATCCCTAATCCAAGAAATCAGATTTCAAATGAAGCTTCTGTTAGGAATATATTGTTTCTAACATTATTAATAGTGTGTATGAGTTACTATTTGTAAAATTTAATATTTAGATATTACATTATGTGAGTGAATGATGAGTTGTAATAGACAACTCATCATGAGGGAATAAAGGGATAGTTAAAATAAAGGTGGAGAGTTAAGTGGGATGCCGAGTGATCATGAGAGAGATATCAGGGGATAGAGTTGACTCCTTACTTTAAGGATGTCATTTACCTATATATGTATGTAATCCCTCCAAAGATAATTTATTCGGGATGAATTGAAAGATACATTATTATTCCGTGAATAATATTAGAGAAGCTTATTGTGTTGAATAGAAGAGATATTGTTTTTGTGTATAATTTGTTGCTGTACATTTCTGTAAATCTGATCCAGGTCTATCATTTGGTATCATAGCGAGGTTAAGATCCCCGAACATTATATAGGTAGATCCATTGGTATTTATGGTTGCCTCTATATGGTTTCTTCTTTTGAACGAGTTTTGTGGATTTTTTAATAAATCATTTTATTGGATCTCGTATTTTCTAGATACTACAGATAGTAAATTTAGAGCCTTATTCATGATTGTGTGCTGGGAGCTATTCAAGTGCATGTTTTTGAGGAGATCTGCATGTCCACTGGGATGAAGCTATTACATAGGCGTAAAACCAGATCTTTATTTTGGACTAGAAAAACTATACGAGGGTTCTGCTATAACATTTTCCACTAAAGACTGGCATTACTTTCTTGGCAAAAGACAGTTTTCATATTGATCCATATGCTTTGAAGAATCATCAAAATTCCGCAAACTGCTCTGACCAATTATTCTCTATGTGCAGTCTCATCTTATTCTTGGCGTCTAGGTAGAAGAAGATTTGAAAAAAAAATTTGTTAGCACTGTCTAGATGTGTATTGAGGCGGACCATTTCAATCAATATTTGTTTGAGTATGATTTTTCAGATTTGCAGACCACCGAGATTGCGTGAATTTATTGTGGCTATCTTTTTGAAGACTCGAAGCATTTTTTCCATTTGGCTCTTACTTGATCCCTTTGACTCACCAAGTCGCCGCCGTATTGATCTGCTGTGATTTGGGTGTTTTCTGCTGTGGAAACCAAGTCCGAATAGACCTGACTCAGGCAATGCAGGTTGTGTATATCCTCATTTTATAAAGCTGAATTAATATAGAAAAGTGCAGATTACTTTTGTATATATTAGTGCGTCGACTTATATATAAGTCAATTTATTAATATAGATCAATATTAGGTGGTCCGTAGTATCATTTTGTGTCATTTATAAAGAGTCTTTGTCGAGTTTATGTCGGTATAGTCAAATTGTCGAGTCAATTGTTGTCCAGTAGTTGTGTGTCAGTCAAAATCATTGTATTGTTATAATACTAGTCTTGTCATCATTAGTCTCAATAGTCATTTTTTTAAAAATCACAATTTGTTTATCTATTAAAATCCAATCTTTAATTGGATTTTATGTTAGTCATCAAGATATGTGTTTGTCATATTGTCAAAATAGTATTATCGAGTCTTGTCAATAGTGTCCTTGTCAAATATTAAAGAAAAATAAAAATTGCCTCACAGACGCATTTTCGGTGTTATCCGACGTCTGGAAATAATTGTTTTCACATTGGGGAGAGACAAAATAAAGTACAATGTGAAACTTGATGAGCTTCAAAGATATATTCTCGCTTTGGAGTTAGCGACATGCGATGGAGGCAGAGGCAACGAGAAAGGAGGACAACCAACGATCCTCTCGCCGACCGCAAGTGACGGGGCGGATGATGAGTTTGTGGCATATTTTTAGTTGTGTGTTTCATTGTTTGTAATAAGAACAGATGTCACATTCCTGTTCAGAGTTGTATTTCCTTTTATAACCTCCTGATGTAAATATGTTGTAGTAGAAAGATAAAAGCACAAGAAAAAGTAGCATCATGTTTTTCTTGAAGAGGATGAACAGAGGTTCATGAGTAGGGGCTCGTACCTAGGACAAAGGTCTGTTTTTGTCGAACAGGGGTTCGTATTTGGTGAACAGAGGTTCAGCATACCAAGATCATGAGCATGCAGAGGCAGGCATGCTGTAGAAGACGTGTGAATGTTTTTCTCTACCTTGTTCACATTAGGGGAGTGTGTAATAGGGATTAATAATGTAAACAATAGGGGAGTGAATGTTACGAATATATTGTTTGTAACATTATTAATAGTGTGTGTGAGTTACTATTTGTAAAATGTAATATTTAGATATTACATTATGTGAGTGAATGATGAGTTGTAATAGACAACTCATCATGAGGGAATAAAGGGATAGTTGAAATAAAGGTGGAGAGATAAGTGGGATGCTGAGTGATCATGAGAGAGATATGAGGGATAGAAGTTGACTCCTTACTTTAAGGATGTCATTTACCTATATATGTATGTAATCCCTCCAGTATAATTTATCCTAGAATGAATTGAAAGATACATTATTATTCCGTGAATAATATTAGAGAAGCTTATTGTGTTGAATAGAAGAGATATTGTTTTGTGTATAATTTGTTGTTGTACATTTCTGTAAATCTGATCCAGTCCATCACCTTCCAATTCTTCTTCTAGTCCTTCAAATGAACTCCAAGAGCTTATGAAACAATTGCAAAACTTAGGAAACAAACCCAAAATTCTAGACTTTATCACCCTCGCCCAACCTAATAAACCCCCATATTAGCCAAACAGCCACTTGTTACTCCGTAAGCCGGTAGGATATTCCAATCATATAACCCTAATGCAATTTCACATCTAGGGTCTTGCTTCTAACTCAAAATAATATAACATAATAATATGAATGGTGTTTCCCATGCAACCAACCACATAATCAAGAAACATGCTTCAATGGTGCTTTAAATCAAGCATTGATGGTGACTACGGTGGGTTTTCCTCAAGAAAAAAGCTAAGAAGGAATTTTGCAATAGGTAGGTAACCAAGAAGCACCTCAAATGAGACAACACTTGTGAATCGAAAGCTGAATATTTCTATGGAATAAATCAGTCCCCTTCTCAAAGTGTGGAAACCCACAAAAGGTATAAGAAGAGGAATATATAGGAAGGGAAGTCATCTAATCCAATTAATTCTCACGCTTCTATCACACTTCGAGGTATAAGCAATCAAGTGTAACCCTAAACATTTGAGATCAGCCAAAACTACCTTCTAAGACAACTCAGTGTGCCTATTCTAGTAGCCCATGTGTAGGAGAAAGTCATGCTATGTAAGGGGAAATAGAAGGATAATCCGTATCCTTTTAACATTATTCATCAAATTTAGAATACCAATGTAAGAATTTCTATGTGGGAATCATTGAAAAATTGAGCCAACGGGATTTTTAGAAGCGACCATGGAGAATTGGTTAGCATCAAATGATTTTCCAGATTCAAGAGAAGGTTCTCACTAATGCAGCTTCTAAAGAGGGAGTTCATGGAGGTTAGCAAGGTAAAAGCATGAAGTCTCCTCAATTCTATATATCTTGGTTATTGGGAACAATGTTGTACATATGACGCATGATTAACCTGGGGGCTAGTAGTTTGGTAATGTAAAAATAGATTGAGATTAGTTGGGCCTCGAAATAAGAATTGGTTTCCAAAGGAGTGGTATAGTTAGATGGGATATCAATGGGGAGTGTTGGGATCATAAAAGGTTTAAACCTTACATTACACGCATGTCCTAATGTCATAGTTCAGTAGGATATATCAGTGATTGACTTGCCACCACTCTTTGGAGTGTGCTTGTCAAGAGACTTCATTGCCAAAATTGGAGGCTGCTTATTAGTTGATTAGTCACATCTAATATTCAAAACAAGGTATGGAGCTAAGGATACAATCCAGTTTGAACCTATTGAAAATTTCCATATTGAGCCTCATGTACTAAGCCCAATCAACATAAATTTATCATCCTTTGATCAAGAGGATTTCCCAAACACTTAGGAAATAGATACCAAAGTTGGGGGCATCCTAGATTTGACTCTTGATGAATGGGAAAACGAAAGTCACGAATATGATGCATACAAGGAAATAGAGGAGGTTGAGTTGGGAGTTTATTGTTTGCACGAGGAAAACAAACCCCTTCCTAGCCTCACCAAATTAGATGATAAGGGTGATAATGAAGTATGACAGCTATTTTTGATGGCTCAAGGAGTAGGCAAGGCACTAGAGGAGGAGCAATGATTTTTTCACCACAAGGTATGAAGTACTACTCAGCTTTCCATTTTTAGTTTACTTGTTCAAACAATACCATTGAGTATGAAGCTTTGATACATGGATTGAATTGGGAAAGAAAGAGGGGTATACAAAACTTGCAAGTGTTTGGGGATAGTGAGTTAATTGTCAACCAAGTTAGGGGAAAACATGCTACTAAGAATGATCTACTCAAATCCTAAAAGGATTGGGTATGGAATCAAATTGATGGTTTTAAAGCGCATTAATATTTGAGCCATACCAAGGAAGAAGAATGAGGTTGGGATAGGCGTGGCAAAGAATTGGAGCAACATTTGATGTTGTGGAAAATATTAAAAGAGATAAAGTGTAGCCACATATTGATGTAATTGTGAGGCCAACTTTACCGGACAATAACACAAGCTAGAAGGTATTTGAGAATGATCAACAGATCATTAATTTCTTACATGAGGAGGCTGAGTTCTCGGTTAAAAATCTAGAGAAATTGGAGCAATAGTATGGTGATCAAGTGGTCCAGCTGAGGAAAAATGAGCTACCAAATGGTCAAGTGACTATAGAGTTAATATTGAATCCTAATGATTAGTTCTGGAGGGAAAGAGAAAAAATTCAAGTAAAAGGCAAGGATTCAGAGCCAATTTTAGTTGGAGAAAGTAAAAACTTCAAATTATCAAGGTAAGCACTAAACAAGAAAAATATTAATTTATACAACTTTGCCAAGAATTTCTAGATGCGTTTTCTTGGGGCTATGAATATTTGAAAGGATTTAATCCTAAGCTGGAACAACACATGATTGAATTGGATTTGGGAGCTGAACCCATCAGGAAAAATTAAAGGTCATTCAATCCTCGTATCGAGCCTCTCATGAAAAGAAAATTAAAAAAATCATCAAGCAAGCATCATCTTTCCAATCAAGAATTCTTCATGGGTAACAAATACTCTATGGGTTATGAAAAAGAACAGGGAAATCAGATTATGTGTGGATTTCCATGACTTGAACATGAACCTCGTCTTAAGGACCACTACTCACTTCCTTCCATGGAGAAAATCCGTAGGTGTTAGCCGGTTCCTAAAGGTTCTCATTACTCGGATAACTACTCGTGCTCTAATCAAATCGTGGTAACAAAAGATGATGAGTTCAAGAAAACCTTCACCATGAATTGGGAAAATAAGCTTATAAGAAGAAGTGATTTGGATTGTTAAACATCAAGGTCACTTTCCAAAGGACGTTGGATATGGCATTCAAAGGACTGATCAAAATATATTTCTTGTGTATCTAGTCCATATTATTGTATTCTCGAAGAATCCAACAAGTCATCTCTTTCACCTCGTAAAAGTATTCCAAAATGTAGGAGATTCAGAGTGTCTCTGAATCAAAAAGTGCATATTATTATCTCATGAAGGAAATCTCTTAGGCCACATTGTGTGTAAGGGAGGGTTAGAAATTGGTCTAGAAAGTGTAGAAGCTATTTGAGCATTTCCATTTCCAAGTCATAAGAAGGCTCTCTAAATATTTTTAGGGAATAAATTTTGTTAGGAGGTTTGTTCCTAACTTTTCCCATCTTGTCAAGCCACTAACACTGATGCTGAAGAAGACCATAGTTTTTCAGATGGACTAATGAAGGAAAAGAAATATTTAAATATATAAAGTAGGCCATTACATAGGTTTCAACCCTCATAAATCCATATTTCTCAAAGGATTTAATTTTATACGCTTTTGGAAGCATGAATGCAATATCTACCATACTAGTACAACCAAATCAAGAAGGACTAGAGAATCCTATCACATTCTTCATCCAAAGCCTTCAGATTATGAGGTGAGATATTCATTCATTGAGAAGCATGTCCTTGTTATGATTAGAAGTCTAAAGAAATTCAGACATCTAGTGTCAAATAACAAAATTCATCTATTAGTTTCACATGCTTGGTGTAAAATATTTTATTTTGAACAAGAAAATTAATGAAAAGAGAACTGCTTGGATAACCAAGGTCATGTAGTATAATATTGATATAAATGTCACCAAATTAGTTAGGGGAAAATGGTTGTGTGAGTAGCTAGCTTCTAACCAACATGTTGAATCAAGAGAGGAGGTGGAAGTTGTTATGATGTTGCAAGATAATAAAAACAAACCACATGTGGTATACCCATTCCTTGTTGGACTTAGGATATTGTACATTTCCTTTAAATAGGTCAAAATCCTCAAGGATTGAATAAGCCCAAAAGGTGGTATTTCAAACTTCTTTTCATCCCACATGTGCTTGTAGATAATATTTTGTTCAAAAGGGATGTGAATGGTGTCCTCCTAAGGTGCATCAAGACAGATCAGATAGAGAGGGTACTGCACAAGTTTCATGATGGAGAGGCAGGTGGTCATTTTTCCCCAAAAGCAACAACCATTAGAATCATGAGGGCTGGTTATTACTGGCCTAATATTTTCAATTATTACTACTCATGGATCAAGAAATGTAAGAAGTGTGCCTTCTTCATAGGTAAAGAGAAGCTAGCAGCCCTCCCACTCCATCCTATCTCAGTTGAGAAGTCCTTTCATGCAATGGGGGCTTGATTTTATTGGGATGATCAATCCAAGTTCCAACCTAGGTCACAAATGGATTCTTACAGCCATAAACTACTTCACTAAGTGGACAAAAGCAATTGCACTTAAGGAAGCAAATGAAGCTAGTATTCTAGATTTCAGAAGGTATTACAACAAGGTTTGGTGTTCTTTCCACTATAATATCAAATAATGCCTTATATTTCATTAGAGCAAAGATATCTAATTGGGATGTTAGAAATGACATCTATTTGAGAAATTCTTCTAACTACTACCCCTAGGGTAATGGGAAAATAGATTCCATGAACCAATTCTTCTCAGGATCATAAGAAGAACCCTCAATGAAACTTAGAGGACTTGGCATACCAAATTGAAATAAACCTTTGGAATGATAGAGTCACTCCCAAGAATTCAATTTATTATTCCCCTTTCAAGTTGGTTTATATAAGGGAAGCAAGGATGCAAATATCCCTAGAATTACCAGCCTTGGAGCTTATCAAGTAGTTGTAGTTGTTTGAGTTTCCAGCCATGGAAGTCGGAGATATGCAGAGCTAAGAAAATAGGCCATGAAAACAATGGAGAAGGACCAAGCTCAAATCAAGATGAGTTTTGATAGAAAGGCCAAAGACAAAAATTTTCAAGAAGAAGACTTGGTTCTGAAATGGGACACAGATAGATATAAACTCGGAAGGCACTCCAGGTTTGATGTAATATGGAATGGCCCTTACTTTATTTTAGGATGCAAAGAAAATAATGCTTTCTAATCAAAGAAGTTGGATGGAGAAGAAACTAATGGGAGTATATTTCTTGTAAATATTAGTTTAGAGTTTATAATTCCTCCAAGTGCTTACAAAACATTGTTCCGTTATAGCTAGGTTTTATTCGTAGATAAGTGCTTGTGCACTCTCTCGCATGTTCTATTTGGGATGTGTATGATTTTGTTACTTATACATGGTTATGATTTGTTGCTTTGCGCTTTCTAGTTTCAGGAAAAATATGATGATAAATTAATGTCTCAACAGTGTTCTAGAGAAGCAATAGGTTTCAGACATCAAACCAGTTAAAAAATCGAGTGATTCCATACCCAATGGATGAAAAGTAATTGGTCTTTTAGATCTAGCTGAAGATCACCCCATAGGTCCCCAATTGTTATCTATTTTGATACCTCCCATGCAAAAATGGATTAACTCCGCAGTCTATGCATTGATAGTTAATGGGAGAATTTTATAAGGTATCTCATGGTGAGCTTACTCGCCACGACGAAGGTTTGGAGAAGGATTTGCATTAATGGTCAAACTAGCAAAATATATGGTTTTTCACATTGTTGGTGCATGTCAACTCGCTTCTTAATGTTTTGTGTTAATGCCCCTTCCTATCGCATGACAACACTTCCTCTTATCATGTGACAACCACCTCTCCTATCGCATGACAACATTTCTCTTATCACGTGATAACCACCTATCTTATCACATGAAAACCACCTCTCCAGTGAGACTAAAACATTTCCTCTTTCACGTGATAACCACCTATCTTGTCGCATGAAAACCACCTCTCCTTTCCTGCAACAACATTTCCTTTTGTCGCGTGGACAACCATCTATCCTGCCGCATGACAACATTTCCTATTGTCACATGACAACCATTTCCTCTTGTCACATGAAAAACACTTCCTTTTGTCGTGTGTCAACCTCCCTCCTTAACGCACATCATTATACATTCCCCATCACCGCCACCCTCTCATTGCATGTCAAGATCACCTCTTGTCATGTGTCGAATTCCTTTTTCTATTGTGTGACAAAATTTCTTCTTGTCATGCAACAAGTGTTTCCCTCATCAACGGTGACTCTTCCCTTTTTCTTGTGTGTCACTAGTGGTTTTGTCAAGCGAAACAAAGAGTATCGATATGACTAGACATTAATGACACTGCATAAGGTAGCTCAACAACTGATTTAATGAGGTATGTCACCCTTATTTTTCGTGCAAGAAAAGTACCATTGAAAAATGAACCATCATGGCTTCCCATACCTACGTATATGCATTTAATGAAGGATGTTGGTTGGTAGCTCCTTTTCTCTATATATATGTAAATTCCCTCATTTTAAGGGAGGTATTTGAAATTGTAAAGGAACTCTACCAAAATTGTTCCAGCACTTTTGTGAGTTGTAGGCCTCAAATTTATGCATTTTGTGAATGATTCTTCCTTGTGCCTATATTGAATGGATTGTGCATCGCTTAAGAAATAAAATTAGTTTTTGTGGCCCTTCTTTTCGTATCTTGATTTATATTGCATTTCTTTCCTTCTATTATATTTTATAGGTATATTGTGCATATTGTGTTCCTTTGTAGGGCTTAAATTTGTTGTGATCCACAATATTGGAGGTTTGAATGTGTTTTGGGATCCGTAGAATTTTATGTGCCCTATTCTTCCTCATTTCCCTCTACTTTCACTCACTAGCAATCTCTCTAGTCTTTTTGGTGATATCGCCTCCCTTAAATTAGGATTTACATTTATGTATTTCTCTTCCTCTAGTCCCTTGGAATTGGTAGTTTAGGAGTAGATCAACATTGGAATAAGTCAGAACTAACCTTCTATGGAGGTTTGTCTCACTCACAAAGGTCCCACAACTTAATACAATACCATGTTAGTCAAAATTAGGGTTTTGTAATGTGCAAATCCCAGTTGCTACTTTTTTGACATAAGCGGTTGTTTCATGATGCTTCGGGAGGTATATGTAGTTGTTTTATGATGCTTTGGGAGGTATATGGAGTTATTTTTTTGATGATGCTTTGGGTGGTATATGGATTTATTTTTGATGCTTTGAGAGGCATATGGATTTGTTTGTGATTCTTCAAGAGGTATATGGAGTTGTTTGGTGATGTTTTGGGAGTTGGTGTTATGATTTATGTGTACTCATGTGAGTCTAGTTATGTTTTTGATGTTGAGGATTGATGCCCCTCATTGAGGGTACGATTTGATCCCCTTTTTGACACTATGTAACTAAAATTATTATCCCAAGTTGTATGAAACCTTTATATGTGTACCTGTTGGGAATTCCATGTTGTAGTAGTCTGCTTATGTTACGAGTACTATTGTGTTAGGGGCATGTGTAATAAGTACTATGTTGTGAGGGCTATGTATGTTCTTTCCATGGTTTGGTTGAGTTCTTGTGATGTGATATAGTCATGAAGGTACATATCATGATGTCTTATGAACCATTAGTGTTGTGTTTGGCCCTGATGTGGTATTGTGATGTCAGTTTCTATTGGGCACCCACAAAAATAAACAAACTAAAATCTTAAAATAATGAAATATTAAGAGCTTGAGATTGATAAATATTGTTAAGGAAAAGAGTAATTAGGTAATAATGTAAACTAAAAACTTCCAATCTTCACAAAACATTAAGAACATGTAAAACTTCCCTTCTTCCTTATGGTTGCAATTTTACAACAAAGGTTCATTCGTTGGTGACGTGGAGTCATGATTATTTCTCCTTGCTCATAATTACCTCTTCTAACCTTGGCTTGTGTCGCATCAAGGATGATGCTTTTATAAGGGGAGGAGATGTAATGCCCTCTTTTGCTCGCATATAATAAAATAAAATAAATGAAATAACAAATAAATAAAACAAAACACGGGAAATAGGATGAATATAAAAGAAAAATAATAGCAATAAAATTTATTAAAGAATGCGTTAAATTTGGAGGATGGAGTAGGTGAAGTTTAAAATAGATTAGTGGAGGATAGGGCTATGTCGTGTAGGGTGCCATGTGGAAGGGGGCTTTGACAAGGCATGGGAATCCACATGGCATTCAGACTTGTCTTTTCCCCTTGCAAAATAATAACTCAACACTTTATTTCAAATCCAGAAGCATTAACCACCCAAAACCCAAGTTAACATTGTAAATTTAGCAGTAATACAAGATAGTTGCAGTAGTGTACAAAAGACATGGGTTTCCTCATAGATAGTAATATTGTTTCACTATGTAACAAACATGACTCTAACCTTATCATTTTACATTTTCTTGTGTGCTCCCATCTTGTGCCAAAGTGCAAGCTCTAATAAGGTTTGACGTCCAACAAAGGAAAAAAAGATAGAGGAATTTTAGCAATGATTGTTGTTGCAATGGTTGGTATACATGTATGCAAAATGTGGAAGCATAAAAAGAGAAATTTTTCCTAAATTTCTGATGATCATTGCACACTTTGGAGAAAATACTTCAATACCATCATTGAACAATGTGGCATGGGCTCATGAAATGTTACTAGTGAAGGAGAGGAGTTTAGGGTATTTTTATTAGCACAAGGAACATTGTTTCTTCCTATTACACATTTAATGCAACCAAATATGGATTCAACATCAAGAATGAAAGCTTGGGCTTTGTCAATTCTCACTAAGGAAATAACACCAAAGGCTGCAACAGAGTTCATAAAGTTAAATGGTGTGTCCTAAAGCTATTATTCAACACATGAAAAAAGGGGAATGAAGAATTGGCCACAGAAACAACATGGGTAGTTTTTTATCTTACAACTCTATCGTTAGAGATGAATTTAGGGTTGTTGATAAAAGATAGGGATATTACCACCCCTTATTAGAAGGTTTTCTTCTTCTCATCAACTTTCATTTCTCACTCCTATATGTTTACATAATATTACTAAGTCTTGAAGGCCAAATAACCATTATTGAAGCCAGAATGGATGTTCTTTCATGTGTGATTATTCACCTTCCGATTGTTGAGCAGAACAATATAAAAAAATTTAGTTGAAATCGGGCCATCAAGCTATACTATGGGCTCCACTCCCTTTGTAACGAAGGGGCAACATTTTTTTCCAAACAACTTCACAAAAAAGAGATTTGGTTTAACAGAAAGTATGAGGTTCACAACAAATACACCCCAATCTATGCAAATCAAGAGGTTTGGGACATATATGGATGCCCTTCAAAGCTTATGGAAAAGACTTTTCTCGTGTCAGATTATACATTGACAAGTTCCCTGTTAAACGTTTGTGAGTTTTGAAAAGGCATATGATTGTCACCCATTTCTTAAGGCTGCTCTACAGTTTCAAAATAGGGACATTCATTGTGCAGAATTTAATATTGATAAAAATCCAAGGGTTACAGGCATCAAGGACGACATATATGGCCAGTCAGCTAGTCAACTCTAATCTTCAACAATATCTCCCTTAGTTGATAGAGCTTCACATCTATCTCTCAATATGAAGATACTCGAGGCTAAAATTAGAGGGGGCATCATAACACTTTGCAAAGAGAAATGTATTTTAAAATTCCATTGGGACCCTTATGCAAATCATGTGTTCAATTCTGTGTAATGACTCAAGGAAGGACAGTCTTGTGGGGGTAGCAACTTTAAGGTTTTCGTGGAACAGTTGATCGGAAGGGTGAGAAAATCTTATACCAACTCGTTGCTTCTAGGCATGGTCTCCTTACCTTATCTCTTATAATTTTCATATAATTTGGTTATTCATTTGTAATAAAATAAAAATATTAAACTATTAGATACTCAAACAATTGGATATTTTAACCAAATGACTAGTGCAATCAATAAAACAACACCTCATGATTTTGCTACCGACTTATAATTTGACCTCAACTATGTCACGACCACAACCTCATGCATTTCTAAACCTAGGGTGTCAAAAATTAATGCTTGTGTCCATTGGTTTTGGTGATATATAGATGAGTTAACTAAAACAACCATTTCTATCTACCTTGCAAAGTTAAAAAAACATAAGTTCCAGAGACTTGTCGAACAACACTCAAAGCCCCGTAAAAGAGATGTCAAGTGTCGTATGTTTCCTTGTTATGTAGAGAGTCACATAAAGCATTAGATTGACCTAATTTACTATTTTTACTCTCTTTTCTGCTCCTCTAGGAGCTTTGTTACTCTGTTTTGCACTTTTAGGAAGTTGTTAAAACTGAAAAGTTGGGTTTTGTTTCAGCTTGCCACTTGGACCCTGAACAATGAAATGATTATCCGCCTTCACAAACTAGTATTTTTACTAGAAAATTCCATGGAACCTTTGGTTTGGGAAAATATCATCCCTGGTTAGTTTGGAAAAGGGGTTTTGTAGGCCTCCTGGTCATTTTCAAACTAGGTCAAACTTACTACCGATTACAAAATGGTGGCTCAGAAAACATTCGCCAATTGTACCTCATTCGTTAGTTTTGGACTCTTTCAATCCATGTGGATTTTTTTATATAGGTGCACATGTAGGAATTCATCTCGTCTAAATTTTCTTATCAAAAGACAGTTTTTGAAATGCACTTTCATAGCCTCCAAGCCAAAATTGGGCATTTTCTTAACTAAAGGAAAATGTAAAAAGAAAGTTGTAGGACCCTAGTCAAGTTAGAAAACTATCATGGAAAACTTATTAACACTTGTAAATAACTATTTGAAACTCTATCTTGTGGCTTGACATGTGAAATTTGACTTTTGAGAAAATAGTGTTTCTCTCTCTTCCTTATCTCTTTCTCTCTCCTCTTAGTTAAGGAATGAAATGAAATGAAATGAATATATGCCCTAACCCTCTCTTTTTATGTGTATTATTATTATAAAATGTAAATGGAAAACCAATAACGTTAATTATGCTAGATTTAGGTGGATTCCATGCCAATGATTTATTGTTGATTTCATGCTCACATGGTTTTGTAGGATGCAAGTAAGATGGTGAAACGATGTGATTGTAATTCAATGTGTATTATTGTAATTTATGTATGTTAATGGAGATGTGTGTGTGTGTGTGTGTGTGTGTGTGGGTGTGTGTGTGTGTGTGTGTGTGTGTGTGTGTGTGTGTGTGTGTGTTTAAGACTCATTGAAATTTGTTAATATGAATGAGATATTAGTTTTACAAGTGCTTTGGGAATTGTGCATTTAACTATAGGTGTTATTTTGATTCAAATTTACATATGGTAAAAAGGGGGTTATATATATATGTTAAGTGAAATTGTAGAGGATAATTCAACATTTTGCAAAGTATTGAAGGGTTTATTAGTGAAGTTTTGTAACATTTTTAAGATGCTAGTGTTTAAGGGAAATGTTCATCTAAATATGGGTGTTATTTTGATTCCAAGTTTTGTATTGTAAAAATTTAGATATTGTGTTAAAATGAAATTGAATTTAATAGCTTATAGTGCAATTCCAATGTGCAATTGATGATCAAATAATTGGTGTGTTGTGTTTCTTACCTTGAAAATGTAATAAAGAGATCTAAATGAAACATTCCACCCTAGTATAAACTTCGTGTATACCTACCCTTCCTATGTGATTCTTTGTAGTATAGAAAACTAAAATAACCTTAGAATGAACTTAAATCTTTACACTTGATAACACCCTTTAGCTTAAGTAACTAAGAGCCCAAGTTTGGGGTTGTCATCATAGCCTATATGTTTGACGTTCGTTGATAACCCATCAGCTAGAATCGACATGGTTAAACATTATCTATTGTATGTGGTTCCCTTCTCGATTGTAGTCATGTGTGTGGTAAGGAGAATGTGTTATCTTTAGGTAGTACTCAATTGAAACCAACACTAAACATGATGTAAAATCCTCTTGGACCGATATACATGTTGATTGGCGAAGATTGCCAAAACTTTAGAAGTCACCTTTAAGAGTTGGATCATAAATGAACTCGATACCCAATCTCATTTATCGTTTGGGTTTATGGTGCAATACTAAGAGTTAATTGTGAAACTTAACAACATTTTAGTGTATGATTAATTTGTGAAAACATAACCATAAGATGATGTGCTTGGAGAAAGGTGAAATTTAGGTCATTCTCTTATCATGTTTAAACCATCTTGTGGTGAGAAATGAGACCCATGTTGTGTAAACTCTAATGTGAACCTTAACCTTTTTAACAATGGACTACTCCATATTTCTCTCCTACTTGTCCTATTATATAATGGATGTATGATGTGAAACTATGTGATCATGTTCCTAGTGATAAATCCCCTAAGACAGGACTAGTAGTCTCATGAGGATACAAATTCCCTATTAGAAAATAGGTTACATAATTCATTACAAAAGTCATATGAACCTAGTTAAGAAAAACCTCTTAAGTCGACATAAAATGATACTCAGAAACCTAAACTAGAAACAAAAAAATAAGGAAGTGTGTTTCCATGTTAAAAGTTTTCAAATCCTTTAAACTACTTTTTGAACATAACTATAGTAAAATTATAATTGATGCTTTACCTTAGGAAGTATAATCATGGGATGTTATTCCACAGAAAGTTAAACACAATCTTCATTGAAATGTGATTAGATCCTCTTGCTGTGGAAAAGAACCTATTTCATATATATTACTTAATGTGTACTAAATCAATTATCATTTTATAAATGAGTGAAAGAAGCAGACCCTAAATCCTTAAACAAAAAAATATAACTTCACATCCTTTGGACTTACACTTGTTTCCATTGTGTAATGGAGGTATGATATAAGATCAAGATACATGCCCTTAGATGTGAATCCGAGGGGTAAGACCTAATAGCCTTGTGTGTAAATAAATATCCTATTAAAAATGGACAAATTAAATAAGTAATTGAAATAATGTAGATGATCCTTATTTAATGAGATACACCATAAGTTAAATGTTAAAATCGTATAAAGGAAATCTAGAAAAAAGGAAAAGAAATGTATTTTTCACATATTATGAGCCTTTCTAGAACTTAATTTAAAGATGGAAACATGATTGTAATAAATGTTCAATCCTAAAATATCATATCGTGGGAAGACTCTTTCTATAAGTTTATATTGTAGTGGAATTGTTATGTCGTGCCTTGTCATTTGACAAAAAGTGGCCTTTAGGTGCATAACATGTTTTCATGTTATCTAATTGGGTTAATTTTGTACAAACATATTTTTTTTTGTGTGTAGTCCTAAGTGATCCCTTGTCTTATCATGTATCCAATAATGTAAGTAAAAAAATATTATACCGGTATTTTTAGTGTCGTTTTTTTGTGCATGTAAAATATTGGCATTATTATAAACCATTATGAAAGGCTTACAATGTTAATCCAAGGAATTATATTCTTTTCTTCAGCCCTTAAATTCTCGGTTTCTAATAAAAATTTATCTTACAACACTCATTATGTCTTGTGAAATCTTTTATTTCAATATGTTGTTTTAAGAATAAAAAAGAGGATTTGAATTAGATGGCTCATTATATGTTTGTTACATTTTAAAACATTTTCAAAGACTATTCTAAAAAAAAATGTCTCAAAATCAATATTGTGGTTAAATGAGGTATATGGCATATTCATCCGTGATATATACGAGAGGCAACCCGATGGAGAAAAAGAGTGTGAATAATGTGAGCAGGTGGGAGTTGACTACGGTGTTCCGGGAGGATATCCAAGGGTAGAAGGATGTTGCGAAGGGTTTCGGCCAAGCATTGGGTGGCACTCGGGCTAGTAAGGGAGTGCGGGATAGAAGAGCTGAATGGGAGAAGGTGGAAGCAGATCTGTGCCCTAACCCTAGGGCTCCAAAACTAAAATATTTCCAGATGTTGGGGGGTAAGGAAGGAATGGTGAGTGGAACCAGGGGTGGAGATTCAGTGACCATGGCTCGGGTATCATTAGAAGGCTAATTCCTTTAAGGAGGCATTGGAAAATAGGGGCGGCCATTCCTCGAAATATTATAGCTAAAACCCAGGCATACTTGGTCGATCTAGCCAAGGACATCCCTTCCCTCACTATAGAAAATCCAGAAGTTGAAGAATATTTCAAAAATTTAACACGGGATGCGGTGGTGGGTAGGTTTAATGGATTTTGGCCTTCCTCCATAGCACCGCATACTAGTGGGTCTTCAAAAATTGGACCAATAAATGTGAAATATCTCTCTACTCCAAGGGTTTTTTCATTGTCCATTTTAGGGAAACAAAAGATTACCAGTGGTGTTTGATAGATGGACCTTGGTTCTGGGGACATGCGGGTCTATTCATCACTCCATGGTTCCCATATTTTAATCCAAATACTTATTCGGTGACCAAAACACCAGTTTGGGTCAGGCTTCCTAACCTCCCTTACATCTGTGGTATGCCCTGGAAGATATTGGAAACATCTTGGGAAAATTTATAAAAGAGGATATGGATAGAACACATTCGGGCATGTGTTCATTTCCCCAGAATTTACGTTGAACTTGATTTAAGAAAAGGATTACCTGATCGAATCAACCTTAAATTTGGTAATTTTCAGCACACCCAGGTCTTAGATTATGAGAATACCACATTCTGATGTAGACTGTGCAGAAATGCGGGGCATTTGCAAGCCTCTTGTCCCTTCAATAAGAATCAGAAATCTAAAAAGAAAATGGATCAAAATCTTTGAATGGATGGGGTTCTGTAAACCCAGATTTGGTTTCTGCATCAAAATTTAAAGATAATCCGTATAATCCTACCTCCGATGGTAAAATGGTTACAGAGAAAAATGATACAGAGATGGGATTTCAGGAAGAACACTTGGTTGGAGGTGGCATAAAAAGGGGACATACTTCAGAAAGTTTGGAATCGGATCAGGATTTTGTGCCAGGTAATTTGATGGATTGGTGAACCCCAGTGACCTTGCGCTGTTATCTCATCCGATCTTGAAAATGGCAAGAAGTAAAGAGGCGTAAAAATAAAAAAGGATGCATGGGAAGCATTGATGATTATTTTCCATCCCAAGGGGGAAGTAATTTAAGGATTGCTCTATCTATTGTAAAGTCGGTATGCAACTATTTTTTGGCTTTTGTAGCCCTATTGTTCTCCTGAGGATTTAGCCTCATCTTTTAAATAGGGAATGGGTCCCTTCAACCCGCCTTATCAATAAAAAAATTGTGGTGAATGTTGATGTTGACAATTTCGCACTTGTGCGAAATGGGCAACTCAAATTTTTGTTACGATGGATAGCCTTAGTGAAGTATACCTAAGCTAAGGGAGTTATATCAAATTATTTTGTTACTGCTGATTTGTGAAAGAGATTAAGTGAAATCTGCAACTATGTGTGCTGTTACAAAATGTAACAAATCACATAGTCTGCAATTTCATGAATATCCTCAGCAAAAGAACACAAGCCCCAAAGGATAGCTGTGTTATCTTGATGAAGACACCGGATTGTAGAGTATGTGAGGTGTATAGTTTTGGAACAACAGACATAGTGGCAGTTTTCAAGTAATCAGATTCATGGTTATTATCTTGGTGCCTATCAGATTTATTTCCGTATTCATTAAAGTTGTTGTGATTAATGAGATTGCATCCATCTATACTGTCATAAATGATTACAATTGACTCCTTTCCTACTACTTCCATCAAGAAAATATTGACAAACAAACAGTGACAATAATGTCCAAATGTAAATAGTAGGAAGGAGTCAAAATGAAGAACAAGAGAAGCTAAAGTAGTCAAACAAAGATACAAGGAGACATATCTCATTCATGGTTACTTACTGAGTTACAGGTATTCATTTTAGTTTATCACTTACGTTAATTCATTTTATTGAGATATTGAGTTGCCTACATCATTATACAATCAAAGGAAAACTGAATGCAGAAAGAGATAATCAACTCATTATTTCAATTTAATGCTTTATTCATAAGAGATCATAAGTTTTCCCACACAAGCCGTGGGATATGACTAAGTAATAGCATCATATACATGGAAATGAGAATACTACATGTGCTAAAGAACAAGAGTAGAGGAGTAAAAAGGAACCCATCATTTCCTTTCTGTCTTCTATCCCCGCTCCTCATCATCTCCATCTCCATCTCAACTCTTCCATCTTCTGCTTCCATCTCCATTTTCTTTTACCTGCAAGACAAGAGTAGTATCTGATCAAATTTTGAGCTCAGGGTACAATGTTATTCCAATACTCATGTTCTAAAGAAAATACATATTCTAAGTTCAATGTATCTAATGGTACTTGAAGGAAAGAAATACATGACATGCATGACACAGGATAAGAAAGAGATATAGATAGGTTAGCAACAAAGAAGAGGCAGAGCACATTAAGTGAAAGGAGTGGCAAGAGAAAATCAAAGAAGCTAAATATTGGGTTAGAAAAGGTAGAATCTGAAGCATCTTGTAAAAAAATAGACGTGGAGAATGACACATGAAGAAGTTGGAAAACAACTTGCAGAAGAAGGAAAGAAGGAAAAATAAACCACATGGATACAAGAGAGGCCAAAAATCCTATTTATTTCTAATTTATTTCTGAATTTTGTAGGAACAGGTTGCAACGTAAATGAAAATCAGTTTAATTGTTTAGGAAGGAAGCATCTAATGCATGAAGACAAAATATCATTTTCATATGGTTTACAGAAGAAAGAAGCATCAGAGTCAAGAAAGAGATATTTTTGCAAATTAGGATTGGAAATCTTGAAAAGGAGAGAGAAAAAATAGGATTTTGGAAAATTTTTGCCAGAGTCTCCCCTTGTAAAATTGACTTTTGATTTAAAACATGAATTGAAACACATGCTTTTAGCTACTACATTGCTTTCTAAGCTATCTGAGCTTCAAAAGAAATAAAAATAGTCAAGAAAAGTACATGTTTCATCACTTCTAAGTTGATATCATGATCAAATGAAACATACAGGTATTCCATATTTTCATCATGCTACAGCTATCAAAAGTTCCTTTTAATTTCCAAATTCAAGTGTGAATCAAAGGGCAACTACTTTACAGATTTTCAGAAGTTGCAATGAATCAAGTAAAGCCAGCATGGACAGCTCATTCAAGTAATCAGACAAGCAAGAGAGATGTTTATATCTTTTCAGAAAGGTCAAATCACAAAAATCTGGAAAGAGAAGGATTCTAGAAAAAAATTGCCAGAGTTTCCCCTTGCAAAATGGACTTTTCCAGAAAAATAGAAATGATATTTTAATGCAAAATTTAAATATAATTGCTACTATGACTTTTGAAAAGTGAAGTGCCATTACGAAAAAGAAAACTAAGTATTTTCTTCATTTTCCAGAAAAGAAGTATTTATTTCATTATACAGAATGGGATGCAATCATGTTTGCAACAAAGAAATAGCATACAACTTCTAGAAGTCATTATTCTAAGTGAAAATGTCAAGCTACAGAATACACAAGTTGGAATTCATCTTCCGACTAAAGAAATAAACTACAAAGCTCAGCAAGTTTTCAATCAAAGCATGCTTTCCAGAAATGAGTCCAACAAGTCAAGCATGTATCTACAGGGAAGAAACCACCCAAAAAAAAGCATTTTGCTTCTACATAATGAAGAAAGTATGTAAAATGCCAAATATACATCTACAAGAGAAGCAAGTGCAAGGCAACCCAAGTCCTTAATATTTCTTCCATACTTGCAAATAATCAAGTTTTATAGTTCGCTACTCGAAGAAGAAATAAACATATCAAGTATACATCTACAAGAGAAGAAGAAACGTGATGGTCATGCAATCAAAATGGAGAACTTATTTTCAAGTTTACAAATGCTTAACTGAAGTTTACCAAGTAATCCGCATAGAAATGGAAGTAATTTTCAAACTCGCCAGTGAAAGTTTTCTTTCATTACCTCAGAAAGAGAAATGAATCACAAGAAAAGTGGACTACTAGTACTAGAAAGAAGGAGTTTCATCTACAGAAAGAAGAATGAATCCACAAAGAACTTGAATTCATACAATACTATATAGCGACCGAAAAACTAATGCTCACTTATCAGAAGATACAGGTCTATAGAATAAAGGAGGTCAAATATACATAATCGAAATAAGTCAATGACTACTAAGATGAAGAAACAAAGCTCATGTGTCAAGGTGAAGAATAAAATAGTCAACACTTCTAAGTACTGAGCTGGTCTACAAGTAAAATATCAAACCCGAGTAGAAAGGAGTTCCTCTACAAATGTCAATGAAGTAAGACTCGAGCTCGAGTTTTAAAATCAGAAAGGACTGAACCCACAAAGTATTTTCATTTAACGAATATTATAACCAAGGTTTGTAAATATCTAGAGTTGTAGGATGAAAAATCAATCCTCAAAGAATTGAGGAAACACCGTAAGAACTTATCATGCCTAAATGAGAAAACAATAAAAGTGGTGGAAAATTCCTTCTACAAAGCTCGTGTTGAACTCATTAGCTATCGAATAAAAAAACCGGACATAAAACCCCGAAGTCAAAGTTTCATCACGATCACAACAGAGCAAATAAATAGATGAAAATGATCTTTAGATCATATAGAAAGGAAAGTTGAACTACAAAACTGATAAAAGAAAGAAATACCTCTAGGTTCATGAAAAACATAGAAACAGTCAAATAAGCAACTATGGCGTCGAAGGCTCAATAACAAGTATGCAAGCTCAAATACTTCTAGATCTCCAAGTTTCCATCAAAGTTGTAGAGTGAGAAAAAAATTTCCAAGGCTTCACCCGCAAATTGAAAAAACCAAATGAAATGACCAAGCAGAGCTCACAAGTGTATAAACCTTTCATCGAACTAGGGTTACAAAACCCTAACCCATGGTAAAGCATCAATGATTCATCAAATGCCAAGTGCCAGATCGAACGGTGATTAGTCCACACAGGTTCCAAAGCGATAAAGCCCAATTAAATGCCACCGACTAGAATAAATGCTCGAGCCAGTAACCCCGACTAGGGTTAGAAGATCAATGGTGGCAGAGGAACCAAGGACGAACAACAAGGGCCAGCAGAGCTCGCAAAAAACCAAGTAGCCAAGCCCAAGGTTAGGTTTCCACCACCTACGACCAGAAGGGTAGAGTCATCATGGAGAAGGGCCAGCCCACATGGACCAGCAATAATCATTTTCCAGACTTTAGCGTATGCCAATACAAAATTGAACATATTATATGCCATGATCACCGAAAAGGTGATAATTGTATTATATGCCAAGGGGTTTAAAGGTGGAGAATAATATACATGGTGGGCTAGCCCAAGGGTGAACCCCTTTATATTATATACATGCAAATTTCCTAAGTCCACAAAGGTGGCAACATCCAAAATTTCAAATGAATCAAAGGTGGTCCCCACTTCAATTTAATTTTGCAAATATGGCTAAGGTTGCATCCTTTTGCCTACACATAGGAGATGATATTTTTGCATGCCTTCACAACAGGACAGAACAAAGAAGATGACAAACTTGCATGTGCAAAGGAAGAAGACTTGCCTAGCAAGCAATTTGTAATTTTAGCAAATTATTCACCTTTCTTTCTTAAAAATAGAACAGTCAACTTCAGTTTGACTAAATTGTATCTAAGGCTGATAATGCCTATTTTATTACATGCTTTAGTTCATATTATTTTATTCCTTTATTTATTATTAAATAAAGGATAAAATTAGGATGCATGGGTGAGTACAACCTTTAGGCTATTTTTAGGAAGGGGGTGAACTTTTTTTATATATTGTGTGCTCTTACAAAGCACGGGGGATTTTTAGAGATTTTTCCCAGAGAACTTTTGATATGAGTACTGAAGCAATTTCTACCAGTTTTCCCTCTGAGTGTGAATTATTTTTTCCTTTCCAAGTTATTCTGCAGTCTTGTGTATGTCAATATTAATCTTGTGAATCAATATTCCTTGATTAATCACTTTACCCTACTACAAATCTATTATTTTCTGCTAAATTCCATTGTGCATGTTAGCTTACTAGTGTTGTTGTGAACTTCCCTCAGTACAAATTAAGTGTTTTTGCCCTTATTTCCTATAGAAAGTATTAATTGGTTCGTGCACCTAAAGAATTCTTCACAAATCAGTTGTGTATGCCACTCAAGTCAAGTTCTCATCTCAAATTTGGTGTATCAATTTAGTATTTATTTCATTTTTAGTCACCTCATAACCTTAAAAATCCCAAGAAATAGTTTAGTGAGCACCATAAGGAACTCGACCTTATAACCTCGGAGCTTCATCTCAAAATAGGTATACCCACGCACTGAGGTGTCCCCATCAGTATCTATGAGAGAGAGAGATATTTTGCAGACTTAGAAAACATTCTACCATCTCTCTGCCAGTGCACTTTCGAGAGATAACGGTTGAGAAGCAACATGTGAAGAAGATATAATTACCATAAAAATGGCATGAGTAAAATCATTACTATTTTCACTTCTAATTATTTATCGGATATAAAATATACATAATGATTTTTATTAATTATTTATATTTTTTAGATACATATCAAAACAAATTTTTGATGAAGGGGAATCAACTTATTATATTATGTTACTTCCAACAATAAACCGTTGATTGTGAATAATATAGCTTTGTAATGTGAAGTGACATTGATTTTGGAAAAAATTTGTAACTTGACAAATATTTATACATTTTTGAAAACTACTTCTAGAAGTTTTGACATGTTAGCCTAGGATTCAATGCTATCTATATACTAATAGAAGACTTAAAAAATATTCATAGCACATATTTGACAATTATATTAGTTATTTCTTCTCCTTATTCTACTAAATTATAATTCTAGTAGGCCAAGATGTAAGAATAGGGAAACAACTCTATTGAACAAACTTTCATTATTTCTTGTAGACTAAATATGTATATAATGTTAGGAATACCATATGTTAGTGCTCACATATTTATTTGTAAGGGTTAAATGTAATATTCATATATTACATTAGTGTGTTAGTGAAATATTAATATGATTATATTAATATCATATTTTTGTGTGAAAAATAGAATAGTGTTATATTATTAATATGATTTATCAAACAACTCATTATTATTTAATATTGGTTGAAATATATTAGTTTGTGAGGTTGTTGAATAAATAAGTGACATAGTTATTTAGATTTGTGTGAATGATTGTTGGGTTTGGTAGTGATTGTAGGAGAGATAAGCTGAATATATTGTGGGATTGAAGATTGGTGTTGAATCCTTGTATTCTCCTATATATTGTAATATCACTCAAAGCATGTAATTTCTCAATTGATGTTGAATCAATAATAAGAGTGTGTTTATTGTATAATTTGATCGCTAACATTTTCTCATGTCTCTTATTGTTTCTTCAATTATTTCATGTAATTGTTGCAATTTTAGTTTCATAGAAAACTTAGTTTCATATCATATTATTAAATGTTAATGAATGACTGCTTTTCTTGTCATGAAACTATTAGGGTAGTACTCATCGAAACCACACTTCTTTGAACCCATGCGCAACTGTCACCCTCTAAAGCTAGTAGGGTAGTACCTAGTAGGTTTCTTTTAAGGATGAATAAAACATATTACTTAACATGTTATCATGCATGTGAGCCCCTAGATACTATCCAAAAAAAAGTAAGGTACGTTGCTTTAGATGGTAGAGATTGATGGTGGTGACGAGATTGGTTATGAATGCATCCAAGTCCGAATTTTAAATTATATGTGCCTATCAAATCAAAATTTGATGACGGCTTAGATTTTACAATTGGTTGTGAATTCCAGACTTTTTATAGATATATCTATAATTTTTTCATATATATATATATATATATATATATATATATATAGGTACTATGTTTTCACAATTGTGGAAGTTTAACCGCATGGCATAGCATGTGTTAACTTAAGTTGTGTTTAATAATTCAGATGCACGTTATACTTTTGGAAAACACAAATGGAACAATGCCTTGAGGAAGGGCAGCTGTTATAGTGCAAAGAGATAAATAATTTTCATCAAGTGAAATATATGACTTCAAAGAGATTAATGTTGGTTCCGATAAGAAAAATATAATGATCAATTTATGAATAAAATACGTATAGAGAAATAGCACGTTACGGTCACTATGTGGACTCATACATGAGACACTAAAGGGGTATTCATCAAGTTGTTGTCACTCGGACATCAAGCCTTATATCGTAAAATAACACACACACATGCACTCATTAATGGTGTGTATATAAAACTCAAATTGAGTTAATATTTTTTTGGCATAACTTATTTGCAGGTATTTTGTGTGTTTGGAAGCTTGAACTAGACCCATTTTATGCATGTTTCATATATATATCTTATTTACAGGTTTAATGTGCCTGAACTAGAATATCTATATTTATACTAAGTCATTTTCCTATACACAAACAGATATATGTATACACATATGCATACTACAGTTTCCAATACACACAAAAACCTACACATAAGAAGGTAGTGAATTTATAAATCTATGTAATTTGAGCTTCATATACACACTGCAATTGACAATAGTAGTATTTACAGCTGTATATAAAACCAGAGTAGATAATGAATATCTTGTTGCTGGTAATTATTCATATTATATTTAATTTCTTTTTAGTTGCTGGTGTCACACACATTTTCAATTTGGTATTCAATTTAAATGTTGTTACATTTAATATAAAAACTAATTATATATATAACATCTTGCATTCAAAATCACTAACCTTGCTTTATTGGTAAGTGGTTAACAAATTCTCGAAATATACATTGGCAGATGGATTGCATTTACACTACCTGTGATGAAGCCACAACCAGCTGTTATGGAGTGACAAGTGTTGGTTGTTCATATTATTTCAAAATGCACTGATAATATTCCTTTCTTGTATTTTTTAGGTGTTATTTGCTAACATGAGGAGAAAACGATCACTCAAAAGAGTCCTCCCCTGCTTACGCCAAAACAAGAGGAGTCATATTTCCATCAACCTGAACCGAGGAAGAAGATGAGGTAGGCAACAATGGACCACAACTATAGGCTATAACTGTCCAAGTCACCGAAGGCACAACAAGAAAAAAAAATCAGAATACTTCGAGATTGGGATGAGACTAACATGAATAATGTTATTAAATAAGTCAAACAATATGGTTCCTCAACACATGGTGTTGCAAGAAAGTGGGGCATACCTCCAAGCACACTTACTTCATGGTTTTGGGGATAGAAAATACCAAAATAAAGGGACCACCCACAATTCTTACTAAAGAAGAAGAGCTTGAGTATGTGCAATGGTGTCATGAAATGGCTGATACGGGACATGGGTTAGAAATCTCACAACTTAAAGCATATGTGGCACAAATATGTGAATCTAGATCCACCCCATTCACGAGTATCCCCTGAAACTCATGGTGGGAAGTTTTTAAAAGAAGACACCCAGATTTAATTGTGAGGACAATAGAAGGCCTTGATAGAGATAGGGCAGTAAGTCTAAGAACATCTATTGTTAATTCTTTCTATCTAAAATTTTCCTCTATTTTTAAAGCTAACATGTATGAGCCAAGAAAAATATGGAGTTATGATGAAACTGGATTACAAGTAGGAAGAAATTGTGGTATGAGAGTGCTTCTTTAGAAGAGCAAGTATAAGTGTCCGATACATAATCCCATAAAGCATAGATTTAAGAAACATGGGATAGATGTCAACGGGGGTAGAATTAGCTACATTGGGGAGTAGGGATTTCCAAAGGCTCTTTTCCCTTAAAATATTAAAGCGAGTTTCAAGAGGATAGGTATATGGACTCTTAATCCACATGCCTTGGATGAGGACATGGCACCTGCGAGAACATTTGACACATCTAGTTGAGATGAATCACATGCAGCATAAAATATATTAAGGCTAGCTAGAGCTAATTTAGAGGTGTCAAGCGGTGGTTGTGTAGTGAAGATGTTGATATTGTGCTCAACACACAAAAAAATAAAAAATGTGATGTTGAACATATTGAAAAATACAAATGAATGCATTCAACCACAATCTTCAACTAAGACTAGAGGGAGTCAATTCGATGAGTCTCTATCACTACCTACCCAAGTTAGTTGTCTTGATTGGATGAAATAAGTTGCTCTTAATCTTTGTGTCAATTTGAACAACATTGAAGATGACATCTTATGTAATCCCTCACAACCATCAATACTTCACGAGTCGGATGTGGTCCATACTTTGAAAACACTCGGATGAGGAACAAATTGATGCGGTGGAGTTAGAGGAAGCAAATATTAGAGTAGAAAATTGTGACAAAACTTTTGAGGAAAACAGAGGACAAAGTTCCATTTCTAAATTTTTAAAACTTCCAAAGGAAAGGGTGAAGGATTCATCAAGGTCATATTGCAATGATGGAATATGATTAATTAGAGAATCCCAACTCATCACTACCGATCAATAAATGGAGCGAGTTCATGGAAAAGAGAAGTGAAAGAAAGAAATTGAAGAGTTAAAGCAAAGAAAAAGGGTACAGATGCAAGAAAAGAAGGCAAAGATAATTGCTAGAAGGGAACGAAAAGAACAAGCGAAGATCGAAAATGCAATTATAAGGCAAGATAAATAACATCAGAAATTGATGTAGAGGTAAGAAAAAGAGATGAAGAAAGAGTAAGAAAGCATCCAAAGAGACCAAGAAAGGAAGGAGAAAGAGTTTGAGAAGGCAAAGGAGACTTAGTACTCCACAAAATCCTTTGCCTGAAGAACACCCATTATTGAGGGAATTAATTTCCATGCATTGTCCCCAGTTGATGTCAGTACATAATGTTCAACCTGGGGTAAGTGGTTCCTATCCATCCTCAACACTACCTTTGCAGGAAACCAACATTGGAACTCAACCACTAACATGCAACACATCAACTTCAAGCATGGTTACAGATTCACCACCACTATTTCCTGGTTTTTGGAAGCAGGTGCCATAGATAGTATAAAAAATTTGGAGGCTTGTTAGGGCCATTCGAATAGTATATAACAGATATATTTTGATAATTTTGTGGGCCAAATATATTTCTAATCATTGTAAGGCCATGGCTGTTTTTTATTGTTGTACTCGTAGCCACATATGATATCATAAGTAATAGATGACCAATATATGTTTTTATATGTACACTTGCTTGAAATATGTAATGAAAAACAACATAGTTTCATATTTTCTCTAAAACAACTATGTTCCATAAAAGAGAATCAAACTGTGTTTCATATATTTCTCTAAAACAAAATCGTAATATCTTTTCTATTTTCAACAAATTAGATGCAATACGATTGATAATATTTGATCCAAATTGAACACAACAATCATGCTATGTTCCTATCATTGCCTTAGTGAGGGCAGTATCCTCACCAAATTTTCCAGTATCAATGAGGGCAGTACCAGTAAGGATGTTCATTCATCTGATTCCCTGCAAAAAAAAAAATAGGATGCAAAAGAACAATTCATGATCAAATGGTTAGAAATATAGTTCTTCTTAAAATTTGTATTTAGATTGTAACCAGGTAACAAAATATTTCCCATGGTATTTTTTGTGTTCAAAAACACAATTCACTGTAAGTTGAGGGTGAGTTCAGGGCATGAGAAAACTATGGCTTTCTAGATTTCTACGTTTCAACACAATACATGAAGGAAAGAAATGGAATCCATGATGTTGGAAGAAACTTCTCCTTGTTATCTTCAATTTTCGAGTATATATCTGCAATCACATTGTTTTATTTCAGTCATATATTACATATTCAAGCCTCTTGGCATACAAGTCTCCTATGCTTGGATTCCGAATACAATTTTCAACAACATAAATTGTAGCAACTGAGTTAATTTGGATATTAATGTCCACAACTAGGCCATTTGGAGTGACCAAAAGTAGTTCCTATTGCATCGCCAAAAACTTGTCAGTCTTTCTCTCTCTCTTTTCAATTGATAAGCCAAAGTTACAGGGAATACTTTATTTTTTTCTATTCTACAGGACCACAGTCGAAAAGTAGTACAAGATTAGAAAACTTGCCCTTGTAAGCTTGCAAATAAGAGGATTTTTCCTTGCAGAATTTCTCATAAGCTGGCTAAAACGTCCATGAATCTGTTTTTAGAGCTTTATCACACTGCAAATTACAACAACAAACAGTCATTACTTCTACCGCCAGGGGATTTCAAACTACATAGAAAACAAGGGATTTCAATGTATACCTCCTTACAAGTCTTCGTTGCAGCTTTGATGAAGTTTTTCCTGTACAGTGTATGTCAGCAATTATAATAGGTATTTGAAAGCATTGACAGAGAAATGATGAAAACGAAGGTATGCATGTGAGGTCGCCTTTCTTTGACATATTTGAGCTTCGCCCCTTCTAGTATGGCCTTCTCTTCAGATGAAACGCTGAAACCAAACAATGAATAGCTTAAATAGAATGTATGATGCAAAAGCTAAAACAAATTGTATGATAAACACGAACAACTACCCAATCCCTCTTTGCATGAAATGAAAGAGGTCACTTACGTGGGGAAATGGAGATTTGTGCAATCTTTTCCACACCACCGCATTGGAATAGACGTTGATTGGAGTTACGATGCAATGGCGGGAAATTAATTACAAGCAGAATGGAGTAAATATGGCATTAAATGGTGCAGGCTACATCATCTAACGAGTGGCACTCCGTAACAACTAGCGGTGGGGTTCATAATTCATGGTGTAAATGCAGTCCATCTCCGATAATATGTTTCCAAAAAATCAATAACCACTTAACAATAAAAAATGTTTGGTAATTTTTAATACACCTTGTTATATTTAAAAGTAGTTTTTATATTAAATTTAATACCATTAAAATTGAATAGTATTACCTTTTTTTTTGTTCCATTATTGGATGATGAAACTTCAATGAATAGTGTATGATTTTTTAACATGTAATTTTAATACCTTGCAAAAATTGCTTTAGAAAATGCATGTGGGATGATCACTTTAATACGTAACGAAATTTGCAAGTGGAAAACATGTTAAAGTATAAAAGGGCATTTTTAAAAACGTAAAATTTAAAATATATGTGTGTGAAAATAGACCCTTAAATTCAATTCACGATGACTGGCTCCTCTCCCCTAAGGGCATATAAAATATCACCCTGAAATAAATTATTACACGGAAAGGCGTGACTACAGTTGTGTTGAGGCCAAGAGAGGTCTGACACGGAGATCAGTGGTAAAAATTGTGCGAATGATGAGGACATTGATTACGGATCATGCATAGCGGTCGATCGTCTCTACAAGGCAAACGCACTTTTATTATTGAGCTCCTGTAGATCTTTGACAGCTCATGGATAACTCCACCAAAAACCCAACCCTGAAATTTGATAATGCGGCAAGTCGATGTGGGCGGCAGAGATCAGGGAAACAAAAAGGTTGCTACTCAGAGAGGATGTTTTTTTAGGTTGCCTGGTGCAGAGGCCCGGGTCATGGACGACTATCAGGAGAAACAATCCATGTGGGTGAGTAAAAAGATATTATAGTTTTATAAATGTTCTTATGTTATTAGAGTATATGATAGAGTCACCAACTGATTTCGTGCACGTAAGTATTCCTTGGGTGAAATGTTTACAATGGTGTCTTCTCGGCGGCCGCTCAGGACAACTGTGCTCAGTACTTAGGGCTTGCTTGTTTCGTTATGTCCGTGGCATGCAGAAACTTGCAACTATTTTGACACTGGTATGAAGTCATTTAACAAAAAACTGTTAATTCTTTCTGGGTCTTTTCCGCGCCTTTTTTACATAAAGAGGGCTAACTATTTTCGTGCAGTAAAGTGACTGAAATGGCAACTGGAAGAGGAAATTCACTTTTCTGTAGTTTTATGCTCTTATTTGCTTTGATCATCTCTGATGAGATAATGTTTGCAGCGCGTAGAGCGTCTTTACAGTACAGTTTGATTGAAGCCTTTTTCCGAACATTTGGGTTTGGAAATAAAAATGAAGTCTAAGGTTTTTAGTTTTTATTTTCGAACATTTTAACTAAAAACTGTGAAATCTATGCGGATGAAAAGTTTAAATTTTCCTTTTTTAAAAAGTTGGCTTTCTTTTTGGTTAAATCGGTGGTGCAATTTTTTTGACCTCGTTTCCAAACGTCGTTTTTTGTGCTTTCAGACTGGAAAATTCGTATTTTTAATTAGAACTGGGGATTTTCTTCAACAGTGCCAGCGGCCTAATTTTTGTGTTGTTTGCTTGGTTACTAGCTTCACAGTTGGGGTTCCGTAATGCGAGTTGTGTTTCTCTGGTGGAAGAGAGCAAGTCAAATTTGTTTTTATAATAATTATTACAAAAATATATAAATTGAGTTGAATATTACATCCACTATATTAAAAATACATTTAAATGATTTTTTAAATTTAAAATTGCTTGCAGGCTTTATCTTTATATGCAAAGTTTTCTCTTTTAAAACCATGGGTTGCACAAATGAATGGTGCAGAAGTTAAGCTTTCTACGATTCTTCCATGGAATGAAAATGTATATGTTAATACTACACAATTTTTAACAAAAATATTCACGTAGATCAAAAATCTGATCTTCCAACATAGAGTTGAATGTAGAGTAGTTTCTTGTGTCATAAATTGAACAATCTTTAAGTAAAAGTGAATGGTCGCTTAAAGATGATAAGTTGTTTGCTATTGACATTATTTTTCTTTATGATAGGTTTACAGAAATTGGGGTCTTACTTCCCTGTTCTGAAATTTCTTAATATGCTTTTATATAAGTCACCATTTTTAATGTTTTTAGTTCTATATCAGTTGTAATTTTCTTGCTTGTTATTCGAAAGAGTTTTATATTAAATTCTCGTTGCACCATCATATATTTGTTCTGTCAACCATGTACTTACCTGCTGTTTTGGCATGTATTTGCATGTAATTTCACTCTTTTCTGGCATTATATGGATATCTTAAATTGTATGTTATATATCTGTAAATTTAGTCTTTGATACGTCTTTGTCCAAAATATTTGCACTTTCATTGGAAAACTCATACAAGATATGAATTTTCCTGTTGAAAATTACCCTGGCTAATTTTATCCACCTTTCCTTTCATAAACGTCGCACATTAAAATTCAAAATTGGGAAAAAAACAATGATGGTTCCTACAATACAAGATACAGTTGATTTGTTAATTATTTTAAATGATCCTTCACCTCCACGGTCCACCAATTGTTTTATTTTTTCCATGAATTAATTTTCATATGCCATATAATTTTATGGTTTTTGTTAGGATTTTTTCATGCCACTTCTAAACTTTTTTATTGAAAAGTTGCCAATTTTAGTGTTGAATATGCATAGTATATTTAACCATTCAAATAAAGTTACGACCAAAAAGAATTGCAGTATGTCTATTGTAGTGTTGCATGTGCACAAAACAAATATGGTTTATACATTGTTGGAAGAAGAATTTTAATGTCCATGTGGCTACCAAAAACAGCTTAGGATAAATTTACAATTTTTCACAGAGGCAAGGAATGAGAAAATCATCTACCAATAGTAAAAGTTGTATCAAAATTAGCATACATTACTATTGTTATGAACTGATAATGGATGTGCACGTGGCCGAACTTTTTAGGACTAAGCACAAAAAAAAAAAGATAGAGAGTGATGCACTAACACAATTTATCTTTCATAGGAAAGACACGAGAGTTTTAAATTACAATGTAAAAAAATTATTGAAGAAAATGATGCAAGTGACTCACTTGGAAATTTAGAATAGCTAACTTGCAATTCTACAATGAGTTCTTATTTCTAACTTCCAACTTCAAATTTCACCAATCTTGTAAAATCTAAAATCTATGGAATTTAGTCCACTATAAAATCTTTATTTATAAAAAATTAAACAAATAAAATAAAACAAAATTACAAATCAAAATCAATAAAATAAAGCAACACAAAAAATCAAATAAAGCCAAATAAAATATCAAATAAACTTAATTGAAAATCAAAGTTAATTAAAGCTTCTATTTATGGTTTATTCAATTTATGTTATATTTTCAAAGTTGATTGAGGCTTCTATTTATGTTTTATTTAATTTATGTTGCATTTTAGAAGTTTATTTTTGAAGTTAATAAAGCTAAAATGGTAGCGAAAATGAACAATCATTAGTAAAATAGTCCTTATAAAATAGTTAATCTATGAGCTTATTTGTTTTTATATCTTATAAAAGGGTAGCGAAAATGTCAACCATTACTAAAATAGTTGGTAAAGCATCTCTAATCTTTCTGAAATGTTTGGTCTACAAATTTGCCAACTTGCATTAAAAAAACAAAATACCGATTACCTAAATCATTAAAAATAAAAATCTAAAATACATTTCATGAATGACCTATGATTTTCCTATCCTAACAAAAAGAGGTTTCTCAAATGTAAGCCTTTCAAGGTGAAATGTTAAAACATGACATTACCTTTCATAAACGAGAATTGTTTGAGGTTGCTTTCATTGTTAAATGTCTATAATATACAAGGATTATGATATGGAAAATCCTACACTATATAGAGGATTGAAAATTGTTAATGCTAGAGTTAAATTTTAGAAATTTTACAACATAAACATATACTAAAACATAGAAATTCACTTGAAAACAATTGAACCCTACCAACATTTTTGCATGAAGTAAATCATTAGAAATCAAGCATGTTCAAGTATTATTTTGGTTTACAATTCAAAACTTGAATAAAATCCACAATAAACCACCTTGAAGTCTCCTTGAGATCCATGGTTGGTTTTAAAAAGTATCTCTTCTGCACGTTTGAATATTATAAAAACTAATTCCAATTTCATTTCATATCCATATGTTGATATTCTCCGTTAGTAAATATGTTCGTTGACTTCATCCAAATCGAGTGTTAAGAATATTTATTATTGTGGTTGCTTACTTACATATAAGGTTCACAATATTTTGAGTGGAAGTGTTGCGAAACACCTTGGGGATAAGACTTATTGGTACATGTAACACTATTAAATTTCACCAATTTGCTTTGTGCTCAAAATCAACATTTTAACCGTCTCGTAACTAGAGGTATGAATGGAAACATATAGGTCCCGTACATGCTCACAGCTTATGGCTAGAGGACGCCTTCGATGTCGATACTATTAACTAGGCTAATGTTGATTCTATCAACTCAACCAGAAAATTCTTCAATAAATATGTCTCAACTTTGAACCCACATCTAGCACATCACCTTAAGAATTTCTACAAAGATCACTCCATGACGACCCACGCTTGCTACCATCAACACGGGCATTAGCCTCCCCTTAGCTATAGACCTAGAGTATCTTAAAAACTAGGTTCAACGACACACAAAGTGTTCCGATGGAATATGTTTATGGAAAAAGGTTTCCGCCTTATATGTCACTACAATGCACCTTGGGAAATGCAACATGATTCTTCCTTAACCATTGATGGAAAAGGTGTAATTAAATACATTCCTCAAAAAAATTCACAACAAAGCCATGTTAACTATATGAAGAGCCAACATTAAATGTCAACCAATACTTTCCCGTCATACAATTTTTACATACATTGCAAAGTACGCCTCCAAAGCAGAGTAACGCTTGGAGACATACCACCAAATTATTTCTAAACTTTCAGCAAATACAAGCTTGGATTTCAGCAAATGTAAATGCAAAACTTGAATGGTGCCGGCCTAGAGTCTTGCGACACTAGTTTTTCCTTCGATGGATAATAGACAATAAAGGCTACGATGGAAAATCCCAACCAAAGCCTCTCATAGTATCCCAACAGATTTCTTCACACCCCTCGTAAGGGTGCACAAGTTTGACTTAGATAAGAACACAAGGCAACCACTACAGGTTCCCACTTCCCTTCGACACCTTTTTTATTATTGTTTTCGATATTGTCGACTACACTTATGGATATATTATAGCTTTTTGATTTAGCATGATATTAGATGTTAGAGATACTTTGGGATGTTGTTGATTTCGACTCATATATGATGCATGTGGATTATTAGAGACATTTTATATTGATGTTGATATACTATTGACATGGTTATTTATATATATTTCGACATGCGATGTATTTTTGTCACATTGAGTAGGCTTTGATAATTGAACTAATGTTGTGATCATTTTGACATGGATGAAATGTTGAATAGAAATGTTGCTAGAAATTGTAAATGATATTTGGTTCGTATATAGATGATCGTTGATTTATATTGTACATTTTGTTATAGATGTTTTTAATGCGGCCATGAGGCCGAAGGAGGTATTTATGTGTTTTGCAGGTAAATTTATTCACAACAAACATTTGGGGAATTGGAGACCAACCACATTGGAATTCTAGGTGAATTAAAAAGGGTCACCATGGCAAAATGTAATTGTGTGTGTGTTAGAATTATTTGGTTAGGGGAAAATTGTGACCAAGGGGTCATGTGTTGTCCTTTATTTTGGTTTCCTTTATTGATGTTAGTATGTGATTTTAGTGATGTAATTCATTGTATTATTTATTTGGATTTTGGTGTGTGTATTTTACCCTTTATTATTAATGGGTTGTAGTGTCTTAATTAAGCTAATTTAACCTTTTCCTAAACTAATTAAAGATGTGACCAAAGGAATTCATTTATTAGAGTAGATTTCTCTTGGAGGTTGTGTTGTAAGTTGAGTGCTTGGGGATCTTGAGTGTTGTACACTCTACCCCTTCATGGAAATTCGAATTTGGCATTAGAGGCCAATTTTGGAGGCTTGTGGGACAAGTCAAACTTGTCCCACACCTCTTAAATTTCTATACCAACCCTACCTATGGGTTGGGGGTCAAAATTAGACCCCATTAGGTGTTTTGAGAAGATAAAAAGGTGAAATGTTTATTGCACTTTATTTCAAGTAATTAATTTTTCATTAGGGTGTGTGGGTTTAGTTTGTGTGTAGTATGTAACTTCACATTCCTCTCACCCACCAGTTTATGGTGCATTAGGGTTGAGGTTTGACTTCTTAGATGGATTTGAGGATGAGTGATGTCACATCTTACAGGGAGCCACCCGATCCTCCTCTCTCCCTTTTCTATTTATTGAAGTTTTTTTGCTTGTTTGGTGGTTACTTCATTATTTTGTGCTCTTGCATTGTTGGAGAGTTGGAGAGTTGGAGGATTGTTGGAAGTGCTTGTGGATTGTTGGAGCTTGTGGATGCTTTCTTGGTTTTGAGGAGCGTGGAGAGATTTTTCTTGGAACAGCTATGGAAAGGTAGGAGCTTTACCTTTCTTATGTTATGCTTTATTTTGTGTTTATGTGTTTGTGTTGCCTATTGTTTTCTTTGGAATTCTTGTTGGGTATGGGTAGATTTCTTAAGTTTGGAGTAGGAGGATACCATGGGGATATTTCATGTAGGGAGGAATAAGAGTTTACCTTTTTGGTTAGGTGCCCCACCTTGTACAAGGAATGCTTGCATTTATTTCTTGTTTCTTTTATGGGGAGGCATAAGAGATTGACAGAGGTATAAGAGTATGTGGGAGGTATAAGGGGTACTTTAGGGAGGCATAAGAATATGTAGGAGACTTGAGATATGAATTAGAGGCACTAAGGTGGGCACCCATTCCCATTAGGAAGCATAAGTGGCCTCCCCATAGGTCTTGTTCCTTTGGCTTTCATTTTAAGACTTGTTTTTGTTGTTCCGTTTTCCTTCTTTCTTGTGTTGTTGTTAATTTGAATGTGGTTGAAATGGTTGTGAAATATTTGTTTGTTTTGTGGAAGTTTATTGTTCCCATGTGTTGGAATTATCTTCCATTGTAATGTGGTTGGGGCTAAGGGGCCAATGGAGAGGATGGCTTCTCCTCTTCATTGGATATCTTTGTTGGGTGGAGAGAGTTGCCTCTCCCCCCATTTTGTTGTGAATCAACCAAATCTTGAAGGAGCTATCTTGTTGGAGTTTTGAAGCTTAGAGTTTTTTGGAGACCTTGAGAACCTTTCCTTTGTGAAAAACTTATTGCATTTCCACTTAGGGTGGAGGAATGTGTAATTATTGTATTTTATTTTGCATGCATTCTTGTATTATTTCCCACCTTGAGTGGAAGAATTTGTAATAATCTTATGGAGAGAAGTTGCATTCCAATATTTGTATATTGTGTAAGAGAAAGAATCAAATGGATATATTTTGTAAAAGTTTAGTTGGAAGTTGCATTGTGAAAAATAAAGTTACTTTCATTGTGAAGTTGGAATGTTGTTAATGAGAAAGGAAGAATATAGAAATTGTAGATGTTGAAAATGTATACATAGTAAATTTGAATGGAAAATAAAGTTGTTATAGTTGTTTTGAACATATGTATGTTGTAGTAAAAATGGGAACAAGAGAAAAATTTGAAGTTTATTGTCATTTGGAAATGTTGATTTTGTAGTAAGAGAGTAACAATGTAAAAGTAGATCAAATCCTTTTTCCTCATAGAATTTGAAAGAAGACTAGTTGAACATAATGGAATGACTTTGTAAAGTAGATGTGTTTTTTTGGATTAGATCATACTTTAAAAATGAGTAGATTTAACTAAGGAATGAAAAAATAGAATTAAATCCCAAAACTGGAACTCTAGATGAACAAAAATGAGCTCATAATGCATTTTAGCACTTTTTAGTAACTTTTAGTTTTTGTGAAATCTTAGGTTTTTAGGTTCTATTTTTAGAAATAGGACCACCGCCTTATGTAGAGCGGCGGTCCCATAACCACCACTCAGGATAAGGTGGCGGTCTCAAAAACCGCCCAAAGAGGGCGGAAGTTCATGGTTTGTCACCTAGGCAAGGCGGCGGTCCCGTGGACCGTCGATCTACTCTAGGTTGTGGATCTGTCACTTACGGCGAACCTCTCGATCTATGCATATGCAAAGTCTTTAAATGGTTTATATTAAATTTTAAGTTGTAAAATTTAACTAATAATCACCAGCAAGCAAACAATGAGTAATCCCATGGATTTGAGCAATAAAACATACAAATGGTGAATTAAAAACATTCTTTTCATTTATAACAATGGGGGTAGGGTTTGCCCCAAATTTGAAAACCCAAATACAAATGGCTTGAAATAAACTAGTTTGGTAAAGGAAATCTCTTCCAATCCTTGAATGAAAGTAATAACAACAATTAAACTACAACTAAACTAATCTAACTTGATCCCCTTGTACATTCCTCCATGGTTCTTCCTCTCTTTCTCCCATGGCTTCCTCCTCTCTAACCTGCAATTCTTAACAAAAAAAATAGACCAATGAGGAAAATAGAATAAAGGAAAGGATTTATTAAAATTCATAAGGATTTTAGGGCTAAGTTTGGAACCCTAGAATCTAGTGGCCAAGATTGTTTTGATCTAAGGGTGGAGGATTAATCCTACTTTTGTTTGGTAGAAATGTATTTTAAATGTTTAAATTAAATCCTTAAGGGTATGTGTAGATGGGTGAGTGGGGCCATTTAATTGCCTTAGAGTGTTAAACCTTTATTAGTTCTTAGCAAGCCTTAGGAAGTCATTGGAAAGGACTCTAAGTAATAGGATAATAAATTTAAATAAATTAACATAAGATTAAACCTTCTAGGATTGAGTATTAACTAAAGCGAAGAAAACATTTAACTATGTAAATTAATCTATGGTACCTTCCTAATGCATAATGGATTAATGGACGTTAGAGATAAATTTGAGATTATATTAACCTTTATCTAGATCTAGTTCTTTAGTCGGAAAGTGGAGTTTAGTGGTGATAGTTAGTTTCTGTACCCTAGGGGATTAACATCCTTGTAACTTGTTTTATCCTATTACCTTGATCTTGTAAAAAAAAATAGTCGGATAAGTGTTAGGTGTTAGTGTGCTTTTAAAACGTCATTTTGTGGGCGTTACATTTGGTATTAGAGCCATGGGTTCAAAGCTTGGACCCTTGGGCACACCTAGAAAACTTGAGACATCAACTATTAACCTAGTGTAAAATTAGTTTCTTTTAATCTAGAAAACGATAATGTCTAATAATTACATAAATTAGAAAACATAGAAAGCTTAAACAAGACATAGAAAAATCTACTAACTCTCACCTGATCTGTGCAGGAGGCGTAGAACAGATGAGGGGTCTTTTCACATAGACCTAGATATACCACCTCAAGAGCAAGTTGTAGTGGCCATTCTACCTCAAATTTTACAGACGCTTCAGGACATCAATGCCGCTATACGTAGAGGGTCCTTGGGAGGATGAATTTCTAGACATGACATAGATCCATCATTGGAGGACCATGCATCCCCTCACACGTGTGAGGAGTATAGGGCGAGAACTTCCGTGGCGGAGTCGGTTAGGGTAGAGTCCCCACAAAGAGGGCATGAAGACGAGCTTTTAGGACATAGGGACAGATCCCAGAGCCCTAGACAGAGGGAGGAGCATGCAGAGAGACATAGGGGTCCACGGACATCAATCAGACCATATCAGGAGATCCTGAAGCTACGACCATCTCACTATTTAGGAGATACAAGTGGTTTTTAGGAAGAGGCCTGTTTGGTGAGCTTAAGTGGATGCTTCAAGCTCTACCCTTGTACTAGCAACATGAAAGCTTGTGTTGCGGTCCATTTTATGAGGGATGGATTAGGAGTCTGGTGGAGGAACGAGGAGCAGAAGCTCCATGTTGACTTAGAGACAGCTTACTAGGAGCTATTTGAGGAGTATTTGAGACCAGATATTTACCCGGGAGGTTTATAAAGCAGTGGATAGATGAGTTTCATGACCTCTCATCAGCATCTATGACCGTAAATGATTATGAGAGTCAATTTCTAGAGCTACTCAAGTACATCGACTATATGCGGGATGAATAGGTATGATTTATAGGTTCATCGGGGCCTAAATTTGGATTTGGGTGGTGTGGTGCACATTCACTACCCAAAGACATTAGCAGAGGCCATGGAGAAGGCCTATATTACAGAGGAGACAAGGGAAGGATGCAGTAGGCTAGAGATAGATTTCGAGCCACATCTTGTAGATGTAGGATAGATCGAGGGGGGTCGATTCCTCCTCCTCATGGCGGATAGAGTTTGGGATAGTATTCCTTTAGGCCACCTCAACACCACCTCGGTAAAGAGCAACATCAAACCCTCCCACCTTACTGCACTCTCCTCAAAGATTCGACACATAGTGGGGGCAGAGTATGGGGCCTCCTCCTAGAGGTCCCATAAGGACACAGGGTGCACCGAGAGCTCAATTAGTAGAAGCTCATTAGTAGAGACCTTAGTAGTCCGTAGGCCCGAGTCATTAGGATCTATAGCTTAGACTCTAGAGTACTAGCCGGAGCTGCATCGACACTAGGAGATGACTAGATAAATGCTATGGTTGTGGTGTTGTTGGACATCATTCGAGAGAGTGCGCACATAACCCTAGCAACAAGGGTAAGATGTAAATCTCAGAGCCTATTGTTGGAGATATGGCACGTAGCCATCGGATCTACGTAGTGGTCGAGAACTGCCAGGCTAAGCACTAGAGTACCATGATAGAGACAACATTTACTATTGGGTGGTATTTCAACCTCTATATTATTTGATTCCTAATTCTTTTGATTATTTCATTACACCATCCCTAGTAGAGCATTGCAGGTTGGTGGCGATTAGGAAGGGTCATATTTGGGACATTGAGATGGCTTCTGAGTCAAAATTTCTGTAGACTCCTTAGTTAAGGAGTGTGTAGTGGATTTGGGACCCTTCACCACCGCCTCGGATCTTCGAGTCCTCTCTTTGGGTTCATATGGATTCATCTTAGGCATGGACTGTTCTTTGCACACAAAGATAGAGGTGATTATTAACATAAGACTATCACCCGCACGAGATGATCTAGCGAGTGGAGTCGGTGATAGTAGGGGTTAGGAGGCTTGTTTCTATTCGCATTATCTCTATTATGCTTAAGTGGTGTGTGCAATGAGGTTGTCGGATGTATGTGGTTACTTGTTAGTGACAAATCGAGGATGAGTTTAGTGGACCATTCCTTGATGACCATCCCATCTTGAGATAGTTTGTTAATGTTTTTCTAGGGAGATACTGTCGGGATTACCTCCCCCACGTGAGATAGATTTTCACAGAGATCTAGTTCCGGCACAAAGCCTATCTCACGAGCTCCATATCGGATGACTACTCCCGAGCTCGTGAGCTCAAGTTACAACTTGAGGGCATTCGAGAAAGGCCTAATCCATCCTAGTGTATCCCCTTGGGGTGCACCATTGATCTTCATGAAGAAGAAGGATGGATCTCTATGGTTGTGTATTGATTACCACCAGTTGAACAAATTAATGATCAAGAATCATTACCCCCTTCCACACATTGATGATTTATTTGATCAAATGAAGGGGGCCATAGTTTTCTCCAAGATAGATCTTAAGTCAGGATATCATCAACTGAGGATCATGGAGGTAGATATTCATAAGACTACCTTCCGTACAAGATATGGCCACTACGAGTTCACAGTGGTACCTTTTGGTCTGACGAATGCCCCCGCAGTGTTCATGAGCTTGATGAATGGGGTATTTAGGAATTTTTGGATCGCTTCATGCTCATATTCCTTGATGACATTTTGATTTACTCATGTACGCGTGAGGAGCATGAGGATCACCTTTGCCAAGTTCTTTAGTGTCTTTATGAGTAGCATCTTTATGGGAACTTGGAGAATGTGCGTTCTTTCGATAGAGGTGCGATTCAAGCCACATCATTTCTAGGGAAGGTATCACAGTTAACCCTTCCATGATTGGAGCTATCATGGATTGGATAGCACACAATAGTGTGACCGAGGTGTGCAGCTTCATGGGTTTGGCAGATATTACAGGGAGATTTGTCACAGACTTATCTTGGATTCCGCACCCCATAACTTCCCTTTAGTGGAAAGGGAAGAAGTTTTTATGTTCATATAGATGTGAGCAGACCTTCATGACACCAAGGAATGCCTCGAAATTTCCTATTCTAGCAGTTCCGATCCTTAATGCGAGTTCTACGTTTGCATAGATGTTTCTTTGGTAGGGCTTGAGGTGGGCTAATGCAGGACAGGAAAGTAGTTGCTTTTGAGTCTCACATACTTAAGAATTATAAGCTCAATTATCCAACTCATGACCTTGAGCTTGAAGCAATTGTACATGACTTAGTGTGATGGATACATTTCCTTCTTGGCTAGAGATTTACACTCAAGACTGATCACTTCAGTCTTTGCCACCTCTTCATGCACCCCAGCCTCAACGCTCACAATCGGTGTTGGATTGGAGTTGCTTTGTGAGTATAATATGGAGATAGATCATGTGAAGGGGAAGGAGATCATGGTTATAGATGCCTTGAGCAGATGGAGACATGTGGCTATGGCTATTTTAGTGGCTACAAATTTACAGAGTAGGATTTTGTAGCAACTTCCTCATGACAAGTTCTACCTTGTAGCTAGAGCAGAGATTCAGTCCTGGAGACTCCTTGAGGGGAGATTTTATGGATTTTCATTAGAGGTAGATTGTCTTCTCAGACACAAAGATTAGATATATGTTCCTAGAGATGGAGGCTTAAGACAATAAATTTCGATAGAGGTTCATTTTGCACCTTATTCACCCATCGTGAGGTGAAGAAGATACACATCGCTTTGAGACAATTATACCATTAGATAGGAATTCAAGAGATATGGCTTAGTTTTTGTCATGATGTTTAGAGTGTCGAGTGTGAAGGTCAAGCATCGGATCCAGCTAGCCTTCTTTTCTTTACGCCATACCATAGTGGAAGTGGAACACCATTTCCATGGACTTCATTGTTGGGTTACCGACGTCAAGATATCACCATGACACCATCATGGTCATGGTGGATAAATTAATGAAAGTGGATCATTTTTCTCTAGTAAAGACCATCTATATATAGCTAGTAGTGGTAGAGGTATATCTTGATGAGATTGTCGATTACACGGATTCCGCGGATGATCATTTACGACCGTGATCCTTTACAAACTTCCCATTTTTAGACCACCTTGCAGCATGCTCTAGGGATGAGGATCAATTTCAGCACGTCATATCACCCTGAGATAGATGGACAAACTAAGGGGGTGAATCGATCCTGGAGGATATGCTTAGGATGTACGTTATGGATCACTAGTCGAGATGGTAGGAGTATTTGTACTTGGTTGAATTTTCCTACAATAATTGTTTCCATAGTTCGATAGGCATGGCTCCTTTTTATGCACTTTATGGCGAGAGAGTGCAGGATACCTCTTAGTTGCTGACAGTTAGAGGAAATGGTTTCACTTGGGCCATCCTTATTGTAGGACATGGAACAATAGGTTATTGTGATCGAGACAGAGATTATAGGAGGCACAGGATAGGAAGAAGAAGTATGTGGACCATCATAGGAAAAATCATACTTATGCGGTGGAAATGAAGGTGTTCCTTCATGTTAGACCCTATAAGAGCCCTATCCGTTACGTAAAAGGTTCTAAGCTTGCTCCTAGGTTTGTGGATCACTTTAAGATCTTGTAGCGCATTGGTCCTCGCCTATCATCTAGCGTTGTCACCTAGCTTGTCTCAAGCCCATGATGTGTTTCATGTTTCGTGCTTAGGAGATATATTTCCGATCCTTCTCACATGCTAGATTAGACAACATTATAGGTGTAGGATCAAAGGTGTGATGGTGGATCTCATCTCGCATTCTATAGCATAGGACCCTAGGCCTTCGCGGAAAAGAGATTGACCAGGTTTGGGTCTAGTGGGACAAAGTATGTCGAGACTGCGCTACATGGGAGGATGCTACATTGCTACAAGTTCAATTCCCACACATGTTCCCATACATGCTACATTGTTAGGAGTCTAAGGGGAGGGGGATGTAGTGCCCACTTCCCTTCGACACCTTTTTATTATTGTTTTCGATATTATCGACTACACTTATGGATATATTGTAGCTTTTTTATTTAGCATGATATTAGATGTTAGAGATACTAGGTTATTGTTGATTTCGACTCATATATGATGCATGTGGATTATTAGAGACATTTTATATTGATGTTGATATGCTATTGACATGGTTATTTATATATATTTCTGACATGCGATGTATTTTCGTCACATTGAGTAGGCTTTGATAATTGAACTAATGTTGTGATCATTTTGACATGGATGAAATGTTGAATAGAAATGTTGCTAGAAATTGTAAATGATATTGTATTTGCCTAGATGATATTTGATTCATATATAGATGATCGTGGATTTATATTGTACATTTTTTATAGATGTTTTTAATGTGGCCACAAGGTCAAGGAGGTATTTATGTTTTTTGTAGGTAAATTTATTCACAACAAACATCGGGGGGATTGAGACCAACCACATTGGAATTCTAGGTGAATTCAACAAGGGTCACCATGGCAACATGTAATTGTGTGTGTGTTAGAATTATTTTGTTAGGAAAAAATTGTGACCAAGGGGTCATGTGTTGTCCTTTATTTTGGTTTCCTTTATTGATGTTAGTATGTGATTTTAGTGATGTAATTCATTGTATTATTTATTTTGATTTTGGTGTGTGTATTTTACCCTTTATTATTAATGTGTTGTAATGAATTAATTAAGCTAATTTAACCTTTTCCTCAACTAATTAAAGATGTGACCAAAGGAATTAATTTATTATAGTAGATTTCTCTTGGAGGTTGTATTGTAAGTTGAGTGCTTGGGGATCTTGAGTGTTGTACATGTTATCACCAAATCACAGCACCCCTATGCATATACCTGAACTCACAGTGTGATTGGATAACATGGGTACTATCTCCAAGTTGTGGGACTTGCTACTTGAGATAGACCTCCAGAGAAAGCTGGTTCTTGCTCCTAAACTACCTGCCACAATCTACTCTAATGCAGGATAAGCTAACTGTTCTAATCTAAATTTCCAAGGGACCAGGGAAAGAGAATGCATAAAATGAAAGCCTACACTAAAGCGGTGATACACCAGAAAAGGAGGATGTGAGAGTAGTCTCCAAATGTGTGAAATATAGAGGCAAAGTGCACACTAGAAGAGGTGATGACAATTCACCATAATCTAGCAAAATGCATTCACAACAATATTCCAAGCATACACAATGTTAGTGAATTCCTGCAAGAACATAATAATAGACACAATATTCTTTTAGAAAGATAAAAGGGGCAAGAATAATGCAAGAAAACATAGCAGGGGAAGATACATCCACAAACTTTGTATTTTATTGCTTCTGGTATGCATGATTCGCTCTATTACAAGATAAGGGCCTGGATCACCATGCAAGGAGTCCACTACAAGGGCCTGCAACACACTGGCTTCACAAAGCAATTTTGGTAGAGCTTTGCTACCCAAAAACTCTCTCTTTACAATGAGCCCAACACTCCAATTTATAGAAAAATGAGAAGGAGAAGAGAAGGGAAAATGGAAATCCCAAAATCTGTCCTTCAACCACCTGTAAGAGGCATTAAATTGAGTGAAATGATTGTATATTACTTGAAAAAGGCTCCCCATACTGTCCCATGTGCTGCAGCAGAGAAAGAATGATGACCATGCCTCTTAATTGCACTCCCAGCTACCAAATAAAACACTGTTCTGAACCCGGCCACGTTTTGTTAAAAAAATCGATCAATCTCTCATCAAATCTAGAATTTCTTGATTTTTGTGCGTCGGGCTCAGAGCTACGATTCCAACGGTACCAATTTTGTGTGATTTCGTTGAGAAATGCGAAGTTATGGCCTTCTCGAGCGGGCAGCTATTTTGGTCCTGGCGCTTGTTTTCATCATTCGACTTGGAATGAACATTAACCGATGGGAGCCGAATATGTTTCTCTTAATTAAATATATATACCCTTATTAAAAATAATAAATCCAATTTTAGTGGCGTAGAGGACGTCGTGCTCATTCCAGAAAGTCCAATTTTGTGAAAATCGGAGCTCGGAGTCAAAAGTTATGGCCGTTTGAAGTTCCACGGACCAAACGTTGACTTTTCTTCTCTGCCTTCAGCCGCTTTGGCTTTTCAGCGTCCCACGCGTCCCTTTGTCCCATTTGGCACAGTGCTAAAATTTCCCATTTCGGCCGAACCGGCTGGTTCGCGTACTCGCGGCCCAGATGTCCCATTTGCTTTCGGACTGTTTGGGACAAATTTTCCCGATTCGCCCGGTTCGGCCGGTTCGCGTCCTTTTGTCCCGCGCGTCCCTGACTGAAAGTTCTCATTTCGGCCGATCCGGCCGGTTCACGTACTTCGCGTACCTTCGGCCCAACTGTTCCGGGCTGCCTTGACTCATTTCGCCGATCCGGCCGGTTCGCATACTAATTGCCCAGATGTCCCAGGCATCGCTGCTTTGAAGCTAGTCAATTTTTTTCCATTTTTGGCGGGCTGATTTCGCGTCCCGCGTCCCTTTGTTCCAAATGTCCCAAATGCTGCGCAGACCGCCTGGCGGCCTTTCGGCCGGTTCGCGCCCTTTTGTCCCAACTGTCCCAAATGCTGCGAGGACTAGGACTTAGCCATTTTTCATGATTTTTCCTGGCCCGAGCCTGTTTTTTGCAATTTTCTTACCTTTCCTCAGAACTTGCTCTCTTCTACTTGGACAGGGGAGTTAGAAAAATATGAGGGGACCCTAGAAACATGAAATTTTTTCCCGTGACTCAATCTATTTGCCTGGGACTTGAGAATTTGATGCATGTTATCAAAATTACCTTGAGGGGTGAATTTTGGATAACAAAGACACTCTACCCCTTCATAGAAATTCGAATTTAGCATTAGAGGCCAATTTTGAGGCTTGTAGGACAAGTCAAACTTGTCCCACACCAAGTTAAATTGCTATACCAACCCTACCTATGGGTTGGGGGTCAAAATTAGACCCAATTAGGTCTTTTGAGAAGATAAAAAGGTGAAATGTTTATCGCACTTTCTTTCAAGTAATTAAGTTTGCCCTTAGGGAGTGTAGGCTTAGTTTGTGTGTGTAAGTAACTTGTTATTCCTCTCACCCACCAATTTATGGTGCATTGGGGTTGAGGTTTGACTTCTTCTGGTGGAGTTGAGGATGAGTGATGTGGCATCCTACATAGAGCCACCTCATCTTCATCTCTACCTTTTCTATTTATTGAAGTTCTTTTTCTTGTTTGGGGTTACTTCATTATTTTGTACTCTTGCATGTTTAGATATTTGGAGGATTATTGAAAGTTCTTGTGGATTGTTGGAGCTTGTGGATACTTATTTTGTTTTGAGGAGCTTGAGATTTACTCTTGTAAATAAGCTCTACTTGTTGAAAGGTAGGAGTTTTACCTTGTTTATGTTATGCTTTATTTTGTGTTTATGTGCTTGTGTTGAGTATTGTTTTATTTTGAATGCTTGTTGGGTATGGATAGATTGCCTATGTTTGAAGTAGGAGGAGACCATGAAGAAGTTTGTTGTTTCCATGTGTTGGAATTATCTCCCATTGTAATATGGTTGGGGCTTGCAGCCAATGGAGAGGCATAAGATTTTACCTATTTGTTTGGAGGGATTTTAGGTTGGGTGCCTCACCGTGTACAAGGAATGCTTGCATTTCTTTCTTGTTTCTTTTATGGGGAGGCATAAGAAATTGAGGGAGGTATAAGAGTATGTGGGAGGTACAAGGGGTACTTGAGGGAGGCATAAGAGTATGTAGGGGACTTGAGATATGCATAAGATGCTTTAAGGTGGGCACCCATTCCCATTGGGAGGCATAAGTGGCCTCCTATAGGTCTTGCTCCTTTGGCTTTCATTTTAAGCCTTGCTTTTTGTTGTTTTGTTCTTCTTATTTCTTATGTTGTTGTTAATTTGAATGTGGTTGAAATGATTGTGAAATATTTTTTTTTTTGTTGTGGAAGTTTGTTGTTTCCATGTGTTGGAATTATCTCCCATTGTAATATGGTTGGGGCTTGTAGGCCAATGGAGATGATGGATTCTCCTCTTCATTGGATATCTTTGTTAGGTGGAGAGCGTTGCCTCTCCCCCCATTTTTTTGTGAATCAAACAAATCTTGAAGGAGCTATCTTGTTGGAGTTGTGAAGCTTGGAGTTTTTGGAGACCTTGAGAACCTTTCCTTTGTGAAAAACTTATTGCATTTCCACTTAGGGTGGAGGAATGTGTAATTATTGTATTTTCTTTTGCATGCATTCTTGTATTATTTCCCACCTTGAGTGGAAGAATTTGTAATAATCTTATGGAGAGAAGTTGCATTCCAATATTTGTATATTGTATAAGAGAAAGAATCAAAATGGATATATTGTGTAAAAGTTTAGTTGGAAGTTGCATTGTGAAAAAGAAAGTTACTTTCATTGTGAAGTTGTAATGTTGTAAATGAGAAAGAAGAAATATAGAAGTTGTAGATGTTGAAAATGTATACATAGTAAATTTGAATGGAAAATAAAGTTGTTATAGTTGTTTTGAACATATGTATGTTGTAGTAAAAATGGGAACAAGAGAACAAATTTGAAGTTTATTGTCATTTGGAAATGTTGATTTTGTAGTAAGAGAATAACAATGTAAAAGTAGATTTAAATCCCTTTTTGCTCATGGAATTTGAAAGAAGACTAGTTGAACATAATGGAATGACTTTGTAAAGTAGATGTGTTTTTTATTGGATTAGATCATACTTTAAAAATGAGTAGATTTAACTAAGGAATGAACAAATAGAATTAAATCCCAAAACTGGAACTCTTGATGAACAAAAATGAGCTTAGAATGCATTTTAGCACTTTTTAGTAACTTTAAGTTTTTGTGAAGTCTCGGCTTTTAGGTTCTATTTTTCAGAAACAGAACGGCCGCTCTATGTAGAGCGGAAGTCTCGTAACCACCGCTCGGGCTAAGGTGGTGGTATCAAAGCCTTCGCCGGTAGGGTGGCGTTTCATGGTTTGTCACCCAGGTAGGGCGGCAGTCCCCAAGACCATTGGTCTGCTTCTGACAGCGGTTCTGTCACTTACAAAGAAACCTCTTGAATCTGCAGCAGCAATTCAAGTCTTTAACTCGGTTTATACTAAATTTTAAGTTGTAAAATTAACTTATAATAACCAAAAGAAGTAAAAATGAGTAATCCTATGGATTTGAGCAATAAAACATACAAATGGAGAATTAACAACAACCTTTTCATTCATAACAATGGGGGTAGGTTTTGCCTCAAATTTGAAAACCCAAATACAAAAGGCTTGAAATAAACTAGTTTGGTAAGGGAAATCTCTTCCAATCATTGAATGAAAGTAATAACAACATTTAAACTACAACTAAAATAATCTAACTTGATCCCCTTGTAGACTCCTCCATGGTTCTTCCTCTCTTTCTCCCATGGATTCCTCCTCTCCAACTTGTAATTCTTAACAAAGCAAATAGACCAAATGACAAAAATAAAATAAAGGAAATGATTTATTAAAATTCATAAGGATTTTAGGGCTAATTTTGGAACCCTAGGATCTAGTGGCCAAGATTGTTTTAATCTAAGGGTGGAGGATTAACCCTACTTTTGTTTGGTAGAAATGTATTTTAAATGTTTATATTAAATCCTTAAGGGTATGTGTAGATGGGTGAATGGGGACATTTAATTGCCTTAGAGTGTTAAACCTTTATTAGTTCTTAGCAAGCCTTAGGAAGTCAATGGAAGGACTCTAAGTTAATAGGATAATAAATTTAAATAAATTAACATAAGGTTAACCTTTCTAGGATTGAATATTAACTAAAGAGAAGAAAACATTTAACTATGTAAATTAATCTATGGTACCTTCCTAATGTATAATGGATTAATGGACCTTAGAGATAAATTTGAGATTATGTTAACCTTTATCTAGATCTGGTTCTTTAATTGAAAAGTGGAGTTTAGTGGTGATAGTTAGTTGTTGTACCCTAGGGGTTTAACATCCTTGTAACCTATTTTATCCTCTTACCTTGATCTTGTTAAAAAAAATTAGTCGAGATAAGTGTTAGGTGTTAGCGTGTTTTTTGAACATCGTTTTGTTTGTGTTATAACCAATATCTCCCATGAAGGTTCCACGTGTGACTCATTCCTCTTTTCCCCGCTGACGAGAAGCTCTACATTTGAATCATACGAAGACATCGTACAAGCATTTAAATAAATCAATGAAATGTTAACTCTTATCTCAATTCCATCCAAGATATACAACAAGTTTTGACAACCTGCATATGGTGGGCCTTTGAGAATTTGACTCTCTTTACAGCTTGGTCTAACAATAAGATTCCACACCATCTTGTCTTCCTTTATCGAAATAAATAAGATCATTTTTTTGTTCCTCATTCAAGTCACTCCACCTCTTCCTTGCCTTTGCAATTGAGTTAGGACCAACCATTGGTCTTTGACATAATTCTTCATCAATTTTCTTCCATTCATATCCTCCTACCCCTTAAGCTCATTATTAAAGATAGTACATGCACTAGAAAGTCTTTTCTTATCCAATTTCTCATGTCTTGCTTTTCCTTTGTCATAGCTCATGCTACTTCACCCCTCCTTTTAGTATCCCCTTCTAGGGTTGTTCCATTCAACATTTCTAATTCTACTATCTCATTCCCCTCGCCTTCACATTCCAATTAGAGATTTTAAACCTCTCTTGGAGGCCAAGAATTTTCCTCATTTAAAGAATCTTTGAAACATATCGAATACATTTTGATTTATGAAATGAGTTTCATTGACCCTAAATTGCTCACCAAAATCTACTATGTTCTTCCCGAGGTGTTTGCACATTGCAAGACTTCACTGTTTGGCAACAGATCTGTCATCCTTGTCGATATCTTGGGAAACTTCCACCTCTCATATACATTCCTTTGTATGCCGCAATTCTTTTTCTACACCACTTTCAATAGGATTTCAAAATGGCATCTCCTTGAAATTAGTTTTCTCCCAACATGATTCCATTACATCACAAGTTTCATTCTATAGCTTGCTTCTTAACGTCTCGTAGTAGCATTCCTACTTTTTCATATTAGGAGCTACTTATGTCCCGCATTGATTCCCCGCCTTTCTAAATAAGAGATCTTTGTATTCCACAATGCCACCCATATGTTTGCCAAAAAAATATTTGGTTGACAACCAAAATCTATAAATGTTGAAAGACCTCAATTTTTTAGTTTTCATTTTCATTGCTCATAAGACAAAAATAAATGAGGCCATTCATGCGGAATAGTACCAATTTCATCACAATGTTCTTTTATGAAAAAAATATCATGCTTTTGCAAATCTCTCAGGTTGATACAGTTTTGAGAATAGCGCAACCGACACTATCAAATACATTGTCCATTGCCCTTTCTACACTCCACCTTCTTTACCGTTGTTTTTGTTTTCAAATTTGATCGATATACTTGACCTCCTTGGGATCCCATCGATCCTTCCCATGTACGATCATGCCCATTACTAGGGGTTCTCATACACAATTACCTATAAAAATGGCTTTGGATTCATATATCCACAAATATCAAGGCCTTACTCGCAACGAAACACTATTAATATTGACTCCAACGAGAGACCAGTTTTTCTTTCACTATATTCTCTAGAGTTCCTTGAAGGATATTCGTATTTCTCCACCTTTCCTTTTGAACGATATTCTAAGATGTCCATAACTCCTCCTTTGCTATCTCGCAAAAATGAATAGATTCTCCTTCACTCATTTCCTCCCCCCTCTACCTTTAATCCACATTTTTTCCCTTACCCGTAATTCTTTTCTTTTTACTTCTATTGTTCCACACCTCAAGCCTTTCATATACTAGTGGTCACTTTTTTGTATATATTACCCTTTGCATCTTTCTTAATTTATTAAACAATTGCAGCTTTTGTGTCACGTTCTTCTTCTCCTACTACATTTTTTTCATTCGATTTCTTGACATCCTCTCCCTCTCTCCCCATTTCGGCATTCACATCACACCACTTGCATGCGATTGGTAGTTTTAATCTTAGAGGCACAAGAAAATTAAAATTCCAGCCTACTATCTATATACTAATACCTTTTACAATCCGGCCTATTAGTTGATTGCTTCCAAAACCCATCTATGAACCCATTTCCGTTGTTCAATAATGTTTGTATGAAATTTAGGTGTTTGGTTAAAATACTCTCATGCAAGGGTTAAATTTGACGACCATCTATGCCTCTCAAACAATTTTTTTCGATGTTAATTTTGTAATACTACCCTTCAAAACAATAAAAATCTTATACCATATTAGTAAAATATATAAAATAATATTCTATATTTATTTGACTATATGTATTATATAATCTTATAATTTACACACACACACACACACACAAACACACACATATGATAGTTATGTTTTAAATATGAAAGTTGAGTGTGATGGTTATTTATAAAATTTGCAAGTATATTACGGCTAAAATCACAAAAATAAATCTAAATGACTATCAAATTTAACCCCGCTCTCATGAAGCACTACCGATCCACTCTTGACTTATCCCTTCCTAATGTGGGCCCATGACCATCACACGATAGTTTGAATATTTTGCCAAAATTTCAAATTCAAAGTAGACGTGCACTAAATTCTTTATACCTATATTTTAACAATTTGAGCTTATAGATTCTAATTAGTACTAATTATAGAGCTTCAATTTCTCGAAAGTGACCGAAAGTCGTGTTTAAATAAATTTTCTTGATGGATTTTTCATCATAACCTTTCAAAAATACAAAATAATGTTATTATCAGCCATTCCATAATTATTTAATTAATTTTAATATATCTTCTTATAATTTCTATATAAATTTATATAAAAATTTGATTTCAAATGTTAAAATGCAAGTCGCATGGGATGTTTATTACAAATAATTACAGTGTGTACAGATTAAATCACCAAAAACGCCTAAAAGGCATCAAATTTAACCCTACTCAAATTTGGTTGCATTTTCCGTATGTTTGGAATTATTGTTTTATGTCAACATTTTTCGGGAATTAGTTTGTTAAGTAAGCGTTAAAATTATCTATAGCAACTCGTTTCCCTGAACTATTAAAACCAACTTCAATTTTTTTACTTTATGTGTTTATGTTTACATTCATTACTTTTGCACTTTTTGTTTGATTATCTTAAAATGATAAAAATTAGCTTCGACAATTAAGTTGTTTCTATTTTAAAAAAGATTAAGAAATTATTTTATTTTGGAAAATGATAAAAGTGCAAAGCTTTGAAAGGAACCACATCCTTGTAAAAAGCCCTTAAGGCATGGTATAGATTGAACCAATACAAAAAGGAAGCCCACAGAAATAGAAGACAGAAGGCCACTAAGGTACAAAAATGAAGAACAAGAGAAGAGGGAAAAGAGAGAAGTCGAAGCACCCTCGTGTGTAACAAAAACAGCTTTAATCCAAATAATCTTAATCATGAGATTGTAATCTCATTTTGTGGAGAGGAATACCTTTTTTATTTATGACTGTCCATTCATCACTCTTATTAGGATCCGATTTTTCATTTGGATGTAATGGAAGCTAAATATCAGGAACCTCTTTGTTCCTACAATTAAATACACCCCCAAAGGGAGTGTCACCGCCTATTTTTCCTTTCCCGAACCATTCAACTATAGGGGGAGGGGAGCTTGAGTCTCCCCAACAACTGATTTGTTTCATTTAAATCATGATCTTCATGAGCCCCAAATCCTCCGACAAGGAATTTGATTCATCCCCAAAACCAACATGTTGGGATGGGAATCCTTCCACCAAGAAATTTTTTCCTTAAACTTCTACTTGAATTTATTACAAGTTGCAGCATGATGTCTAGGGGGAAACATTTTCCACAGCTAAAGGGAAAGCCTTCATATTCAATAGGTTGTGACCAAACCCTATTCAACACTTTGAGATCAATGGAAGTTGGAAGATCCACAAAAGTATCTAGATCCACTAAGATTCTCGCATAGGTGGTGTGAGTGTAGAATTTCATTTTGGAATCAATGGATAAAAACTTACCCGAAGCATTTCCAATGAATATCAAACACTCCTCCCCAAAAACTACAGCAGGAGATGAGGTAAGAAAACCTAGCCAAGTTTAATGTTGAAATAAATGGTGAGGGGATTTAATGTCGAAAACCAAGGTTTCATCAATAATTGAGGATTATGTAGTTCTCACAGGTTTGGAGAGGATAATATGTCTATCTTCAATATAATTGAAAACCATAATAAAAACCCCGTGCATAGGGGTAAATGTCCACTTTACTAGAAAAGAGAGGATGTCAGGTTCAATAGATACATGAGTGAAGAAGTGACATCGCAAGCCATAGGTCTTTAAAGTGACATATAAAACCCTAGTTGAAAACAATTATTCAAAATCTAACACCGAATCCCCAAAGGAGATTGGGGAAAGGATTTGGAAGCAAAGAGCCATTTAGAAGATAGCATAGCTAAGCCACAAAATTTGGAAAATATGGATTCATAATGGTATAATGAGCCTCGGGTAAACCCAAATCGAATGACTGCCTCAAAACTAGAACAATGTAGATCCCGCACCATCATTCGAGAGGTCACTATCATAAAACACATGGATCCACACATCCAAACAAATGCCAAGAGAAGGGATGCCATCATTGGATCCAATATGAGTCTTAGAGAGGATTTTTGGAGGAGATTCACAACTAGTGTTCAATGATTGAGCCATCTAGAATTCTCGATTAAGGACTTATTTTTATAAGGATTTTGGACTTTGTTTGTTTGTTAAAGTCTAGGTATCTTTTTTAATTTTTTTATGAATAAGATATTATATTATATTAACAAGTAAAATGATACAAGATAATTCACAATAAAGTGGATGGTATGGAATCACACCCCAAAGCCACGAATGTGATTTAGGTATCAACAAATTTTAGGAATACAACCAATTACATAACATCGTATAGCCAAAAATAAAAATAAGTTAAGTTGCCACTGTGAATTGTTGTCATACAAAGAATAGGTCTTGGTCATGCTAGCCAAAGCCAAGTAGGTCTTTGCCACTATCCAAAGATGTCCCAAAGAGAGCTGAGATGGATTGCTTCTTCAGCTTTCTTCAAGAGTGACCGGAGATGGCGAGAGACATTATGGGAAACATTTTATGTGGAGGTGGGAGGCTCCAATCACATATGTGCATGGCTCAATGACAACAGATGAGCCCTAGCGAAGCTAGTTGGGTGACGCCAAGGGCATCTCAACACTAAGTGGCGAGAAGAGGGGAGAAGCTCCTCCACAAAGGTTGATTATGAGGATACCGCGGACAGATCCAATGATTGACGCTTTTGAGTGGATCCGGTGGCTACCACATCCGGGATTTCCACTAGAATTACCTTGTAGTGGGGAGTGGTGAGAGTGGTGAAGGTGCAGAGGGTCATGAGAAACATTTCTTGGGTGTCGCCCAGTGAAGAAGGAGCATTTGCATATGCTCCATCTCGAGTGCCACGTTTTTGTCTTGAACTTGAATCTATAGTAATACATTTGTGATAACCACATATTTTTTATAAACACAAAATTGTTTATCAACTTCAACATTAGCAAATAAACAAGAATTCCTTTATTTCCAAATCCATAATAAAATTTCCCTTCTGAAAGCATGCCAAATTTGGGAAAATTTATAGGCATCTCGAGGATTGTCTCCTAAAAGAACATGCTTCTAAGTAAAACACTCGATTAGAAGGGGACAAAGAAATAATGAATCAATTTCTAAGCTTTATGGTATTTGTGTTAATACCTTAAAAGGTGATACAATGTTTCCAAATGACCATCAAGGGACATGTGGGGTAGAAACGGCAAAATGAACAAGAAATGAACCAAGTGGAAGGCCTCGGTGAAGAACACACACCATAGAAAGTGAACAATATTGGTTTCCACACAGTGGGCCATATCATATTTAATCTCCTTTTTCGCAATTGATGGTGAGGAATGAATTCCTCATCACCTATTAAGCTTTCCCACCTTTGGAATATGAGGCAAGATCCAAGCATAACCTTGGCAAACCAAGTAGTTCCGGAAGGGGTTGTCTGCATACCAATTCCAGCTTGTCCACTAGGGATGAGATGGAAGAACGATTTTTTTCGATCATGCAAAATGACACAAATGAAATGATATCATAGATAATATCTTAATAAAAAAAAAGCCAATTTGAATTTATTTTTAATCTCTTGCTAAGGAAGCAAAGAACGAGTGCATTTACAAAAGAGGTCTTGAATGGTGGGAATTTCTAACTTGAAAAGGAGGAGTGTAATAATCCAAGGAAACTCGGCTAGGTAATGACTTTCGCATTCAATGACAAAGACCACCATAGAGAATGGTAATTAAATGAAATTTTGTGGTGAAATCCATTTACATTACATAGATCTATGTCTTGATTTGTTCCTAGGCTTTCCAAATACTTTTGAGCACAAAATTTTTAACCACTTTGACTGGAATAAGAGTAATGAGAATATTAGCGAAACTAATGCCTTTCCATGAAGTACAACCATAAGGGAGCCTTCCACAATGCCATTTTTAGAGGCATCTTCCATGTTTTCCCTCTTTTGTGATTTGGATTATCCATTTGGCTTAGAATGCCTGTCCTTGACATAGAATGTCAATGAGGTCTAAACTGCCTAAATCTCTAGGAAGGCAACAAGTTTCCCATACAACTCTGTGGAAACCTTTTCCAATGAAAATATTTTTCCAAAGGAAGTCTTTGAAATATTTTTATATCTTTTACACATACTTCTTGGAAGGGACCTAACAAGAGGAGTAATACACATGCATGGCTTTAAGAACTTTGGAGCAGATCTGAAATTTTCCTCGCTAAGGATAATGGCTTTGTAATCAAGTATTACAACTTTTGATCCAACCAGTTGCATGACATAATACTAAAGCTCCACAAGATAATCTTGAAAGGAAAAGGGAATACCAATAAATTTAAACATTTCTCCATGGTTGAGCATCTTCCAATTGTAAATAGCCAAGCAGAGTGTGCGGGAGGAAGGACTTTCTATGACATTGCATTTTACATCATTAAATGGAAGAGCCAAAAGATAAACACATAGTATTGCTGATTTTATTTTCATCTTCAATGAGCATAAGGAAGGAGTCATCCACAAAATGCCCATTGAGAAATTGGGAGCCATCAATAGATGCAAAGATAATGCCTATAACTAGCCCTTCGAGATTGAGGTTTGGCTACAGGTAACAAAACCCTTTAATTGCAAGGACATAGAGGGTGGTAGCCAATGGGAATCCTTGTTGGATAGATCTAAAAATACCAAAGGGTCCTCAAAAAATTCCATTGATGGTGATATGGGCGAAGGCATGCACAAAGAGAATATTGACAGACTGAATGAAATTGGGGCCAAAGCCTAGAGCTTGGAGCATAAAAAGAATGAAGGGCCATTCTATTTGGTCATAAGCCTTCTCAAAGTCAATTTTGATAAAGATGGCTTATCATTGGATCTACATGCCCATTCCACGCATTCCCAAACCATAATGATATTGTGAAGGTTATATCATCCTCGATGAAAAAAATTTCTTTCAGAAAATGGCAAAAATAATGTGTCACAACCGAATGGCAAGGGATTTGGCTATGAATTTGTAAGACACATTAAGAAAAGTGATGGGTCGTCAATTACTTATCGATCGGTCCCAGATTTTGGATGAACTTGAAATTTCGCTTGTTGATATGAGGGCCAAGAGAGTGAGACTAGAACCCTCCATGTAGACTCAAAAAGGTCTTAATCAAATGTATCCCCGAGTGATTTGTAGACTTGGTAATCCTTTAATTGTAAGGACATTGAGGGCAGAAGCCAATGGGCATCCTTTCTTTCGGATAGATCTAAAAAAACAAAGGGTGCTAAAATTTTTCCATTAATAGTGATATGGGCGAAGGCATGCACAAAGAGCATATTGAAAGAATGAATGAAATTGGGGCCAAATCCAAGAGCTTGAAGCATAGAAAGAATGAAGGGTCATTCTATTTGGTCATAATCCTTCTCGAAGTCAATTGTAACAAAGATGGCTTACTAGTTGGATCTACATGCCCATTCCATGCCTTCCCAAACTATAATGATATTTTCAAGGATATATCATCCTTGACAAAAACAACTTTGTTCTTGCTAGAAAATGGCAAAAATAATGTGTCACAACCTAATGACAAGGGATTTGGCTATGGATTTTTAAGACACGTTAAGAAAAGCTATGGGTCATCAATTACTTATCGACGGGGTCTCCAAGATTTGGGATGAACTTGATATTCTCTTTGTTGATATGAGGGCCAATAGAATGAGACCGAACCTCTCCATGTAGACTCAGTAAAGGTCTGAATCAAACGTATCCTCGAGTGATTTATATAATTCACAAGTAAATTCATCATAGTCGGGTGCTTTTTCGCTGGCCATTTGCAAGACCACTTCTGTAAATCCTTCAGGAAAATATATGATCACTGAATTTTTTTGGCACCAAAGAAAATTTTCATGCCACAATGGCCAAACATTGATTCAAGGCATCTTATCATTTTGATGAAGGAGCTTGATCTTAGAAAACTTTCTTGTAATGATTAAAATATTTATGCAACATGAGTTGGGGATCTCGAGACAGTTCCACCATCATAAATGGATTGAATTACTGAAAGGAATGCTTGATTTTAGTGATTGAAAAATTCCTCAAACTTGATCCCCAACCTCGTGCCAAGAAAGGGAGCATGTATCTATATACCCCAAATATTAGATTTGTTTGTAATTTGTATTTTCTATCTAAGTTAGGCCACCTAAAGTCAAGGTTTCGTAAAAGGGATTTCTTTCAAGCAACATCATATCCCAACTAAGAGCGGAAGAGTTGGTGGAATATGAGCAACATTTAATATTACCTAGCTATCACCGATAAATTCTAAGGAATATAGAAGTCTTATTCATCGCATCCGCCCACCATTTTTCTAAGTAGAAAACATACGAAGATTACAAATATGAAGGTGATGTGGCTAAAGATCCAAATTCCACACTCACTTAGTATGATTGAGTATGTGCCCTTGCTCCATTAAGGTCGTGTTTAGAAAAAACTATCCTTTATGATAAAAAGGCATCTTGGCTTACCAAAAAGGATGAAATCTTGCATCAATTCCACAAGAAAAGAATAAATGTTGTCAAAATAAAAAAATCTTGAGTGGACAACATGGATTTGTCTATCCATTTGAGAAACCAATCCAATCCACCTCAGAAATTGAACCAAGTGAACCATGTTTCATATTTTTGTTGACTTGAAACGCTTAGGTCATAAAACTTGAATTTATTACACATGTAATAGAAAGACTCCCTTTCACGAGTTTTCAATCACATAGGTAGGTGCCTATAGTTATCCATGGACATCCCATCCATTAAATTCAAAACAAATGACCCAATGGCCATAAGGTATTTCATTCACTGTCTTCATCCAAAGATCAACCCTTTCTGCCACATCATTCGATGCATAGATGTTGATGAAACCAAAAGGGTGACTTTCAATATTAAAGAGAGCCCATATGGCTCTATTGGTGGGGTTTGCGCCATGATCCATAAAGAAGGGCCGCCATATTTTAATTTAAATTAATATTAAATATAATTCTAGAGTAGCTATTATAAAAATGACATACAAATTCCAATGTAGACTAAAAAGAAAGTAAACAATCTTGTGTAATATGAAAATCTAAGCAATAAAGGGAGATAATAAGACATAGCTTATATCCTGAAATCTAGAAGTAATCTGGGTAGTGTAAAGTGTTAAATGACTATAAATAGTGTGGTAAATGCTCATTATAAATTCTAGAACTCAGAGAAAGACAAGAAATGGTAACCCACAATAGAATAGTGGTGCTTGCCACTAGCGATTGGTTCTAGGTATTGGTGGTTGTGTAGCTAGTCAAGATCTAATTTCATGTATGTTGTAGTTATTCCTTGTTGGTCACCCGATATTTTCTCCATGATTGCCAAAGGTACTTGTAACTGCAAGAAATAAGTTTGCATGAACATGCCCACAAACCACATCAAACTTAAAAAGGAAAATAAAAATGGGGAGTTAGATCGACCCCATTGGTCACTTGACAGAGTGAACCTACGATCGAGTTCGACACTATATTTGAGACTCCATGTAGTTATTTTCTATGTGTGTAGAAACGATGCCCTAGGATGCCCTTGTGCAAGATGCACTATACAACAGATAGATTTTCTCAATAATACAAATGTGTGGATGGAATAGAATAAAATCCCCCTTCATATGTTATGTATGTGAAGTTTCTTCCCTTGTCCCTTAAGTGAGTGCTAGATGGATGCCTTTGGAATATTCTTTGTGTATTTGAAATGTAAGCTTAGGTGATAGAAGTAACGCTAAGTGCTTAGTCCCCTAATTTTAAAACATAATTATGTATTTATATGATTCCTTTGTTTGAGTTTCATAATTGAAAATTGAAAGGTCGATGAAAAAATTAGTAAAAATTAATTAAGAAGAAAAAGGGGTCCAAAAGGATAAGAAAAAGGTAAAGAAGGAAATGAGTGCCTAGGAGGAAAGGAGCACCTGTGCATTAGTGTCCCAACTTGGCGCTAGTGTCTCGAGGCCATAAAAAGCTAAAATAATCAATTGTTGGAAAGAGTGAAAGATGTATAAAGCCAATAAGAGTGTATAAGACAAGGAAAAAGGCTAAAGGAGTTGCCAATTACTAGTTTTCTTGCTTAGGAATCATGTAAATGCTAACATGCTTTCAAGACCTAGAAATGTACCCAACTATTGCGTGCTTTTGTGTCTAGATCGCCATTTATGGGAGAAAATGGAAATTAAACCCCCATGTCCTCCATCATGATAACTCATAAAATCCAGGTTGTCGGATATATGGCTTTACAAACCATTGACATCTAAAACCCGTAATTTTAACTTCATGCAAACAAAAACATCCAAGTTAGCAATTTTTTTGGTGAACATCACAAATGAAATACTTATGATTGAGTTGGCAAGGACCCTCAAATTCCATAACATGAAATTCATAAGAAACGTGGTCACGGCCATACCATCAACATCCATATTGTCCAAGGCATCGAACATGTTTTTTACAGAAATTGAGTAGTATTATGCTTCATAAAATCCTACAATTTGACTTTCCTTCGTCTCGACATACTCAATGTTATACTCATATTTCATTAACTCCACTATGTACACCGAGATATGATTGTGAATTTCCATGGTGTGTCTAGAAGGACTTCGAGCCATTTTGATGGGCCATGTGAGCTAGTTTTTAAGAGCAGATTGTTGGTGCTCAATTTGATCTCACCCCATCCGTTCTAAAAATTTCCCAATCTACTCGGTTCGTTGTATTTTATATCTACCCCAAATGGATGCATACAAGTTTTATCTTTACCAGGTGTTATTATAAATCCTTCTCTATGGTCATTGGATTGTTTGTTAGAGCCATGAATTATTTGCAAATTCTTTCTCCTTGAAGAAAGATTCAATTTTGGGTGCAAATGGTGATTTCCTACATTTACTGCTTTGACAGGATGTTTTTCCCGTCAAAATTATATCTCAACATCTTCAGCTACATGGTCTCTTTTGATTGGATGAGGCACATCGGGTCTATTTTATAACTTGTAACTTTTTATGTTTGCAAAAAGATCAATTTGGCCCCTACGGCCCCGTTGAGTTCTGATTGGCTGGTCAAATTTATAAAGGCGGAGCGAATTTCTCTTTTTTCCCCAAGGTGTATACATGTTCATTTTAATCGTCATGCCCAAGCGGGTCTTTTTTTTTGAAATTTTCCACTTTTGTCACATTTGTAAAAAATACCAAATTAGCCCCACGGCCCCGATAGTCTCTGATTGGCTATTCAGCAAATATGAAGCGGCAGTAGGAAAAGTCTTACTTTGACCCCGAAGATGGACACGTGGCATATTTTTCAAGTTACAATGGAGGAAGTCAAGTCAATGGGTCTTTTTTTGGTGAAATTTACCACTTTGGTCACATTTGTAAAAAATACCAAATTAGCCCCGCATGCCCTCATAAGATCTCGATCGGCTATTCAAAAAATATGAAGCGGTAGGGAAAAAGTCTTACTTTGACCCCAAATATGGACACATGGTAGTTTTTCAAGTTATAAGCAGGGAGGCAGGTCGCAAGAACTTTGAAGTTTTTTGGCTCAGCATTGAAAAGTCAAAGTGGGAGGTGGGTCACCAGAGGTTTTTGAATATTTTTGCCTTTTTTGAAAAGGAGAAAAGTATAAAAATGAAGCGTGACTCCATTGGGGGCCCACATCAAAAGATAAAAGTGGGAAGCGGGTCACCGGAGAAAATTGGAAATTTTTCCTTTTTGTTAAAAAGGGTAAAATTGCATAAATGAGCCATGACTCCATCAAAGGCCCAGATTAAGCCATGTGTTGAGCCCATATTTCAAAGGCAGAGGGGTGGGGAAAATGTGAAAATTGCATTTTCTCCAAAAGTCATAAAATGTAAAAGGAAACCCCAAGCCCGCTTTGAATCATATTTTTCCACGTGGATGGCTCTAATCTAAAGTTGAGAAAGGGAAGAATCAATGGTTATTGTGCATTGCATCTGATTTTGCTGCCATTTTTTCTCCAAGACTCCTGGAGATGCGAATACGCATTGTTTTTCATCATTTTTTGATGAAATTCCTTGTCATTTTTTCTATCAAAAGTGCAATTGAATGGATTTAGAGCTTAATTTGTGAGTCCAAGGAATGTAAAGGTTGATATTTTGAAGTTGAATTACTCGGGAACTTGCAAAATGTGAATTACCAGAGAAAGATAATGCAGAGAAAAGTTACAGAGGAAAGAATGGGAAAAGGATGAAATGATGGAGGTTATAGCATGCACGAAGGATGAAAACATGCTCCCAGTTAAAACAATGATGGAGATATTTGCAATGATTCACCTTTTGAACAACTGAAACTTTTTGTTGCAAACCTGTTAAACATCATTTTTTTGAAATCATGATCAAACATGTAACAAACAAAGGTTCCTCAATATTCTTTTCTTGGGGGAAAGCTTGGATGTAAATTGAGTGTTATAAAAAGCATGCTTTAGTCATGCAAATGGTCGGGGGTTGAATTCTTACAAGAAAATTTGAGAAATCCCATCTTCCTGAGAGACCATCTAAGAAACATGTTAATCTCTTATGTTTTAGATTTGATCATGTCAAGTTGGTTACAAGTGTACAACCATTGACAAGCTCTGAGATTGTTCAAGAAACCTTCCCCTACTGATGAATCTAATCAACTTCAATTAATCTTGTGTTAATCTTGGGAAAATTTGTGTCTACTTTATTTTAAATGTGTCTACAAATAGTATTTCTTGTTCCTATTGCAATCTTGTGTTAAAATCCCTCCGAATCACACAGAGATCTCATCCCTGTGATAGTTTAGTGGCATTTGCAATTTCATTACGAGAAGAGCCTTCATCCTGTAATGAGATAAACAATTTAAAATCACTTTACTATCATTTTGTTGATAAATATTGTTTGTAAGCCTTTGAGTGTATCTTAGGCATGAGGAACCAGGGTCTTTAATGTTTAATTGAGTCTTTAGCTCAGCCTTCATGTTAAATTCTTGAGATTGTGTGAAACCATGTAAATCTGGGCCTCCATTGATGCACACCTTCTGGTCAAGGAATATTTTAGCTATTCTGAAGCATTCTGTCATTTAGTTTTCCAATTGTTGTGAAGGTTCTCAAAGATCTGAAAATCAAGTTTATCCTACTTAATCTCCCACCAAAAATTATTCAAAAATAATGAATCCTACCTGAACTACCCTATTTTTTCCCTATATGTCCACAAATGAATAAATTCTACTACCAAAATATGTAGAAGAAATCAGATTCCATAATGTCTTTAGTAACCTTAACCTTGTTTAGAAAATATCACCATTCTTTAGAAGTGACAACTCGTGAGAGTTAAATTGTGGTGCATTGATCATATTTTCTCAAGGTTTCCTTTCAAATTTGTGCAAAGAAGGATATCTTCATTCTCCTTCACCAACAGAGGTTACAAAATGGGTCCTCTCACCCTAGTTGAAAGGCACAACCTAAAGTAGTGAGGATAGATCAAATCCTTTTGAAGGTGCTATCCATTTCTCCAACATCTGAGTGACAAAGAGCCAGTCAATGAATCACCTCCCTGCTACAAAATGACATACATGATGATTTATCTGTCTCTAAGCTTCTTGTTAAATCTGATGTTGCTCAACTTGCAAAGGAGAATCAATTTGATACCAACACTTTAGTTTATGGGATTATTTGAACTTGCCGGACTTATTTGAACAACACCATTCTGGGACTATTTGAACAACACCTAGTGTACACATACTAACAAAGGTGTACACATAATGTTTAATTTTCATGATCTAAGTGCAAATACATTGTTTAAACATCATCCTTTGTTGAGATCTGTAAGATTTGTGCAAGTTACAAGTTCTGTGTGTAATATTTCAAGTTTTCTATTGGTTTTTGCACTAAGTTTACATCATCAATGTTAAATACAGGTAAAGGAAGGTCATATCTATGAAGCTTTGCATGAATTTAGTGTTGAAAGACATTTGATAGATCAATTTTAGTGCATTTTCACAACTAAGGTGAAAATCCTTAGTGGTGACTCCGTGTTGAATTAATTTTTGATAAATGCCAGTGTCTTAACCTCTGTCAATTGAAATTTATCACTAATATTTGCAAAGATGGAAGGAAGAAGATCTTTCTTCATTAAAGACCCTACTAGAAGGTTGTTTCCAGAATTGGGAAAGACAAATTCTGAAGGAAGAAGAATCTAGAAAGTTGTTGGAGATCAAAATCAAGAAAAGAGTTATCAATTGTGGAAACTGATCAACCTATCATTGAAGATTGCCATACTTCCTCAAGTGCTTCTAATCAAGTAGTCTTTTTGTAGATCGAAATTCTCCATCTGAGAGGGGCCTTCATTTGTATTTGAAAATTTTGTGTCTCATTTTGTCCCTATGTTTTCCAAAGTTGATAGGATCTTCCAAGAAACAAAGTTTTTAGAGAACATTCATTCTGAGAATTACATTCCTGTGCCCCACAGACCCCTCACTCCTCATCATTTTGTATCTCCTACAAATTCACCTCCTCAAAACAATATGGCCCAACCCCCACCCAAACCTCCATTTGTTGTTAATACTTTTGGTCCTATAGATTTTAGAGGTATGGATGGATATCCAAATGTAGTGCCACAAGATGTTAGAAATAGACTACCTAAATTTCAAGGAAATAATGCTATTACTGGTGATCAACACTTAAAATTTTTGTCAATATGATGGAAGACTTTGAGATTGAATTTGAGGATGTGTATATAAAATTATTTATTCATACTCTTGAGGAGGATGCACGTGACTGGTATAAATATTTACCAGATAACTCAATAGATTCATGGATAGAAATGAAAAATGCTTTTAGATTGCAATATGGGGATAAGACAAATCCCAGGTTTCTTTTTTCTAATTTGAAAATATTAAGAAGAATCCTAATGAATCTATTCATGACTTCAATACTCGGTTCAATAAGACCTTGAATAGGCTACCTGTAATCCTGAGGCCAAGTGATGTTTCTTGTTTAATAAAATACTTTGATGCTTTTGATAAAAGGTTTCCTATTATTTAAGGGACAAAACCCAAGAACATTGAGGCAAGCCTTCACCATGGCTTTGCAGATTGAAAACAATATCAAAGTAGTTGGTAAGCCTCCTAAGAGGGAAGGTATCAAGTGATCAATCCAGAGAAGCCTCAGTCAAGTAAGTTTGTGGATCTAGAAGAGGTTGTAAAAACTTTGGCTAGAGTTGTTAAGGAAATATCCTATAAACTTAGCCAGAGAGAGAGAAGGGATTGGACAAGGTTCCCAAGGTCAACACAAGCCACAAGGTCAAGAAATATTTGCAAATCATCCTAGAGGTGATCATAGATCGATGACAGGGGTAAAGGGCCCATGGGATCAAGGAAATAGACAACCCCAACCCCGGGAAAATAGATTGGTGCCTGATCCTTTAGCTACCAATTTGTTGTGTTGAAGAAGCTCATGAAATTGAGTGGTGTGATAGTTGTTTCTTGCCCCATTCCCCATGTGATGTTGAAAAGGGAGTTGAGGAAGAAGTTGATGATGATGAGACAGATGATGATGCATGCACGATGGATTTCTCTACAAGTTCACAAAGCAGGGAGCAACCTCAACTGAGTTGATGAGTGCCATAATTATGAAAAAAATTATGGGATTGCATTCACCGGTATTACCTCTTCCTCCCATTAATGCTTTTGAGATTGATATGGTACAAGATTTTGAGTTTCCTAATAATGATTTTGAGTACTTAAGGGCATTAATGATTAAGAAGTATGATGGAGGAATTCCTTCAGAAGAGGACAAACAATTGTTAATGAATGTAGTAGTTGGCCACAAAAAGAATATAATACAAGAAGCAAAGTTGTCAAAGGGGCAGGGCCTCAAGCCAAACCAAAATTCCATCACCAAAGATCCCTAAGGAAACCCCTAATAAAGATGCATCTGAAAAGGCATTGTCACCCCAAATAAAACTTGTGTTCCTCCCCATGCTCAAACTGTGAAAATCCGTGCCATCAGATGAATTTGTAAACCTTCCTCCTAACACTTCCTTACCCAAATATGTTCCTTGTGACATAGCCCAAATCTTGAGTCAGATCAAGATTTTTGTTCCTATTGTTGAATTTCTTAGAATCCCTGAACATAGGAACAGAGCATTCAAATATTTGGGATTTAAAGAAGAAAAGGTCACCTAGGGTAAAAATGTAAACAATGTAGAGGTTCCTCCTACCATTGCAGAATTAGAAAAACCACAAGCATTGGAGGAATTGGGTGAACCACCTGAGGTTTATTTGGGAACTTCTCTGGTTGAGTCTCAACTGAAGGTGGATCCATTTTTCACTACTCTGATTATTAAGGATAAGTTGTTACATAACTGTATGTTTGATTCAGAGCCTCATGTAATGTAATGCCTCTTGAGGTCATGAATGAGTTGAATCTCAAAGTAACAACAACTTATGGGAAATGTACTACCATGGATTCAAGAGAGGTGCCAAGTAGTTGGATGTGTCAAAGGTTTAGTAGTGCAATTGGCAAGTGTATCCAGCAAGTACTTAACTTTGAATGTAGTAATTGTGGATTGTCCTACTAAGTGGGGAATGTTATTATCTAGAAAGTGGGCAGCTAGTGTGGGTGGAAGTGTGCAAATGGACATGTCTTATGCCACCATACCAATTGAGGGCAGCCTTGTGAAGTTACCTGGTGAAAATAAAATGTTATATCTCATTGAGGACCCCAACAATGCTTCTTATGAAGTATTGCACATAGACACTGATGTTGATAACTCTATGAGCTATGTTGTTTTCAAGGAGTATGAAATTGATCAATGCAGATATCCTGAGCAGATTGATTTTCCTGACTTTGATGTTTGATGCAGCCTCGAGAGATGTTGAAAAACTTGACATAGGCACAAAGGATAAGCCTAAAAAATGTGGTCAGATAGCAACTTGGATGGAAAAGAGAAACAATCATATGACCAATTGTTAAAGACGTATCAAACTTGCTTAAGCATGGTCATATCTAGAATCGAAGGCACTTGAAAATTTTCCTTGATTATTTTCTCTGAATCAGGGTGCACACCATTATATAGTGTATAGTCTTTTGGTTTCGTTCTACTTTTGTGTTTTTCTGCTTTTGTTTTCCTAGTCCCCTAGTGACCAGTTTTTGTTGGTTTCTCACCATCTCTGGATTTGGTTATTGTCTTTCTACTCTAAGCTTGTTCTTGACTCCATTTCCCAATGGATTTTTGGCACATGGTCTACTCTATTGTTCTTGTGGCACTCACAGGAGTGCCCATCCCCAAGTCAGAGCTGCCGATGTTGGTGCTCAATTTGATCTCACCCCTTTTCTTCTAAAATTTCCCAATCTCTGGTTTGTCATATTTTCTATCTCCCCAATGGATGTGTACAAGTTTTATCTTTTACTTCAGGTGTTATTGTAAATCCTTCTCTATGGTCGTGGATTTTGTTGTCAAGCCATGATTATTTAAAATTCTTTTTCCTCAAGAAAATTCAATTATGGGCAAATGGTGAAGTTCCCTACATTTACTATTCGACATCGATGGGTGTTTTCCCCATCAAATTATATCTCAACATCTTCAACTACATGGTCTCTTTTGATTGGATGAGGCACGTCAGTCTATTTTATAACTTGTAACTTTTTGCTATGTTTGCAAAAAGATCAATTTGGCCCCACGGCCCCATTGAGTTCTGATTGGCTAGTCAAATTTATAAAGGCGGAGTGAATTTCTTTTTTTTCCCCGAAGGTGTATACGTGTTCATTTTTAATTGGTTATGGCTGATGGGTCTTTTTGGTGAAATTTTCCACTTTGGTCACATTTGTAAAAATACCAAATTAGCCCCATGGTCCCGATAGTCTCTTCGATTTAATTCAACAAATATGAAGCGGAAGGGAAAAGTCTTACTTTGACTCAAAGATGGACACGTGGAATTTTTTTCAAGTTACAAGCAGGGAAGCGGGTCGGCGGGTCTTTTTGGTGAAATTTGCCACTTTGGTCACATTTGTAAAAAATACCAAATTATCCCCACAGCCCTCATAGTTCTGATTCGCTATTCAACAAATATGAAGGAAGGGAAAAGTCTTTGACCACTTGATTCGATGACACGTGGTAAAAAGTTTTTCAAAGAAGTGGGGAAGCGTGGTCATTGAGCACTTTGAAGTTTTTTGGCTCAACATTGAAAATTCAAAGTGGAAGGTGGGTCACTGGAGGTTTTTGAAGATTTTTGCCTTTTTGTGAAAAGGAGCAAAGTATAAAAATGAAGTGTGACTCCGTTGGGGCCCACATCAAAAGATAAAAGTGGGAAGTGGGTCGTTGAGGAAAATTGGAAATTTTTCCTTTTTGTTAAAAAGGGTAAAATTGCAGAAATGAGTCACGACTCCATCAAAGGCCCAGATTAAGCCACGTGTCAAGCCCGTATTTCAAAGGCGGAGGGGCGGGGCAAAATGTGAAAATTGCACATTTTCTCCAAAAGTCATAAAATGCAAAAGGAAACCCTAGGCCCGCTTTGAATCAGATTTTTCCACGTGGACGACTCTAATCTAAAGTTGAGAAAGGGAAGAATCAACGGTTGTTGTGCATTGCATCTGATTTTACCACCATTTTTTGCTCCAAGACTCCTGGAGATGCGAATACGCATTGTTTTTCATCATTTTTTGATGAAATTCCTTGTCATTTTTGTCTGCAAAGTGCAATTGAATGGATTTAGAGATTAATTTGTGAGTCCAAGGAATGTAAAGGTTGATATTTTGAAGTTGGAATTGCTCAAGCACTTGTAAAAATGTGAATTACCAGAGAAGTTGGATGCAAAGCAAAGTTACAGAGGAAAGAATGGGAAAAGGATGAAATGATGGAGGTCATGCAAAATGTTGCCAGGAGAAGGATGAAAATGTGCTCCCAATTAAAAATAATGATGGAGATATTTGCAATGATTCACCTTTTTTGAACAATGAAACTTTTTTGTCAGCAAACCTCGTTAAACATCATTTTCTGAAATCATGATCAAACATGTAACAAACAAAGGTTCCTTGAATATTCTTTTCTTGGGGGAAATCTTGATGTAAATTGAGTGTTATAAAAAGCATGCTTTAGTCATGCAAATGGTCGGGGTTGAATTCTTACGAGAAAATTTGAGAAATCCCATCTTCCTGAGAGACCATCTGAGAAACTCTGTTAATCTCTTATGTTTTAGATTTGATCATGTCAAGTTGGTTGCAAGTGTACAACCATTGACAAGCTCTGAGATTGTTCAAGAAACCTTCCCCTGCTGATGAATCTAATCAACTTTGAATTAATCTGTGTTAATCTTGGGAAAATTTGTGTCTTCTTTATTTCAGAATGTCTACAAATAGTATTTCTTGTTCCTATTGCAATCTTGTGTTAAAATCCCTCCAAATCACACAGATCTCATCCCTATGATAGTTTAGTGGCATTTGCAATTTCATTACGAGAAGAGCCTTCATCCTGTAATGAGATAAACAATTTAAAATCACTTTACTATCATTTTGTTGATAAAGATTGTTTGTAAGCCTTTGAGTGTATCTTAGGCATGAGGAACCAGGGTCTTTAATGTTTAATTGAGTCTTTAGCTCAAGCCTTTGTGTTAAATTCTTGAGATTGTGTGAAACCGTGCAAATCTAGGCCTCCATTGATGCACACCTTCTGGTTGAAGGAATATTTTAGCTATTCTGAAGCATTCTATCATTTAGTTTTCCAATTGTTGTGAAGGTTCTCAAAGATCTGGCAAAATCAAGTTTATCCTGCTTAATCTCCCACCAAAAATTATTCAAAAACAATGAATCCTACCTGAACTACCCCTGTTTTCCCTATATGTCCACAAATGAATAAATTCTACTACCAAAATATGCAGAAGCAATCAGATTCCATAATGTCTTTAGTAACCTTAACCTTGTTTAGAAAATATCACCATTCTTTAGAAGTGACAACTCGTGAGAGTTAAATTGTGGTGCATTGATCATATTTTCTCAAGGTTTCCTTTCAAATTTGTGTAAAGAAGGATATATTCATTCTCCTTCACCAAAAGAGGTTACAAAATGGGTCCTCTCACCCTAGTTGAAAGGCACAACCTAAAGTAGTGAGGATAGATCAAATCCTTTTGAAGGTGTTATCCATTTCTCCAACATCTGAGTGATAAAGAGCCAACTAAATCACCTCCCGGCTACAAAATGACATACATGATGATTTATCTATCTCTAGCTTGGGTAAAGAAACTAGAGAATCTTCGAGACTGCCTCGAGGTACGATGGGGACTTGAAGTGTGCTCCTTAAAAGTCATCTTATTAGATCCATTATTACTAGTCACCTTGAACTATTTTGTTATTATTTTTCTTCCTCCAACAGCTTTTCCGCCATTCCTCTTACGAGGGCTTAGTGGATTTGGTAGCTGCCTTATGTGTTGGGTGATTACGTGACTCATAAAGTGGGAAATATTTGATCTTGTGATCAGAATCCTAACAACAAATGCATGTGTTAGAAATATTGATGTAGAAAAATTGTTGTGAGTAATGAGTGTCACCCATTTGGATCTCCACGAATTCTTTTAATTCTTGTGATAGGTATACCACCACACAAACCTCGTTTCTGCAGAGGGAGCTATAAAAGTGATGCGGTTCCATGCAAACAACTTGCCCAATGGAGGAGGCTATTTGGTGAAGAAAATACATGCAAGGAAGTAGAAAACTAGGAAATTCAACATAAATTATGGCTTTAAGGGCCACAAACTTAGACACCACAAAGTCCTTTTGCAATGTCCCCTTCCTTCGCTTAAGGCCTAAGGGCTGATTTGAATCCAAGCCTTGGTCATACATAAGGATCTATGGATGCTAGGAGCTATTGGGTATGAATAGATAGTCCATTTTTTTATAATTTTTCATTGACATGAGCGTAAAGCATTTTGGAGGGACTAGATATTATCTTTTTTGTTAAGAAGGGGCCAACCGACAGTTAATGTTTTAATTTTGCATTGGCCACTTATGTACCATGGTGACTTAAAAGGGGAAATGTAACTTAAGTTACTTTTATTTTATTGATCATTTCTAAGGAAAATTGTGACTTGGGCTATTTGGGGATCTTTTGCCTTGGGGAAAAATATATAAGGAGTTGGGAGGAAAAGTGAAGGTGATTCTTGCATACACAATTATTTACCTTCGTGTACAACTATTGCTTGCAAATTTACAGCTTGTGGAGTCAAATCCCATAGGACCCTAGCTTCGTGGTGAGAGATCCATCCTGCTAGTAGGGCATTCTACTGTAGTGAGAGATCTACCCTAACTTGTCATTTGGAGCTGAAACCAGGCTGTTTTCCAAAGGGTTTGAGTGGAGGGTTTCGAGATATTTTGGTGTTTTCAGAGAAGAAGATTTGAGGTTTTTCAGGGGAAGAATTATGGTAGCCATTTGGGCAGGGTTTAGCATTACTTTGAGGGATTTTTCAATATTTTTCAACCACTTCCCAAGTTGGGTGACTTTTGTTGAAGATTACATCCTTTATTTGGAGGGTTTCAATGGTACCCATTCAGATCTGAAGGTTGGAATATCGCTCCTATATTTATAAATATTATTTCCAAATTTTCATAATTTTTGCACTTGTATTCATAGAAAAATAAATTTATGAAGTTTTCCAAATTTACTTAGTGAATGTCTTTGTAATTTTCTAAAAATTTATTATCTAAAAAATTCCAAAAATAATTTTGTAATACTTGTTAGTGCATCATCAAGCTCTCTATAAATTTTCAAGTTATTCAGAAAGGATTTTGTGAGTTATAGATTTATTTTTGTTCTCTACCCTAGTTTTAATGTCTCGTGAAAATCATATTTTTGTTTGACTAAAAATTGTCCATATTTTGCATATTTTCAAGGGGTATCCCACTGGGATATTTTAGTGGTATCTCGAGCAATTTGCTTCTCCAACCTGTTGGGGTTGAAAGATGGGAGACAAAGACAGTGAGGATATGGGTGTGGATCTGATGAAACAATTGTTCACCAACATGGTAAAGCAACATGAAACTACTAATCTCTATTTGAGCCAACTCACTGAGAGATTAGCACAGGGTAGAATTGAGACTCATACAGATAGAGGGGAAAATAGCAATATGGGACAACAAGGTCAAAGAGGTGAGAGTGGACATTCAGGAAGCGGTCTCCCCATTCTTCTACCAGGCCTTTGGGGCTTCACGAACCTTCTTTCTTGAAGGATCCGGAAGTTTCACAGGTATGGCAGCCAGTAGATATTTTGGATGAGGAGTCTTGTTGGGAGAGGTACCAGACCTTGAGTGAGGGATTTCATGACAACATGCCATTCCAGGAATATTGCAAAATGAAGATTGGCAGCAGGCCCAAGAGATATCATTAGATACAAGGTACCAGAGTTACAGAGGAGATTGGGACAGATTTCCATTCCACACTTCGATGGTTCTAAGAAGTGTACTGCACAGTCTTGGGTTCAAAATTTGAAGACATACTTCACTTGAATCCTATGCATGAGGAAGATGTAATTAAGTTTGTAATCTTACATCTTGAGGGAGATGCTCATGATTGGTGGCATCATGGATTGATTACATAGGGACACATACACATTACTACTTATGCAGAGTTCACACAGAGGCTAGTGAGTAGATTTGATAGGAGGGACCTTGATAGGTATTTTAGGGAGTTGACTCATTTGAGACAGACTCGGTTCCCTAGATCAGTATATCATAGATTTTTAGAGATTATCAGTCATGGTACCTGATGTTACGGAGATGAGGTTGATTTCACTATTCATAGTAGGTTTGACAGATGCTCTCGCTAGATTTGTGAAGGCATTTGAGCCTTCTTCTTTGCATGAGGCTATTAGGAGATCTTTTGCTTTGGACTTATCCACTCCTAAGTTGAGGTTTCCACCTCGAGTGTAGCCTAAGGTTTTTCCATCTAGATTCGATGGTTCACAGCCAAAGGTACCTCCACCTAGGCAAGATGTAGCCAAGAGATCATTCATATCTAAGGAGGATAGAGATGAGTTGACATGAAAGAAACTATTTTTGATTTCTCGCACACCTTAGGATCTAGGACATGATTACATAGGTGGAGGAAGGCCCAATTCATAGAGGTCTTTGAGGAGAGTGATGGTGACGAGGATTTGGACACACAAAAATTGGAGGATTATGACGATGAGGCATTAGATAGTGCAGTGTTGAGTAGAAAGTGAGACTTTCCCCAGAGACTATCGCCACTTTCTCTAGTAGCCCTAGGTATAAGGAACTCAAATTTAGGAGAGTTTTACATGGACAACGAGCGGTGGTACTCATTGATAGTGGGGAAACCCATATCTTTATTGATGCCTCATTGGTTGAGAGGCGAGGATTACAAACAGAGGGTTTTGAGGGATTCAATGTGGTTGAGCCAATGGAGAGTCTATGAGGTGCACACAAAGTGGGTTCCCCAATTAAACATCACGATGGGTAACTATACGCTTTTGATGATTTTTGTATTGTTGGTATTGGAGAGATCAACATAGTTCCGCTTCTTGAGTACAAAGGATCCATTCCCTTGGTGAGTTTTGGACTAACTTTCAGAAAATAGAGCTAAAGTTTAAGTCCAAGGGAGAAATGTGACTTTGAGGAGCTTATCTTCGAGGCACCCTAGGTTGTTATAGCTAAGAGGATTGAGAGGATTTATAGGCACAATGGGGTGGATTGGGAAGTACATTGTTTGGTTTTGACCAAGAAATTAGAGGATGGACAACATGAGTATCATGTGGATATACAAGGCTTATTGGACAGGCATAGTATAGTTTTCAAAGACATACCTCCAGAATACCTCCGGATAGGGGATTTGAGCATGTGATTGAGCTCAAGGACGCTAGACCTATGGTTACTTCTCCTTACCATCACCCCAAATGGTTTAAGGATGAGATCGAGAAGACTATCCATGAGCTCATTGATATGGGGCATATTAGACCGAGTTCCAAAGATTTAGCTTCTTCGATGGTATTGGTGAAGAAGAAGGATGGGACCATGCAGATGTGTATAGAATATTGTGCCTTGAATAAGAAGACAATAAAGAACAAGTATCCAATACCACGTATTGATGAGTTGCTTGATGAGCTACATGGTGCAATCTATTTTTCAAAAATAGATTTGCGATCTAGATATGACCAGATCAAAGTTAGGAGAAAGATGTGCATAATACAGCTTTTAGATGCCATTAAGGTCACTTTTAGTTCTTGGTGATTCCCTTCGATTGTCTAATTCTCTAGCTACATTTCAGTCTTGCATGAACCATGTATTCAACCGCCACCTATGGAAGTTTTTATTGGTCTTCCTTGATGATATTTTGGTCTACAACAAGACATGGGAGGACCATATCCTGCACCTTGGTGAGATATTAGGGATATTAGAAGCTAATTCACTATATGCGAAAGCTTCTAAGTTTGAATTTGGCATGATAGAAACTTTATATTTGGGATATGTGATTGGTGGGGGATTAGTGATGGTGGATAGAGAAAAGATACATACAATTTTGCATTGGCCGTCACCTAGACGTTGACACATTTTAGAGGATTCTTGGGGTTATGCACATACTACAAGTAGTTTGTGAAGAATTTCTCTCGATTGACTACTCCATTGACCTATTTGACCAACAAGGGGGATTTTTGGTCGAAGTAGCACAACAGTTTTGATCACCTCAAGGGGGTGATGAGTTCGTGTCTCATTCTCGACATTTCCAGATTTCTCTCGCCCATTCATTCTACAAGTGTGATGCATTAGGAGAGATTATTGGGGCGCTTCTCATGTAGGGTAGGCATCCCATTGCTTATGAGGGTCAAAAATTTAAACCGGTGGATAAAGGGTATTCAATTTACGACAAGGAGATGTTGGTCATTATGCATGCTTTGGCCAATATCATACAATACCTTGTGGGCAGCAATTTCATGGTTTATACGGATCAAAACAGCTTGAGGTTCTTCTTAGGGAAGAAGTATCTTAACAACCGCCAACAGAGATGGGTGAACAAGGTTAAAACGTATGACATCGACATAGAGTGCACTAGAGGTAAGAATAATATTGTTTTTGATGTTTTATCTACGAGGCCTTACCTTACTTCTATGCTTAGTTCTACGTCCGAGATTTCAAAGTGGATTGGAAGGCCTATATACTTGTTGAATATTCCAAACATCAGTTTGCATGTGAGATCATGGATGGTATTATACAGGATGACCGATATATAGTGGTGGATGATCTCATTTTATACAAGGATAGGATATTTCTTATACCAAGGTCCAAGATGAAGGAGAAGATCCTTCAAGTAGTACATGATACACCATTAGATGGGTATCCTCGGTATTTCAAAACATACAAGTTTATCGTGAGAGAAATTTACATGGAAGGGGATGAAGGATAATGTCCTTAATCATGTTAAAGAGTGTATGGTTTGCTATCAAATCAAATCTGAGCATTCTTTTCCAAAGAAGATTACTTCAGCCTCTTCCCATTCCCGAATAGAAATGGGAAAGAATATCTATGGACTTTATCACAGGGCTTCCCTTGGTGCATGGGCATAGCTGCATTTATGTTGTAGTTGATCGGTTAACTAAGTATGCTCATTTCATTTCCCTACCCAAGGGGCATGAGGTGGTAGATGTGGCTTAGATTTTCTATACATGTGTTTTTAGGCTACATGGGTTTCCTAAAAATATTGTTAGTGAGTAATTGGGATAAGATCTTCATACTAGCAAATATGGAGTTGACTCGTAGTATCTAGCTATCACCCATAGACAGATGGGCATTTGAGATAGTCAATAAGTGGATAGAGGGCTACTTTGAAATTTATGTGTCAGTCATTAATGGGCATGGATTAGATGGTTACATATGGATGAGTATTTCTACAATACTACCTATCGATGAGCATAGGCATGACTCCTTTCTAAGCCTTGTATAGGTACGACACTATGGCATTTGTGGATTCGGTATTACCCGATAGCCAAGGTCCCAAAGTTTGAGATTGGTTACATGAGAACTAGGATATTCTATAGGATCTCATAGAGAACCTTCAATTCAAAAATCAATAGAAGGTATATGTAGATCGGCACATGATAGAGATATTTTAGGGTTGGGGATCTAGTATTCCTACGTTTGCAGCCATATAGGCAGTCCTCACTAAAGTAGAAGGGTGTAAAGAAATTGAAACCATGGTTTTATGGTCCGTATAGGGTAGTTCGACGAGTTGGGGCAGTTGCATATGAGCTAGAGCTTCCAGAGCATAGTAAGATACATAATGTCTTCCATGTTTCGTGCCTTAAGAAGGCACTTGGGTAGCATATTGTACCATCTATGGAGTTGCTACCACTAGATGAGGAGGGGAAGCTAGTGTTAGAACCAGAATCTATTATTGAGGTGAGACAAAGGAGGCTTAGGAGTAGAGTGATCACGGAGTATTTGGTGCGGTGGAAGGGATTGCCACTTGAGGATGCTACTTGGGAGGGACAATAGATTTTGCAACATCCTAGTTTGCATTTTCTTGGGGACAAGAAAAATTTGGGAAGGGAAGACTGTAATGTCCCCTTTCCTATGCCTAAGGCCTTATGGCCAATTAAAGTCTAAGCCTTGGTCATACCCAAGGGGCTATGGATGTTGGGAGCTATTGGGTATGAACATCTAGTCCATTTTGTTATAATTTTTTGTTGACATGAGCATAAAGTGCTTTGGAGGGACTAGATATTATGTTTTGTCGTTAGGAAGGGGCCACATGACACTTAATTTTTTAATTTTGTGTTGGGGGTCACTTATGTACCATGACGACTTAAAAGGGTAATAGTAACTTAAGTTACTTTTATTTTATTAGTCCTTCCGAAGGAAAAATGTGGCTTGGGCTATTTGGGGCTCTTTTTCCTTGGTGAAAAATATATAAGGAGTTCGGAGAAAAAGTGAAGGTGATTCTTGCATACATAATTATTTTCCTTCATGTGTAATTGCTACTTGAAAATTTATAGCTTATGGAGTGAAATCCCACAAGAACCCTAGCTTCGAGGGTGAGAGATCCATCCCTAGCTAGCAGGACATTCTTCGGTAGTGAGAGATCTACCCTAACTTGTCATTTGGATCTGAAATCGGGGTTTTTTTAAAGGCATTTTCATAGGGTTTTAGAGGAGAGTTTCGAGAGATTTTGGTGTTTTGGGAGAAGAAGATTCGGGTTTTTCAGGAATATTTACTGGTCGCCATTTGGGCACGGTTTAGCATTACTTTGAGGGATTTTTCAATATTTTCCAAACACTTCCCAAGTCAGGTGACTTTTTGAAGATCGACCTTTATTTGGAGGGTTTCTAGTGGTACAAATTCATATCGAAGGTTGGAATATCATTCCCTATATTTATAAATATTATTTCCAAAGTTTGATAATTTTGCACTTGTGTTCGAGAGAGAAATAAATTTTTGATGTTTTTCAACCGCCTAGGGCATGTTGTAATTGTTATCACGTAATCACAAAGACCCTTGTGTTTATACAAGTGCATATACTTGAACTTACGGTGTGATTGGATAACATGGGTACTATCTCCAAGTTGTGGGACTTGCTACTTGAGATAGACCTCCAGAGAAAGTCAGGTTCTTGCTCCTAAACTACCCGCCACAATCTACTATAATGCAGGGAAAACTAACTATTCTCGATCTAAACTTCCAAGGGACCAGGAAGAGAGAATGCATAAAATGAAAACCTACACTAAAGCGGTGATACACCGTAAAAGGAGGGTATGAGGGTAGTCTTCAAATGTGTGAAATACAGAGGCAAAGTGCACACTAGAAAAGGTGATGACAGCTTCTCCATAATCTAGTAAAATGCATTCACAAAAATATTCCAAGCATACACAATGATAATGGATCCTGCAAGAGAATAATAATAGACACAATATTCTTGTAGAAATATTAAAGGGGAAAGAAGAATGCAAGAAAACACAAAGGGGAAGATATATCCACAAACTGATATTTTATTGCTTCATGATATGCACAGTTCAATCTATTACAAGATAAGGGCCTGGATCACCATGGAAGGAGTCCACTACAAGGGCCTGCAGCACATTGGCTTCACAAAGCAATTTTGGCAGAGCTTTGCTATCTGAAAACTCTACCTACTTTACAATGAGCCCAACACTCCAATTTATAGAAAAGATGAGAAGAGAGAGAGAGGGAAAAATGGAAATCCCGAAATCTGTCCTTCAACCACCTGTAAGAGGCATTAAATAGAGTAAAATGATTATATATTTCTTGCAAAAGGCTCCCCATACTGTCCCAGGTGTTGTAGTAGAGAAAGAATGATGGCCATGCCTCTTAATTGTACTCCCAACCACCAAAATAAAACACTGTTATGAACCTGGCCACGTTTTCTTAAAAATATTGATCAATCTCTCATCAAATCAAGAATTTATCTATTGTTGTGCGTCGGGCTTGGAGCCACGATTCCAACGGTACCAATTTTGTGCGATTTCGTTGAGAAATGCAAAAGTTATGGCCTTCTGAGTGCGGGCAGCTATTTTGGGTCTGGCAGGCGTTTTCTGTCATTTGACGGGAATGAGCATTAACTGACTAGAGCCGAATATGTTTCTCTTATTTAAATATATCTACCCTCATCAAAAATAAGAAATCCAAAAAGTCCAATTTTGTGAAAATCGGAGCTCGGAGTCAAAAGTTATGGCCATTTGAAGTTTCACGGGTCAAACGTTGACTTTTCTTCTTTGCCTTCGGCCACTTCGGCTTTTCGCGTCCCTCGCGTCCCGTGCATACCTTTTTCCCGGCTGTCCCGGACGAAAATCTCCTCCTTCGGTGATTCGGGCTTCCTTGTTCCTGTTTGCGGTGAAGACACGTGGCAAGATTCCATTCGCTCTCGGCTCTTTCAGCTTTTCGCGTCCCTCGCGTACTTTTGGCCCGGATGTCCCAAACTGTCTCGGACGAAAGTCTCCTATTTCGGCCGAATCGGCCGGTTCGCGTCCTCCGTGTACTTTTGTCCCAACTGTCCCCGGACCCTGCAGGGACAAATATTTCCGACCCCTAAAATGGAATGTTTTTTCACTTTTTTCGGCCGGTTCGCGTCCTTCGCGTACCTACGGCCCAGATGTCCCAAACCGCGCGATAACAAAACTTGGCGATTTTTTCCACTTTCGGCTGTTCGGCCTTTCGCGTGCCAGCGTCCTTTTGGCCCGGATGTTCCAAATGCTTGTGCACATGGATCGCTGCTGGCGGCTTTTCAGGTTCGCCCCAACATCCCAACTGTCCCAACTGCCTAGACTTAGGACTTAGCCGATTTTCATGATTTTTCCTGGCCTCCAAGATCTGATGCATGTTATCAAAATTTACCCTAGGGGGTGAATTTTGGATAACAAGATAATTTTTAGCGGCAAAGAATTTATTATCTAAAAAATTCCAAAAATAATTTTACAATACTTGTTAGTAAATTAGCAAGCTCTCTATATATTTTCAAGTGATTTGGGCAATTATTTTGTGAGTTATAGATTTATTTTTGTTTGTTGCCCTAGTTTTAATTTTTGTAAAAATCAAATTTATGTTTGACTCAAATTTTCTAAATTTTGCATATTTTTAAGGGGTATGCCATAAGGGATATTTCACCTTTTTCTAAGGGGAAAGAACAAACAAGGAACTCGAGACATACCAAGTATCCAAATTGTTCACGATAGTTGGTGCATGTGAAGGGTCGAAAAATAGAAAAGGAAGAACCCTTTAGTCATATTTTGTATTCTCTCAATCCCGATGCCATGAGTGGCCCATGATGAGTTAACTCAGGGACTTGAACATGCTTTCAAAAGGGATCAACCCACAAAATACCCGATAAGGAATATTTGTTCAACCCATTGGCATGCGAATATCGAATTTAGAAACATGTAATAGAACATCCGAAAGATAAACACTACCTCATAAAAAGACCTTCTGGGACAAACTTCCTCGGGACATTTCTACGGCGAATGCCATTATTCTTAGCTCCACTTTCTCCATCCACAACATAAATAATTGGGCTCAAGTGGAGAGGGAAATTATATAGGTGAGTATAGAGGATGCAAAACCCTATAACTTATCAAGAAAAGAACTATCTTGCAACACACGAAGAGGCCATAATATGGCATGCAAGTGACCAAAACAATTGCGGTAGTAATCATGACAATGACCGTTAGGATTGGGATATATGAAAAATTATAAAAGCTGCTATACAATACAATAACATGCATTTTTAAGAAATTCCTTATATAATAGGATAAGTCTCATTGTAAAGTTGGTTGAAGCCTCAAATTATGATAGCCATTCAAGAAAGATGATTTCTTTATTGAACAACAAGTAGATTTATTTCTCTTATCTATTTATAAATTGTTTTCTTTGTCTTTACATTATTTTATTTTCAATTATTTTAATGAGAGGAAATTGAATATTGTTTTCCATACTTGTAAATAGAGATGAGATTTGAAGCCCGTCCCAAGCATTTTTTCTTCTGAGATGTTTTTTACGCTTTTGTTTATGAAAACTATTTTATAAAAATGTTGAGATTTTTTTAAACTATCAAAGTAACATCTTGTAAACTTATTAAAACATTATTTTTGTTAACATGTAGCCACATTTTTTTCAAAAGGTTGTAGGTTTATAAAGCTATTTGTTGAGTCATTATCACTTAGCACCGCCACTCCCATTGTCCATGAAATTATCATTTTCTAGCACAAAGTTCTTGTGCCATAAATACAATGCCATTTCCACATGAATCATAGTTTAGATTTGGAAATAGATATCGTGCCTAAGTTTCCCACATAAATGACTACTTGAATGTGCGTTCATAAAATGAGTATTGCAATTAATTTACCCAACAAACATTTGAATCTCGCTCCATTTTTTCCTCTAACTAGCAATTGCACACGAGCAATGCAATGTGAACACCAAAAGGGATTGGGCGGAGGAGTGAAGAGGGGAGATGTGAATGGTTGAATTTAAAGAAATTCTAGTATTGGAGGCAGTTCTAGTATTGTCATGAGGTTTGGGGTGGGATTCCTGTAATTCCTTGTCCTCAGGCGTGGGCACAAATATTCCCGGAAACAATGTTCACGCCAAACTATGCTCATCTCTTCAACGGGCACAAGTTTCGTTTTGGGAACAAACAAATAAATGAACACTGACATGATCACCACCATAAAACAAAGAAGAGAAAATCCTTGCGTAATGATGAAAGTGAAGAGTAGACTCATTGAAAGGTTGATCGACTGACGTTGGATTTTCTCATTTGGGAGTACCTAGTTTACTAGTTTTCGTACTTAGTAATATTTTTTGAGTGACGTACGTAACTTGAAAAGAGGGTATCACAACACGTGCATGATGCGATGTTCTTGGAAGCTGTCATATCAAACGAGGGGCGGTGGAGGTACAACATTCCACGTGATGTTGATGCACGAAATTTTTTTGGCCACAGATCTATCTGCCATTGTCAGCCACATGAGGGTTTTTTTAACCTAGCAATTCAACACAAGATGGTCGATGAAAATTATGAAAGTAAAGTGAAAGGGAAAGTAGAAGACGAGCAAGTCAACAAAAGAATATACCTATGTAAGAAGTTGGACAGGTTTGCGGTTAGTATAAGGAGAAAAGTTACCAAGATGAATAGGCGATGAAGAAGGAAAGCGATTGAATATGGTCAAAGCAATGAAAGTAAAATTTGTATTAGAATTGTTCTATATCATAAAGGAAGAAGCTTGATTTGTGTTATGAGGACATGTGAAATGTTTAACAGTACGGAAAAGAAAGTCTAGCTTACGAAAAAATATGTGAAGATGTGATGGAAGGGTCAAAACAAAAGTTAGTAGAAGAATTAACAAGAAAGAAAAGTAATGTAAACGTGAAGAAAACAACCATAGAGTGCCCAACAATTACAACCAAGGAAGCCCAATCCTATAATTTTTTGAAGGCAAGTGAATTGCTCAAGGTGAGTTTGGATTATGTACTTCATGTTGGAGATGATCGTCGTAATGACATTTAGGGTGCCGAGATGCTTGGTTGTGATGCTTCGATTTAGTGTACTAATGTACACCCTTTTAAGGATGTTAGTTTTCACAAGCTTTGTGCTCTATTGTCCATTTTTGTCGTCCCATTATAAGCTATAGTTTTCATATTAGAGAGGACAATTGTAATCCATGATGACATTCACTTTATTACACATTATGAACAGAGTTATAGATAATCCTAAAATTAACCAAGCACACCAATACCATGAGATGCTAACAAGGCGATTCACTTTACTACACATTATGAACAGTTTATAGACAATATTGAAACCATAGTTCTAAAAATCATGATTACTCATACGATAATCGTGATAAATCATTTTCACATGCAAAATGATTTTTCTTTCCATAAATTGTGATTTATTTAGTGCCAATAAATCGGCGATTCCGCGCTAAAAAATAAAAAATCATGGAAAATCATGTGAAAATCGTGGAAAATCGCTCCATTTCCCCGACTTGAATCATTTTTAGCTTCCGCAATTTTTTTCTCTTGTTATCTTTTACTCGAATCGTTTTTTCCTATTTTGGCATTTCTTTCCTTTTTTGGATTTTTGATGAAGAAAACACAAGAATAGAAAAAAGTTGCCATTTTTGGAAAGGGTCCTAGGAACATGTAGCAACAAAACTTGCATGTGCCATAACTTTCATTCTGTGACTCTGTTTTAGGTGCCATTTTCTCTAAAAGTGCATATTTTCTCGAGCTCTACGCATTGATGGAAATATTTTTCTTATTTTCATAAAATCCATTTTTGCACCTTTTTGGACAAAGCAACTTCTAAAGAATCTTCCGAAAGGATCATGAGCTTTGATCACTGTGAGACAGATTAGTAATTAAAAATACAACTATGCGAGTATTCCAACTATGGTATATACAACTTATACAATATACTGTACATTGTATACATTTATATAAAATACATTATTTAATTTTATACAATCTATAACATACACTATAAATTTTATTTTATTCGTTTTGTATATACTGTACATTATTATAAATTTATAGTTAATTGTACAATATACACTATAAAATTATAATAGTATACTTGTATAACGATTTAACATTTAACATCATTTAACATCATAATGATTTAACATTTAACATCATTTAACATTATAATAGTATACTAGTATATTGTAGAGAGTCACTTCTCACATCATTTAACATTGTTTTTACATTTAATTTAAGTATTTTTATGAATTTAAATGTTTTTCAAAGTAGCGATAAAGTTTCCGATTAATGCTAATAAATTGTCGATTCCCGATTTCGAGTCAAAATTTGGCTTGCCAATTAATCGTCGATAACAATTTTTTTAACTATGCTTGAAACTAACTGAGCATACTAAGACCATAAGATACTAACAAACGGAATAAACAACCAAGAATAATAATGGAGCCCTAATATTTAGATAGGCAGAAATAGGGAAGTCGAAATGATTTTTAGATTTTTGCATTCATGTAAGGTCCAAGATGACTATTTGGTGCCTATGGCAACCCTTGATATTCAACAATTGGATAATTTTGGAGTTTGTGGATGACTGTAAATCCTATACATAATTTAATGCAAATGAAATAATATATACAGTAGTGTTTGACTTGAGTCGGTATAATTTGAAAAGTGCATAGACGTAATTAGGTAGTTTTTGTTTCTTTACAATTTTCTCCTTCTCAATAGCAATTCCCTTTTTACATCTTGTGAAGAGATTCGTTTTTCTCTTGCATCCTCCTTCGAGTCATAAACCAAACCAAAACCACAAGAACGAGGGCCAGTTGTTCAAAATTTGTAAAGACACATAACACAGGAGGGTGACAGATGAAGGAGACCCTGAACCATATCTGCTAATTTTTGTTTTGGAGGTTTTGGTTACCTGCAATCTAAAACAGTAACCACAAATTCCTTCCTCTTAAACACATCTTCTTGTTACAAGTGCGGGGTAGTGACAGTCAGGGAGAGAGACTGTATTCGTAGTCTTTACATCTTTGAACATAAGAGGCCAAAAGTGAAATCATAAATGAAAACAAAGCAAGAAATGAACTACAATGCATGTTAAAAGGAGACAAGAGACATAAACGATGAGCACAAAATAACAATATGTGAAACCATATTTTCTGTAGATTGCTGGAAACTTTAAAAACCTTTGCTATGCACAGTATAACACCCAACTTGGGGCATCTCAAACTAGCCTCATTGGGGAATCAACCCCTCTGCAAATAATGAATCCTAGAAGTCTCAAAGGCACATGCCACCACATGACAGTATGGTATAGGTCTAATATGAATGTTGATAACAGTGACAACAAAAGTTATAAAAATGTAACAAATTGTAGCTATTTTAACAACTAACGGAACATCTTGTAGCTATTCTAACTAAAAGTTCACGATATGGAATGCACTATTTCTTGGAATAAGCATCATGTCATAACACAAAATTTGTGTTACCAAAGGCAAACATTCAAATAAAAATAAAACATTTTAATAATATGAACATGTCATTAAAAACACAATGTTTCTGTCAAGAAGCTTGTGGTAACACAAACTGATGTAAACGATCAAAATATGTACTGGTCCAAGTCACGTTTTACAATGGAAAAATATGTAATGGATTCCTTGTGTGTATGCAAGTCTAGTGTTGGTGCCATTTTTGAGCTTGCACCTTGTTGCCCTAATTTTCCAAATCTGTATTTGCTCAAAAATGTTTTACCCTTTGAATTGATGGTCTGAAATTCTTCCCCTCCAGTTGAATGCTTTAAAATGCTCACAAACTTGTTGTTTTTCCCTAATTTGAAGGAATATTCCAAGTTTTCCCTTTTTGTGCCCTAGTTCTTCCAAATTTGTGGGTTGTGTCGTTTTTCCCTTTGCCAGATCGTGGAAAAAATAGAAATTGATCAAATCATACTTGTATGCAATTGAAAATCCAATCCCAAGGTCAAAAATGTTGTAAAATCATGCTTCAGTTGATTTAAAATCAAAAAAATTGCCATCCTTGGTGAAAAAATTGAATTCTAGGGCATCCCTAGAATTTTTACGTTTTGACAGTTAGACAGGCATCATTTGCCTATCAAATTCATCCTCATAAGGTATTGGTGACGTGGTGAGTTTTCATTGGTGAGGGTCGGGCGGCCTGGCGGAGGTGAAAGGGGATTTTCTCCCTTTTTCACAAAAGAGTTCAAAATCAAAATTTTAAGCGTTGGCCCGCTAGTGAATCACAAGGAGCCACATGACAATGAACAAGGCGAGTCGGCGGGCCGGGCGGAGAGGTAGGAGGGAATTTTTTCCCTTTTGCAAAAAGGACTCAGAATAAAAATTTTAAGCACTGGCCCATGAATCATCGAGAAACATGTGGCAGTGGAGAAATCGGAGGCGTGGGCGGCGGAAGGAAAATTGAAAATTTTCCTTAGCAAAAAAGGGAGTTAAAATGAAAATTAGGCCAGCGGATTTTAGTGATAGAGGAAGCGACATGTGGCGAGGGAGAAATCAGATGTGCGGGCCCACGGGGTAAAAGGTGAAATTTTTCCCAATTTCCAAAAGGGTCAAAATGCAAAGAATTGAAGCGCGTTCCCGATGGGACCCACCATATGCCATGTGTCAGCTCCAAATTTCAAAGGCAGAGGGGCGGAGACAAAAGTTAAAATTTTCCATTTTTCCCAAAAGTGTGGAAAAGTAAAAAATGAGCCCGAGTTTGTTTCCAATCATTTTTGCCACATGTTCGGCCTTATCAAAAAAATTAAAAGGGTAACTCAAGCTTATTTCTAAGTCCGCATCTTCCACATGGAGGGCCAGGATTAAAAGATGGATAAGATCGACGGTTGTTGTGCATCCATTTGTTTTGACCGCCATGGGAGCTCTAGGAAGCTTGGAATCACAATTTTTACATCAAAATTCATCAAATTTATAGTGATTTTGTGTCGTCTTGGCCTTCCAGGATCATTGGCATCACTTTCATGGCTTAATTCTTTGATTTGAGATGTTTTTGAAGTAATTTTTTCCCAACCCGAGAAAACACGTGAAATGACAAAATCAAAAGTTGCAGAGGTAATATGAAAAGGTAAAAAGGTGAAAATGATGAGTAAAAGGTGTTTGCATGCCTCAATGATGAAAAACATGCCTCCAGGATGGATAATGATCTAGATATTTGTAATGATTTAATCTTTTTGGGCACACTTGGCAACCTGCGAGTGTTTTTCTATTTGATGTCATTTTCATTGAATCATGAAGAATTGTTGTAACAAAATTGATCCCTTGGCATATTCTTTGCTTGGGAAAGAAGGCTCCAAGGTGGCATGAGGTATATAATGCATTTTGGAGAAATTGTAAAAGGGTTGGGAGTTGAAAATCACGAGCAAATTATGAGAGAAAGCTCATTTTTTCTGAAAAACCCACCAAAGAACCAGAATAATTTATTCTGTGTTGGATCTTCATGTATGTGAGTTGGTTACAAGTGTATAGCCATCACATAGATTTGAGATTGTTCATGAAACTCTCTCCTTCTAATGAATCTAACAAGCTTTTGAGTTAATCTGTTTTTTCCTGGGCAATATGATGTCTATTATCATTTTCAAATGCCTGCAGATAGTTTTCATTGTGCTTGTTGCAATCTTGCATTGAAAGTCTTTAGAAATCACGCAGAATCTCCATTTCTTGATGATAGTTTAGTGGCATTTTTAATCTCATGTTGAGAAGAGCCTTCATCTGATAAAGAGATAAATAAATTTAAAATCACTTTACCTTCCTTGACTACAGAGATTGCTTGTAAGCCTTTGGGGGTACCTTAGGCATGGTTTGATCATGGATTTTTGTGTTTAATTGAGTTCTTTACTTCAAGATTTTGTGGTGAATTCTCAAATATTGTGTGAAGAGTGCAACTTGGGCTTCCATTTATGCCTCTTCTAGTTGAAAGAATATCCTGATTATTTGAAGCATTTTATCTGATAGTTGTTCAAGTATTGTAGAGGTTGTCAAAGATTTGATATATCCTAATTTGTCTTGTCAACACCCCACCAAAAATTTCATTCAAACAAACTAATCCTACCCATACTACCCCTACATTGCATTGTGTGTCAACAAAAGGATCTAACCCATCTACAAAAATGCACAAGGCAAATCAGGATTATACAATGTCTTCAGTAACCCTTGCCTTGCATTGAAAATATCTCCATGATCTGGGAGTGACAACTTGTGAAATTCAAATTTGGAGTGTTGATCATATTTTCCCAAGGCCTTTTTCATACTATTTGCATAAATTGAGGGATATCTTCATCTCTTTCACCATTTGGGGTTCTGATATAGGTTCTCTTGCCTTGGTTGAAAAGGCGCGAACCTAAAATAGTGAGGGTCAGATCAAATCCTTTCAAAGTGCTATCCATCTCTCCACAAATCTGAGTACCAGTTAGATCACATCCCGGCTACAAAACGACACACATCATGATCTATCTGACTTCAAGCTTCATGCCATATCTTTGATGCTGCTCAGACTTAAAAGGAGAACAAATTTTGGTACCAACACCTTTTGGCGCCGTTGCCAAGGACTTCTTGGAATTTCTTGGTGTTTTTGAAGTGTTTGAAGAGTTTGAGAATTTGTGTATTCAAGTATTTGAGCTGCTACATTGTTAAAATATCATTCTATGCTTTAGATCTGCACGTTTTGAACACGGGTTTCAAGTTTTCTCTACCCTTTTTCCATTTATCGTAGTTCATACACTTTGGGTGTATTGTGATTGATTTATCTAAGAAAAAGAAGGTCTGATTTATATGGATTTTTAAAGTTTTCAAGTCTTCAGCAAACATTTGACAGAGTATTTTAGTGCATTTGCACAACTAGGGTGAAAATCCTTAGTGGCGACTCCATGTTGTTCTAATATTGATAAATACCAGTGTCTTACCTTTCTGTCATTTACTTTTGTGTTGCTAATCCCTGCAAAAATGGAAGGAAGAATATCTCTCTTCATCAAGGACTCTGCTAAGAAGTTGTTTACAGATTCAAGAAACTCAGAGCTAGAGGGGAGAAAGGTGTGGAAGGTTGTTGGAGACTTGACTGCAAGAAAGGAGATCCCTATTGTTGAGTTTGAAAGTGAGTAGCATGTTATTGAGGACTGCAATTCTTCTTCAAGTGGATCTGATTTAGACAATCCTATTGCTGATTTGAATTCCCCATCAGGTGAGGGACCTTCTTGTGCATTTGAAAGGATTTCTCCTAAATCTTCCCTGTATTTTCTAAATTTGCTAGAGATCATCAAGAAGGAGAGCCCTTAAGAGAGATCTGTCTTGAATTTTTCATTCCCATTCCCCAAATACCTCTCACTCCTCATCATTTTGTTTCACCTCCAAGATCACCCCCACCAAACAATATGGCTCAGCCTAGACCTCCATTTGTTGTTAACACCTTTGGTCCTATAAATTTTAGAGGAATGGATGGTTACCCAAATTCTATCCCACAAGTTGTCAGAAATAGGTTGCCAAAATTATAGGGTAACAATGCTCTTACTGGTGATCAAAGCATCTCAAACTTTTTGATAATATGATGGAAGATTTTGAGATAGAGTTTGAGAATGTGTATGTCAAATTGTTTATTCATACACTAGAAGAGGATGCTAGGGATTGGTACAAGCCTCTACTTGATAATTCTATTAACTCTTGGACTCAAATGAAGAATGCATTTAGGTTGCAATATGGTGACAAGACTGATCCTTGATTTCTCTTGTCGATTTTGAGAATATACTGAAGAACCCTAATGAATAAGTCCATGACTTCAACACAAGGTTTAAAAAAAAAATTAGAAGGCTTGCTTTGTTGGTTTGAGGCCTTGTGATTAATCTCGTTTAATAAAATATGTAGATGCATTTGATAAAAAGGCAGCCTATTACATAAGAGACAAGAACCCTACCAATCTAAAACAAGCTTTCACCATGGCACTTCAAATTGAAAAAAATACCAAGGTGTTGGGAAACCTCTCAAGAAAGATGGCGTAAAATTGATAAACCCCAGAAAAGCTCAAGCTAGAAAAGGTCCCGATTTAGAAGAGGTTGTGAAAAATTTGGCAGGGGTCTGTCAAAGAAATCTCATACAAGTTGGCAAGAGATGAGAAGGGAATTGGGCGAGACTTCACAAGGTCACCTAGGCAAGCAAGGAATGAGCAGAGGTTTGATGAAAAAGGTAAAGGGCCTGTTGGATCTGTAAATAGACATCCTCAAGCACGTGAAGGAAGAGTGTTTCCTGATCCCTTAACTGCTAGGGTTGATGTTGTTGAAGAGGTTATTGATATTGATTGGTGTGATAGGTGTCTTCTACCCCATCCTCCATGTGAAGTGGACCAGCAAGAAGGTGAAGCTAATAATGATGATGATATTTGCATGATGGGATGTTCTTCAAGCTCACAAGGAGGAGCAACATCTACTGAAGTAATAAGTGCTAGGATAGATGCAATTTTTGGGATTACATCAAACGGGTACAAATATTTCTTCCCCCTCATGCTCTTGAAGTTGATGTAGTGCAAGCTTTTGAAATTCCTAACAATCACTTTGAATACTTAAGAGATTTGATGATTAAGAAGTATGATGGTGGTATCGCTTGGAGGAAGATAGACAATTGTTGATGAATGTTGTTGTAGCTCAAGAGAAAGAGTATAACACTAGAAGCAAAGTTATTAAAGGATCCGGGCCTCAAGCCAAACCTAAAACACCTTTGCTCATAAGCATTCCAAAAGAAGATCCTAGGAGAGAATCACTGTCAAAAGTTCTACTTTCCCAAAAGAAAATTATAGTCCTCCTCATGCCCAAGCTACCAAGAACCCAATGACATCTAATGAATCTTCTTGTCTTCTCTCCAATGTTGTTTTGCCAAAGAGTGTCCCCTATGACATATCCCAAATATTGAGCCGAGTTAAAGTGATTTTTCCAATGATTGAGTTACTTAGAATTCTAAGCATAAGAAAGCAGTATTTGAGTACTTGGGGTTGAAGGAAGAGAAGATCATTCTAGGCGAAATGTAAATGTTGTTGAAACTCCACCTCGGATCATTGTTGACCTTGAAACACCACCAGCAGAGTAGAATATGTTGGAGAGACACACGAGGTATATTTGGGAACATCATTTGTTGATTCCTAATTGAATTTTGATACATTGTTTACAACTTTTCTCATAAAAGATATGCTACTTCACAATTGTATGTTTTATTCTCGGTGCATCATGTAATGTCATGCCTCTAGGAGTCATGAATGAGTTGGATATCAAAGTGACAGCCACGTATGGGAAGTTTACTTCCATGGATTCAAGGGAAGTGATGGTGGTTGGTTGTGTGAAGGGTTTGGTAGTGCAACTTGCAGCCTTTCTCGGGTAATAATTTGAAACTTAATGTTGTAATTGTTGATAGTCTTGCCAAATGGGGTATGGTTTTGTCAATAAAATGGGCTGCAGTATTGGTGGCAACATTCATATGGACATGTATTTTGCCACCATTCCAATTTGACGGAAGCCTTGTTAAAATTTATGGTGAGAAGAAGATGTTGCACCTAATTGAAGATCCCAACAATGCTTCCTATGAAGTGTTATTTGTTGATGTAGATGTTGAGAATTTCATTGGTTTTGCTAATGGAAAAGAAAATAAGATGGAAAAATCAAAGTTCCTTGACATGGTAGGTTCCCCATGGACATTGTTATTTGATGGAGCTTGCTCCAAATTTGGGAATGGTGCTAGTATAGTTCTTTTTATCCTAGATTGGAAGAATTTGTTTTTTCTTTCAAGCTTAATTTTTAATGTACTAACAACATTGCTGAGTATGAAGCCTTGTTGTTGGGTCCGAGAATTGCATGGAAGTATGGTATCAAGGACATCATTGTAAAGGAGATTCGAGTTAGTTGTCAAACAAATAAGAAAACTATATGCTACAAAAATTTAGCGGATGAAGCAAGTATAAGCATGCGGTTTGGGATCTGATTGAAATTTTTGATTCCTTTAACATTTTGTAGCATGACAGAGGTCTCAATGCTTCATTGACAAGTTGGTAGTGCTAGGTTCTAGATTTGGAAATTGCACCATTTCACCTTATTGTGAATATAACATTGAAGTGCTAACTAGGCCAGTTGTCCCTGATAATGTGAAACATTGGCAAGTTTTTAATGATGATACTCAAGTGCTAAGGTTCTTACAAAACCAAGGTGATTTTGCAAATTAGAATATTGATTGGGAACCAATGGTGTGCATGAGTGAAGGAAAAGAAACTTTGTTTGAGAAAGATATTATCCAATTGAAAACAAACACCATTCCAAGAGGTCTTGTTGCACTTGAATCAAATTTTAACAATGTTGATTGCATCATAAATAGAAAAATGTATGCCTCAAGGGATGTGGAAGAGCATAACTTGGGAACAAAGGAAAAACCAAGAAAATTTTGGTTGGGCAACATTTTAAGCAAGGAAGAAAAACAGTCATATCTTCAATTGTTGAAACAATATCAAGACTACCTTGCTGGTCATACTTAGAGCTGAAAGCATATAGAGAAGACTTGTTTCAACATGAGATCCATCTTGAGGCCAAGAAAAATCCATTCGAGACAAAGGCAAATGGAAATTAATCCACTTCTCTCCATGAAAATGGAAGAGGAGTTAAAGAAATTGAGAGATGGAGGTATTATTCACCCACTAGATATTCATCTTGGGTTGCAAACCTTGTGCTAGTCGAGAAAAGAAGAATGGAGACATTAGAGTTTGTGTGGATTATAGAAATCTAAAAGTGCATCCATGAAGGACAACTATCCCTTGCCAAATATGAAAAATATGTTGCAGCTTGTGACAGTGGTCTCGAGTTGCTTTCTACATTGGATGGTTTCTCCAAATACAATCAAGTCTTGTCAAAGAATCAGAAAGACTTAAGAAAAATTCACTACTCCTTGGGGAACATATTTTTGGTTAGGATGCCCTTTAGTTTGATGAATGGTGGTGCCAATTTTCAAAGAGCAATGGATGTTGCTTTTGCTAGTTACATTAATGAGTTCATTGCAGTTTACCAAGATGATGTGACTGTGTTTTCAAGGTAGAGAGGTGATCATTTGCAACACTTGGAGAAGATGCTGATCGATGCGGGAGTATAAAATTTCTCTTAATCCAAATAAGTTTCACTTTGGCGTGTAAAAGGCCAAGCTGCTTGGTCACATTGTGTCAAGAGATGGTCTTATGATAGACCCCGAGAGAGTGGAAGTAATCAGCAAAGTACCTATCCCAAGAACCAAGAAAGGCATCGAGTCTTTCTTTAGTCAAATTAATTTTATTAGAAGGTTTGTTTCCAACTTTTTTGAGTAGAATCTTCCAATCAAGAGCATGCTAAAGAAGGACCAATTTATCGGTGGGAGGAGGCATCATTCAATTTTACGAAGGAATTAAGGATGCACTTAAACATGCACTGTTTTTAGCAGCCCCAAACTATAAGAGGCCTTTCCAAATCTTCTCCTTTGCTTCTAAAAATACTATTGCATCTGTTTTTCTGCAAAAGGATGAGAATGGAGTGAGAGGCCTATTGCCTTCTTTAGTAAGGCTTTACAAGCAGTGAGCTAAAGTATACAATCATGGAGAAATCAGCATTTGCCTTGGTGAAAGCAACAAAAGTTTTCAGGACTTATACATTGAGTTCAAAAGTTGTTTCTTATGTTCCCCACCATGGTGAAAAACATCTTATCGAGAGATGGATATCTCAATAAAAATATGTAGGTGGGTGAACAAGTTTGCAAGAGTATGATATGGAGATTCAAATCACAAATCTAGTAAGAGGTTTGGGTCTTGCTAAGCTCATGGCTGAGAGAAACTTGCAGAATGTGGAAGTGAATCAGCTAGATGAAGAAAGGGTAGATGTGCTTGTAAAGTTGGTAAGTTATGAGTGGTACAAAGATGTGATCTTCTACCTCAGACACCTGTGCTATCCTAGTTACTTAAAAATAAAAATAACCCTCAAGCTAGCTTCTCAAAAATATATCATCACAGACCTTGGGCTAGCTTGGAAGAACCCTGAAGGTGTCCTCTTGAAATGCATAACTGAAGATGAAGCTCCCAAGATAGTTGTTGATTTCCATGGGGGATTTTGTGGAGGACACTTTGCTGGAAGAGTAACAACACATAATATTTTGAGAGAGTCTGGTTATTGGTGGCCTCTTGTCTTAAAAGATGCAACCCAGTTGGTTAGAAAATGTGATAGTGTCCAATGTTTCTCTGGAAGATCGAAAGCTTTAGGCTCCCTTCCTTTGCAGCCTATATCAATTGAATCTCATTTCAAGAAATGGGGATGGACTTCATTGGTGATATTTGAGATCCTTCTAGTGTTGGCCATAAGTGGATCCTTGTAGCCACCGATTATTTTACAAAGTGAGTAGAGGTAATCCCCACCAAGAAAGCAACACACCAAATAGTTATGGACTTCTCGTTGAATCAAATCATATGTAGATTTGGTGTCCCATCAATATTTTAGCCGATAATGCCATGTTCTTTAGAGCCGAACCTTTAATGGCAATGTGTAATGAATATGGAATCAATCTGAAGTTATTCTTCAAACTATAACCCCGAGGAATGGACAAGTTGAGTCTAGCAATAAGAAATTTTTGAAAATCATTAGAATAACCTTGGAGCAAAACAAGAAGAAATGGTGTGAAAAATTGAAATTTGCGTTTGGGATGATAGGATAACTCCTAAAAGAGTCACTGGTAAAAGCCCATTTGAATTGGTGTATGGATCTCAAGATTTTTGGCTTTACACCTCTGATTATCTTCATTTTAGTTTTCCCAACAGTTGGAAGATCAAGATCTTGGCCCATATGAATCAAGGATCAATCAAATTATTGAGCTTGATGAGGAGAGAAGAGCATCCCATCAAAGGCATGTCAGATTTAGGGAAAAATTGAAGAGATTGTTTGACAAGAAGGTCACTCCTAGAGCCTTTAATGTTGGAGATCTGGTTTTGTTGTGGGATAGTAGGCATGAAGACAAGGGCAAGCATGGAAAATTTGATGCATTATGGATGGGCCCTTATGCCATTGATATCAAAATTGGTGAACATACCTTCTTTCTCAAGGACTTAGATGGGGAATTGCTGGAGCTGCCTGTTAATGGTAGACATTTGAAGAATTTCTTGGATTAATCCCCAAATTTGAGGTATGCACCAATTGTACAGTTGTATAGTCTTTGTTTTTGCTTTGTTTTTGTTGTTTTGTTGGTGTGTGGTTTTCCCTTGCTCTTGGCATGCCATTTTTGTCGGGTTCTCAGCTAGTTTTTGGTGATTTTGGCTCATTACTCCTTTTCCCAATGGATTATTTTGGCACTTGGTCTACATTTTGTCCTTATGGCACTCACTGGGAGTGCCCATCCCTAAGCAAGAGCCAATGTTGGTACCATTTTTGAGCTTGCACCTTGTTTCCCTAATTTTCCAAATCAGTATTTGCTCAAAAATGTTTTACCTTACCCATACTACCCCTACATTGCATTGTGTGTCAACAAAAGGATCCAACCCATCTACAAAATGCACAAGGCAAATCGGATTATACGCTTTCTTCGGTAACCCTTGCCTTGCATTGAAAATATCTCCATGATCCGGGAGTGACAACTTGTGAAATTCAAATTTGGAGTGTTGATCATATTTTCTCAAGGCCTTTTTCATGCTATTTGCATAAATTGAGGGATATCTTCATATATTTCACCATTTTGGGGTTACAATATAGGTCCTCTTACCTTGGTTGAAAAGGCACAACCTAAAATAGTGAGGGTCAGATCAAAGTGCTATCCATCTCTCCACAAATCTGAGTGCTAGTTAGATCACATCCCTGGCTACAAAACGACACACATCATGATCTATCTGACTTCAAGCTTCATGACATATCTTTGATACTACTCAGACTGAAAAGGAGAACAAATTTTGGTACCAACACCTAGTGGCATCATTTTCGAGTAGTTCTTTGAATTTCTTGGTGTTTTTTAAGTGTTTGAAGAATTTGAGCATTTGTGTATTCGATTATTTGAGCTGATACATTGTTAAAATATCATTCTATGGTTCAGATCTACAAGTTTTAAAGGAAAAGTTTCAAGCTATCTCTTCCCTTTTTCATTTCCCATCGGTTTATACACTTTGGTTACATTGTGATGGATTAATCTAAGAAGAAGAAGGTCTTATTTATAAGGCTTTGCAAAGTTTTCAATGCTTTAGTAAACATTTGACAGAGAGTATTTTAGTGCATTTACACAAATAGGGTGAAAATCGTTAGTGGCAACTCCGTGCTATTCTAATATTGATAAATACAAGTGTCTTACCTTTCTGTCATTTCCTTTTGTGTTACTAATACCTGCAAACTGGAAGGAAGAAGATATCTCTTCATCAAGGAATCTCCTAAGAATTTATTTATATATTCAAGAAACTCGAGCTACGGGAGAAAAGCGTGGAAGGTTGTTGGAGACATGATTACAAATAAGGAGATCCCCATTGTTGAGTTCTAAAGTGAACAACCTATTATTGAGGAATTCAATTCTTCTTCAAGTGGATCTGATTTAGAAAATCCTATTTCTAATTTGAATTCCCCATCGTGTGAGGGACCTTTTTCTACATTTGAAAGGATTACTCCTAAATCTACCCCTGTATTTTCTAAATTTACTCGAGATCATCGGGAAGGAGAGCTATTAAGAGATATATGTCTTGAATTTTTCATTCTCATTCCCCAAATACCTCTCACTCTCCTCGTTTTGTTTCACCTCCAAGATCACCCCCACCAAACAATATGGCTCAGCCTAGACCTCCATTTGTTTTCAACACCTTTGCTCCTATAAATTTTAGAGGAATGAATGGTTACCCAAATGTTGTCCCATAAGATGTCGAAATAGGTTGCCAAAATTTCGGGGTAACAATGCTATTACTAGTGATCAGCATCTCAAACTTTTTTATAATATGATGGAATATTTTGAGATAGATTTTGAGGTTTTGTATGTCAAATTGTTTATTCATACAATAGAAGAGGATGCTAGGGATTGGTACAAGCCTCTTCCGATAATTCTATTGACTCTTGGACTGAAATGAAGAATACATTTAGGCTACAATATGGTGACAAGACTAATCCTAGATTTCTCTTGTCTGAGTTTGAGAATATCAAGAAGAACCCTAATGAATCAATCCATGACTTAAACGCAAGGTTTAACAAAACTTTGAGAAGGCTGCCTATTTTTTTTTGAGGCCTTGTGATGAATCTTGTTTAATAAAATATGCGAGATGTATTTGATAAAAAGGTAGTCTATAACCTAAGAGAAAAGAACTCTACCAATCTAAGACAAGATTCCACCATGGCACTTCAAATTGAAAAAAATATCAAGGTACATTGGGAAACCTCTCAAGAGAGATAGCGTAAAATTGATAAACCATAAAAAACCTCAAGCTAGCAAATGTGTTTATTTAGAAGAGGTTGTGAAAAAAATTTGCAGGGATGTCAAAGAAATCTCATACAAGTTGACAAGAGATGAGAAGGGTGGGTAGACTTCACAAGGTCAACCTAGAAAGCAAGCACAAGATAGCTTTTGCAATCACCATAGGAATGAGTAGAGGTTTGATGACAAAGTTAAAAGGCCTATTGGATCTACAAATAGACATACTCAAGCACCTTAAGGAAGAGTGTTTCTGATCACTTAATTGTTAGGGTTTTTGTTCTTGAAGAGCTTGCTTTGATATTGATTGGTGTGATAGGTGTCTTCTACCCCATTGTCCATGTCAAGTGGACCAGCAAGAAGGTGAAGCTAGTAATGATGATGGTACGGATGATATCTCGCATGATGGGTTGTTCTTCAAGCTCACAAGGAGGAACAGATATCTCTGAAGTAATAAGTGCTAGGACAAATTACTGCAACTTTTTGGGATTGCATCAAATAGGTAAAAATATTTTTTCCCCTCATGCTCTTGAAGTTGAGTAGTACAAGATTTTGAAATTCCTAACAGTGATGACTTTGAATACTTAAGAGCTTTGATGATTAAGAAGTATGATGGTGGTATCCCTTCGGAGGAAGATAGATAATTGTTGATGAGTGTTGTTGTAGCTCAAGAGAAAGAGTATAACGCTAGAAGAAAAGTTTTTAAAGGATGTGGGCCTCAAGCCAAACCTAAAACACCCTTTCTCACAAGCATTCCAAAATAAGCTCTTAGGAGAGAAGCACCTATCGAATTTCGATGTCCCAAATAAAAATTACAGTCCTCCTCATGCCCAAGCTTCCAAGAACCCATTTCCATCTAATGAATCTTCTTGTCTTCCCTCCAATGTTGTTTTTCCAAAGAATGTCCCCTATGACATAGCCCAAGTATTGAGCTGGTTTAAGTGAGTGTTCTAATGATTGAGTTGCTTAGAATTCCTGAGCATAAGAAGAGAGCATTTGAGTACTTGGGGTTGTAGGAAGAGAAGATCACTCCAGGCATAAATGTAAATGTTGTTGAAACTCCACCTCATATCATTGTTGACCTTGAAACACCACCGAATTGTAAGATCTTAGGGAGACACCTGAGTTATATTTGGGGACATCCTTGGTTGATTCCCAATTGAATGTTGATCGATTCTTTACAACTTTGATCATAAAAGATAGGCTACTTTACAATTGTATGTTTGATTATGGTGCATCATGTAATGTCATGCCTCTAGAAGTCATGAATGAGTTATATATCAAAGTGAAATCTGCCTATGGGAAGTGTACTACCATGGATTTAAGGAAGTACCGGTGGTTGGTTGTGTGAAGGGTTTGTTCTTGCTATTGAGCCTATACCTTTGTCTTTCAAACTCAACTTTCATTGTACTAATAACATGGTCAAATATGAAGCACTCATATTAGGTATCAAAGCTTCCATTTCCCTAGATGTTAAAACCATTAATATTTTTGTGAATCCCAACTTGTTGTGAATAAATTCAATGGTTTATACTAGTGTCATAATGAGGATATTAAAAATAACCGACATCGTGTATACATACTTTTAACTACCTTTGACCACCTTCACATTCAAACTACTATGCCCCCTCTAACAAATTCATGGATACCATTTCTTTCCTTCCCTCCCAAAACCTTCTTCACCTTATGATTCCATGATCTTCATCACCATTCAATATATATCCTCACCCTTTCATTTGTTCCATGATGGATAATTTTTGGGAGGAGTTAAAATCGACCCATGCGACCTATGGTATAAACAATTTTCTGACTACCTTTCTCATTCAACTCTTCCTCCGGATCTAACTCGTAATGGACGACGTAATTTTCTCAAAAATGTTTCAGCTAGGTCATTATGGGAGGTCTTCTATATAAACTAATTTTTTATGGTATTCTTCTACGATGCTTAACTAGCTCTAAAATCCCATAAAATATTAAGGAAATCCATGATGGGATTTGTGGTGGTCATTTCGGGGCCTCGCATTGCCAAATGGATTCTTTTCCTCGGTTATTATTTTCCTACCCTCAATCATGACTCTGCTATGAGTATGTAAAAGATTATGTCAAATGTCAACAACATTCCAACCTTCATCATACACCTAATCACACCTTGCGAGTCACTCGATACTTTTGGCCTTTATTTAAATGGGGTTTGGATCTCATTGGCGAGATTAAGCCACATTCCTCTCAATTTCACTACTAGATCATTATGGCAACAAAATACTATAAAATGTGTGGAGGTCATCCCTCTCGGTTATACCAAAGAGGAAAATATTGTTAAGTTCCCCATTTTGGAGTTCCCCATCATCTCATCACTCGATGGATAACAATTTTAAAACAAAACCCTCAACAAAATTCTTTTTAAATTATTTAATTATGTTGGAAAGGATTGGCATACGGACATTCCGTTCACCCTATGCGCACCAAGTATTCATACTTCTACCAATGCCACACCTTTTTATTAGTCTACAATAAAACAAATGGGGGTCTAGGAGGTTGGTGTGCCATATTATTTTTAGGAGGTGTTCCAATAGGAGGATTAAAATGGTGTCGGAATGAGGGTCTTTGATGTAATGGTGTGCGGTCCTCAAATTACTAGTCCTTTAATGACTCGGTCTCACAAAACACTCTATTATTCTCAAACAACATAGGATGGAGTAGAGGAATATCGTGATTATTTGTAAACAAAGGACCCTCACCAATTGGATTATGTAAATGTTTTCTATGATTGTTGGGTGCGAGTAATAAGAAGTAATTGAATAATATTCCACCAAATTTTGATCAAAATCGGAGCGAAATCACTTTTCCATGTGAATTTTGATCACTCAATGCTCTCCAAACTTGTCTCCTCTCGGTATTTGTCCTTCATAGTTTTGTAAATAGCTTTCTAGTTGGATCTATCTTGAAGAAAGACCTTCTTCCTTCCAATTTTGCATATATTTATGATAAACCAAACTAATTAAAGTTTCAAGTCTTGGTATTTACCAAATATTTACGAGTAGACTAGATTCGTCACCAAGATCTTGTATCTTTGATAAGTAAATCAACTTGCCAACTAGATCTTCACAATCAATTTAGTTAAAATTTTACAAATCTTGCAACACTTTATCAATATTTTCTCCTAATCAAGTCAAATTTAATGGAAATCTTGCTTAAACTAGGAAAATATGGAACAAATAACTTCTAATTATGCTCATTTTTGACAAAGCTTTACAAAGGATCGAGTCTAGATCATGTATTTGAATCTAAAAATATTCCATACGTTACAGAGAGGTAGATATTTTTCAACATTTCTAAAAATAGTCCCAAAGAACGATGCCACGAGGGTGTTGGTACCCAAATTAGTCCCACCTTGTGAGCCAAGAAGCATAAACGAGCTAAGAAAGATGCTTAGGAAAGACAAACCCAAATTATGAATCGTTTTATAGCCAAGGATGGATCTGGAAATATATTTTTCACTTAGACTTGGGGAATATTCGATAGCACCTCAATAAGGGTATGACCTACCCTACTACTTTAGGTTCTTCCTGTAACCAAGCTGAGATGACCCATTTTGTAACTTGTATTTATGAACGAAATGGATAGAGAAACTATATTTGGACTCTCTTTCTCGGGGATATAAAAAGGCATCCTCAAAAGACATGGTCAATACAAACATTATCTAACTCGCATGAGTTGTCACACTAGAAAATGTAAATATATTCTAAAGAAGGCTCGGGTTACTAAAGACAATCATAATTCCAACTTGCTTCTACATATTTTAGGTAAAGGATAGAGAAAATCAATAAATTTCCTTAACATCTGTGTATAAGTAGTGCAAGCATGGGTAGTTCGGTGGATTTGATGGTTATTGGTTGTAATTTTTATGTATGGATGGGAAGTTAAGCAAGATAAAGTTGATTATACAAAATACTTAAATGAACCTTGACAATGTTGTATATAATTGTTCTTGATGTAAGATACAAATCACATAATCCAAAGCACTTCTTCAACCAGAAGGTTTGTATTCATGGAAGCCCAAGAATACAAGATTTCACACAAACTTCAAGAATTTAAACACAAAAGTGTGAGATATACTCTTAATAATATACTACAAATTTATGATCATGTACATTCCGAAGACCTTCAAGAACTCGACAAAGATCTTAAATCAAATAGATACAACTTGAATTTAAAATTGTTTACTACAATATGAAAGAAATATCTATCAATAATATAGTTACAGTTGCCAAATTGTCACTATCTAAGCTAAGGATTTTTGTAATTTAGAAATTAATAGTATAAGATTGTAATAGAAATGCAGATAATTGATTCAAAGTAACACATATTGAAAAAAAATAACATTGCTCATGAGAATACACATAAATCAATTCAATAAACACCAACACTTCAACAAGGGGACACAACACCTATGACCTAAATTTCTACCAATGACTTTCTGATCAATCATCTTGGCATGAAGGTTTGGGAATGTAAGAACAAAGAACTCATGTATCTCAGATTAATTCAATTTAAGACAGTACAGATCGGTTTTTTCTCCTTTATCTTTCTAAATCTTAGAAAAATTTAACCCCCCTTTTATGTGAGAGTATTCTCATCGCATTTATATAATTTTAATCACTCATTCATTTCTAGTTTTACCCCAAAAAGTATGAATACTAAAAATAATATCCCCTTTATGGTTCTCGAACTAATCTTATTATCATTATTTTAAAAAGATTCTACTTCTATGTTGCAAGTGGAAGAACTTACATATTATTTATATTTTTCATCACCTTAGGATGACTCGGATTCCACGTCACCCTTATAATATTACTTGTTTAATCATTTATTTTTTAGATGAGTATATATAATTTTTCAATGATTTTTAGCACCTCCCATGGTTTGATTTGACATGCAATCCTTTTCACCTTTTGAGAATCCATCTTGAACAACACACAATCATTTCATGTCTTTCTCGAGTTGAGTACTTTCAAATAGATTACGTCACACCAAACCAACCATTGTTTCTATGCATAAAGATAGTTCCCTCTAAACATATTTCCTTCCCGTGGATATCTCATCTGATTTTGGAGGTCATCTCACCATGATTATACTTTACTCAGCTTGCCTACCTCTAGTTCCTTATAAATGCATGTTGTTCCCTTCTCAAACTTACATCCTTTTGAGTGTGAAAAATTATGGTGAGTTTCTCTTATTGGCAACATGGCGGGAGTAGTAGTGGTGTCTAGCTTGAAGGAAATCTCTTCAGAATATTTGAACCAAATCTTCGATCTATCAGGCCTTGATGAGGCATTTATAAGGATGTTATTTGACATTGTTGACCTAGAAGATTACAAGGGGCCATTGACCACCCAAACTATTCATGTAGCATTGATTAGAAGGCTTATCAGGATAAGTCCTATTTTTTCTACCTTTTAGATGATGTATTTTCATCTTTTCAGACTAGAACATCAAAAGAATCTTGATATGTTGAATAAATTTTGGCTTGTGATTATATGCAAGCTACATCCAACTAAACTTTCCCTTTTATTTGTAATGAGGGATTCATTATGAAGGAGATTCCCTTACATTCTTATCAACTGAATGGGGATATTTCACTAGGTAAAGTGCCTTCTCTCTTCCATAGGATGAAAAAACTAGAGTAATGTGTCTTAAGATTGGAGAAGAGACCATCAGGGACCATACCTTCTTAGCCTCCTGAAGCATCACCGATTTGTGAAGAAATATAGGGGTGAATCTAGTTCCAGACTCATGCTATATCTACTTAACAAGAAGTTGTAATTGCACTTCCATTTCAGATACTAATCCATCCTCTTCTTTCAAAGATGCAGGAAAAAGGATTTAGCTAAAGGAGTTCGGACATGAATGAATGTATTTTCCTCTTATGAGAGGAGATCACAATTTCTTAGTTTGTTGGATGGTCCTATGAAAACTATTGATGAACTCATGTCTTTGGGTATGTCTCATACCTTGGTAGGAGACATTTTTTGTGCAAATGGCAAGTGGGAACAAACACATTTTCTCCTAGAAAGAATAGGCTGGTGAAGAAACTTCCTCTTTGCAGAGAGGATTTTGTAGTGGAAGATGATTAGGATTCTCTTTTCTTGTTTCTTTCTGGTATAGTTTCATAAAATGTATGCAACCTTTTTCATGGGATGGGACCCTATATAACCCCAATTTTTATTTTTTCCACAATACAAAAATATATCAAACAATTACATTAGTTTACATGCTTCATAATAGATTTGAAATTCTATCAAAGAAATATAAATATCTAATGTATTATATCAAATTACATTCATGTTTGAAAATAACAATTCAAAATAATATTCAGTTTTCATGAAACAAGAGTAATAATTAAAATAAGATGAAAAATTTGTTCAAAGAAAACAAGCCTAAGATTTCTCATCGGTCTTCACATCGTATCTTCATCTCCATCATATTTATCTTCCTTTGGTTACCTATCCACATATGCATCATATATCCGAAATGCTGATTTACATATTCATTAGTTACCTCTCCACATAGTCATAATTCCGACTTGCTTCTACATATTTTAGGTAAAGGATAAAGAAAAATAAACAAATTTCCTTAACATTTGTGTATAAGTAGTGCAAGCGGGGTAGTTCAGGGAATCGGTGGTTATTTGTTGTAATTTTGATGTATGGTGGAAGTTAAGTAGGATAAAGTTGACTATACAAAATACTTAAATGAACTTTGACAATCCGATGTATATAATTATTCTTGATGTAAGATACAAATCGCATAATCAAAATAAATTCTTCAACTTGAAAGGTTTGTATTCATGAAAACGCAAGAATATAAGATTTCAAAAAACTTAAAGAATTTAAACAAAAAAATATACTAATAAACTCTTGATAAAATAGTGGAAATTTATGATCGGATACGCTCCGATACCTTCAAGAACTGAAAAATATATTGAATAAAACAAATACAACATGAATTTAAATTTTTTTACTACAGTATGAAATAAATCTCTATCAATAATAAAGTTGCAATTTGCCAACTTTTTACCGTCAATCACAAATAAGGTTTTGTCTGAATTCGAGAGAAATTAACAATATAAGATTGCAATAGAAATGCAAGTAATTAATTTTCAAAGTAACACATCTTGAAACAAAATAATTTTTTTGATGAGAATACACACAAATCAATTCAAGAAACACCAAAAAATCAATAAGGGAAAACAACACCTATGACCTTAATGTCTACCAATTATTGTACAGTGTAATCCTCTTGGCATGAATGTTTGGGAATGTATGAACACACAACTCGTATCTCATATTAATTCAATTTAAGATAGTAAAAATCAGATTTTCCTCCTTTATCTTTATAAATCTTAGAAAAATTAAAATCCCCCTTTATGTGAGAGTATTGTCATCGTATTTATACAATTTCAATCACTCATTCATTTCAAGTTACCCCCAAAACTATGAATCCTAAAAAAATATCCCTTTATGGTTCTCAATCGATATTATTATTATTCTTTTTAAAATATTGTACTTTTTGTTTCAGTGGAAGAAATTATAGATGATTCATATTTTTCATCATCTTAGAATGAATGAGATGCCATGCCACCCTTCTAATCTTAGTGGTTTAATTAATTCCTTATCTTATGAGTATATGACTTTCATGTCATGTCAATCATTTCATGTCTTTCTCGAGTTTAGTACTTTCATATAGATTATGTCACACCAAACTAGCCATTATCTTTTTGCATGATGCCAATTCCCTCTAAAATTATTTCCTTTGTGTGGATATCTCATACATATTTTGGAGGTCATCTCACCATGATTATACTTTACTCATCTCTCTCACCTTCGGTTCCATATAAATGCATGTCGTTTCCTTCTCAAACTTACATCCTTTTCAGTGTGAAAGAGTCTCGTGAAATTTTCTTGTTGGTGACATGGCGGGAGTAGTAGTTGCATCTAGTTTGAAGGAAATATCTTAAGAATATTTGCACCAAGACTTCGACCTATCAGGCCTTGATGATGCATTTGTAAGGATTTTATTTGACATTTCTGACCTAGTATATTATAAGGGGCCATTGACCGCCCGAACTATTTATGTAGCATTGATTAGAAGGCTTATTAGGATAAGCCTTGTCTTTTCTACATTTTAGATGATGTATTTCCATCTCTTCACACTGGAACATCAAATGAATCCTAATATTTTGAATAAATTTTGGCTTTTGAGTAGGCCTTTTATGCGTCTGCATCTAACTAAAATTTCCATTTTATTTGTAATTAGGGATACACTGCATGAACGATATTCCCTTAGATTCCTATGTACTTGATGGGGAGATTTCACTAGGTATTATGCCTGCTCTCTTCTCAGGATAAATGAACTGGAGAAATGTGTCTCAAGCTTGGGAAGAGATCATCAAGGACCATAAATTCTTAGCCTCCCACATTTCTAGTATTTGTGAATAAATATAAGGGTGAGTCTAGTTCCAAGCCTCCTCTTTGCATCGACTCCGGGATTAGTTGTAGAGGATATCACAATTGCTTAGTTTTTTGGATGGTCCTATGACAACTATTGATGAACTCATGTCTTTGGGTATGTCTCACACCTTGGCAAGAGACATTTTGCTAGTGAAAAGGGAAGTGGGAACAAAGGACCTTTTTCCTTGAAACAATAGGATGGTGAAGAAACTTCCTCTTTGCAGAGAGGATTTTGTAGTGGAAGATGATTAGGTTTCTCTTTTCTTGTTTCTTTTTTATATAGTTTCAAAAAATTTATACAACCTTTTTCATGGGTTTTATAGAAACTCATTTTTTCTTTTTCCGCAATAAAAAAAAGATATCAAACATTTACATTATTTTAGATGCTTCATAATAGATTTAAAATCCTATCAAAGGAGTATAAAGATATAGTGTATTGCATCAAATTACATTCATGATTGTAAACCACATTTCAAAATAATATTTTGTTTTCAGAAACAAGAGTAATAATTAAAACAAGATGAATGCATTGTTCAAAGAAAACAAACCTTATATTATTCATCAGTCTTCACATCTGCGTCTTCATCTCCATCATCTTTATCATTCTTTGGTTGTCTCTCCACATATGCATCATATCTCCAAATAAGTTGATTTACATCTTCATTAGTTGGGCTGTGTGGTGCTGAAATATTAGGGTCTTCCTATTCAATGCATCTCTCCATTGACTCATCCTTTTCTTGTATTGACATGGCCTAGATTTCAACTCTACAATTTTGCCTTCCACAAGCATTAGTGTCTTGATGTCCTCATAAGAAAATTTTTCCTTTTGGATGTTCTTCTAAAAAAAAACTGATTAAGAAATCAATTTGTAAATCACCTTAACATTTTTGAATTTTTCAAACACCATGCCTTCTAATCTCGGATCAATGGTGTCAATAATTTTATGGACCCACTTCATGTATGTTTGCACCTTTTCTCCGACTTCATTCAAAACTTCAACCCTGATTTTAGCTAAATCTTCAATTGCATATTCAGTTCTCATTTTTTCTAGTGGCACAATTCCCTCTTTTTCAACCAAATATTCATCAAGTTGAGTGATATGGTTTAACTTGAGAAAAATTACCTCATAATAGAAAAGTTCATGATCACATTGTTCAATTAGATTATACATTTCACCGAGCTTATTATTAATCTCTTCATACTTCACTTTGTATTTCTCCAATCTCTTCATCCCTTTTTCAAATAATGTTTTTATCCAATTGGGAACCGTTTTAACTTTCTGTTCATCCTTTTCAATTTGTCCAATAGTTTTAGGAGTAATAGTATAAATATCTTCTTAAACTTCACTATATTGCCCACTAAGCTGTTGTAAACATGAATTGAAGGACTTTACTGTTCTTTCAACTACCTTTTTGATATCTTATCCTCATCAAATTTATGAAACAAACCACTGAACTATTTCTAAAACTTCTTTCTTAAATGTTTCTATTGAGGGTTTTCTAAAGGAATAAGTTGGACACTATAATCATTTGTTTTTATATCAATTCTTGATTTACCTTCATCTAGGGTTACCACTTCTAGAGTTATAGATACATGTGGGTCTACATGAGTTTTGGTAATAACTCGGCCCTTTTTGGAGTCCTTGTGGACTTTGGGAAGGCCAAGGTTGTAATATCTATAGCTTTTTCAATTACAATCTCTTCTTCTTCTTCGAGAGATCAAACCTCCCAACCAACTTGATTGTGAGGAAGTTTGCACTTTTACCCGTTGTGATGCTTGTTGTGGTGTTAGAGAAGACAACTAATTACTTAGATGTTTCTTGAACAAATTACACTTTGATGGAACTCCTTGTTGTACCTTGACTGCTGCCACGTTAATTCTATGGGTTTATCCTATTTTGGTACTTCTTCTAATTTCTTTTCCATTGATCTTGAAATTTGGATTGATCAAATTCCATTTGAGTCACACTATCATTTGGATCATGTTTCTTATTTATTTCCCCAAATGGGGTAGCTATAAATCTTATGGTTTCCTTAGGATCCTCTTAGGCCGGTGGTGTTATATTGAGTAATTATTCATTTTTTGCAATGTTTTCTTCCAAGAGGTAGTTGTCCACTGGAAACATCTTCATGAGTAGGCATGCTAGTCATCTTTTAATATTTAAATTCTTATTTTGTGGCTATGTATGTTTAACTCCAGTAATTAATCCTTCACCTTTATCAATGGCCTACGTATCTTGATTTTCATTGATCCAAAAATGGTCAAGTTTTACTACCGATCTCTCGACCCTTATAAGCTTTAAATATTTACCAAAAAAATTCTCCTATTAATTAGTCAATTTAAAACTAATTCAAGAATGCAATGACAATTACGCATTGATTGATTACAAATTTCGTCATAGCCTATGTCTCCGAGGTTCTTATCAAACTGTCCCACTTATTAAAAATTTGTAAGTCTGATGTACATCCATCCTTCTAAGAACTTCCGATGATCCTTCAAATCGTTCTCCGCCTTCTTGATGCAAAACCTCCTTTGGAACTCAATCGGCCTTCCCAATGCTTCCTTGCATCCTTCGGCATCCGATCGATACTCTGACGTCCGCAAGTGAAAGCATATTGTGGCTCAATGAGCCTATTGGGTAGTTTTCAATACTCCCAATCACAAATATTTCATCTACTATTGCCTAAAAATAATAGGCCAATAAATAATATTTTCCTATAGTAATTTTAGGATTTTAATATAGTTCACAAAACTATATTAAAATTACCCTAATACTATATTCACCCTTCACTAATAAGCTTAGAAAATCAATAAGCTCGAGTGTGTTTACAATGAAGAGGATCCCTATTTATATTAAAATAGGGCCCTCAAAATAATACTCACATTTTATCTATAGGCTATTATAATCCTAACATTGGCATATAGATGAGAGTATAATCCCATATTGGGTGGCATACGTGTTTGAGTGGGTTAAATCCCACATTGACCAAGATTATGGTTTTGATAAGTTTTTTAAAAACCTTACCCATCCTCCATTCACGTGGAACCTTCCACACATGGGCCTTTGCCCCACCATTTATCCACCACATGGAACTTAGCATATATATGGGGGTTTGGTGGATTTACATGGCCAAGTTGTTTGGAGTGGTGGTCATTATGTTTAATGCGCCCATTGTGTGGGCCAAGTGGTTGACAAGTTTTTATGCCAAAACGTGGCGAGTTTGAGGTAAATGGGATAATATAGACCCCATGCAATATAGATAATCATGACCATTGTGGATAGCTCGCTGAGATAAAATGTAACTCGTTCCTTACATGACTCGGCTAATAGCTTGATGTCGATCCTTGATAGGAAAATCGATCATGGTGGCAAGCCACGTGGTGGCTTGAGGGCCCACCATGTTGGTGATAATAAATTAGTCCTCACGGCGGTGGGCTCCCCTCCGTAACAAAATTGAGCCTCTTGCTCCCACGAGCTATATCATTTTATGATCGTCGAAGACCAGCAGTGAAAACCTCTCTGATTTTTTCAATGCCCTTTTTGCCACGTGTCGCAGTGTTATTGGTCCACTATTGACACATTGACTATAGTTAACTTTCCCTTGATTGAACTTTGATGAACATAATTGGAGCTCCCAATGTCCATTTGTCATATTCGCATAGTCGACGGAAAGCTCTCAAAATCATATTACTGACTGACACAATTTAGGGATGTTTAGAGAACTTATGATATCAAAAATGATCCCCTAATCACACCTCCCTAATAAGAAAGGATTTTTGTCCCAAAATCTTATTTTGGAACATTTTGCCATCTTGTCTTGAATTTGGAAACTCTGTTGCCACCTCGGAAGTACTGTTGTAGTAAACCCTTTGGTATTTTCCTCTACAACATTCTCACTTCGAAAAATTTGTTCTTATCATGGACCTATGCGTTATGGTCCCATGACGCTTCTTTTGTGCCACTCTTATATCTGAAGAAGACCTCCATGCCTTTGCGGTACGGTGTTAGGCTTCTAGATAGTTCGACAACAAGGATATTATTTGACTCTATAACACATATGTTGGCTCTAGTTGATTCCATTGAATCCAAACTAGTCTTGAAAAATCCATGTTACTCGAGCTATAATTGATTCGATGTCGGTGATGGAAAATGACTTGTCGTACCATCTGCTACATGGTCATAAGAGAATCTACACAAAATAAAATTGTGAACTAATTACACGTCCCTTTCTATAATTTAATACCTCCAATGCACGATGCTAATCCTATTTCAAGACCTCAAGCCTCGATGCACGATGCTAGTCGATGATCAACTACCATTCTGCTACATGGTCACAATGCCTCTACAAAAAGATGATCCAAGCTGATTTCTCACGAGCTCAAATTTGGTGACTCCACCTGCTTTACACGGATCACGCTCTACATGGTACAAAGGCTCCTATTGACGATGATTATCAGGTACCACTTTTCTACACTGTCACAATTCCTCTACACACAATGAATTTCCAACATATTTTTAGATGCCAACGGTGTTTAGCTACCATTCTGCTACATGGTCATAATGCCTCTACATAGAATGAAGTTCTCAAGATGACACCTGCGAGCTCCATTGTCTACACAAATGGTTGACCAATATCCAAACTCATAGATATGAGTATCCAACTATAATGGTCACTCAAACATTTGATTAGGAGATATGTTCCCTTAAAAGGGTCTTTTTACAACTTCTAAATACAAGTGTAGGGAAAACATTTCCTAATACATCATGTAAAACTAGTTGTAAACATGCTCCATTTTTAGAGTCTTTGTACAATAACCTTAAATACCAATTTATAGGAAAATAACTTCGCATGATAAACCTATCGCAAAAATTCTCCTACTTGGTGGCTTATGTACTTGGTCTTCTCCACTGCATCACATCGTGGATTGACCTCGTTTGTCTCTTTCTTGCTGGAAAAATAACTCAACAAGGAACAAAACATACTGCATCTCCTAGTATTAGAAATTTACCAAAATAATTTCCCTCGAGGGTTCTTACTAATGCAAGTATAACATAGTATAAACATTGCCCAAGAATTGGGTATTTTACTAGTGTGTCCTGACGATCGGTTAGATGTATACAAATTTTTACCACACTTGGGTCTTATTCATAAATTCTACCTAACAAAAAATATTATGGTTTTATTACAATAAGAGAAATAAATAATGCTCGGAAAAACCAATACAATAGCTGAAAAATTCAACTTTATTTGCACCTTAGATTTCTTACCAAATGTAGAATCCTTGGTGTCTATCTAGGATACCTCAATAGGTGTCCCATGGATCCTTGAGCTCTCTCTCCTCTACATACAGATCCTTAGGGTCCACTGGGAATGTACACAACCTCGGTGTCGGGGATCAAGCTAATCGGTAGGTACATATGAGCTCAATTCTACACTAGGATCTACATGATTCCCTTGTACATATAGTCGAGTCTCAAGGCTCGCCTTGTCTTCGCTTTGTGCAAGATGAAAAAATGTCTTGTGGTGAACTTGATCCTCCGCTTTGTCCAATGTAGATCTCCACTTCACTCATGTCATCAATCATATAACCTTGATGAGCAGTCAGGTAGAATTTTTCTAATACGATTTCATCCATCTCCAAAGGGATGATGTTGAGAGTGATATTGTCAGAAAATCATCTCCCAACTATGAAGCTCAGAATGCAATAGCTGGTAGACACTCCATGTAGAGTACCATCTTCTATACCAAATGTCTTGGTACAAGGAAGTGGTGTCGTGGGAAGTCCTAGTCGGTGCACCAAATCGATAGTCACGTATCCTACTCCGATAGTCCAATCGAAAATAAGAGTGACTAATTGTCCTCGTGCAACTACTGGAATCCACTGTCTTGAGGCACTTTCATGTCACGTTATAATGTTTAGATGTTCCAATGGTGCTCTCGTCTGCTGGTGGTGCCATTGGTAGGCTGATCGTCTTGGTGTGCTAGGTCTGCAATATCCTTTCCCTTCTTCTACATCCACTTAGGCCTCTGTCTGGATACAATTTCCAACATTTCTCGGTGTCGTGCCCTTTTCCACAATGATGACACATGACCAAGTCTGGTGAAGGTTTCCTCTCCAAGCATCACTTCCAAAGATGACTTGATTCAACCACCTTCCCAAGTGGAGCATCTAGGCTTCTGTAACTCTGTTATGCATTGTTGTTGTTAGCGCACGACGCTCTCAAATAGTAGCTAGGTGGGTTTGTAACTACATGATATGGAGATCATGTTTTAAGTGTCGAGTCATCATCACTTGAACCATGGTGACAAATAACATAAGAATAACGAGTAAAGCTGGAAGAAGAGGTATAGATCCATTTATGCAAAACCAACTCTACAAAACCAGCTCTGATACCAACTTGATCAAAAATGATCAAATTTTTATCTACCTAATCTCGGACCCCTATAGGCTTTAAATATTTTCTGAAAAGTTTCTCATTTTAAGTAATCAATTTAAAACTAATGCAAGAATGTAATGATAATCAAATAATGATTGATTACGGAGTTCGGCAATAGCCTATGTCTCTGGGTTCTTATCGAACCATTCCACTAGTAAAAATTTGTAAGTACAATGTTATTTCTTATAATAAAATCTAATGGAATTTCCACTTACCTAGTAGTATGCCAGTCCTTCAAAGAACTTCCAATGATCATTCGAATCATTCTCCACCTTCCTGATGCACAACCTCCTTTGGAACTCAATTGGCCTTCCCAAAGACTTCCCTGCTTCCTTCAAACTCCATCGATACTCCATATGTCACAAGTGAAAAATTATTGTGGCTCAATGGGCCTATTGGGTAGTTTGCAATACTCCCAATCACAAATATTTCATCTACTATTGCCTAAAATTAATAGGGCAATAAATAATTTTTCTGTAGTAATTTTAGTATTTTAATATAGTTCACAAAACTATTTTACAATTAGCCTAATACTATATTCACCCTTCACTAATAATATTAGTAAATCAATAATCTCGGGTGTGTTTACAATTTATATTAAAATAGGGCTCTCACAATAATGCTCCATATTTTATCTATAGGCTATTATAAGCCTAACCATGGCATATGGATGGGATTATAATCCCATATTGGGCAAACACACATGTTTGAGTGGATTAAATCCCACATTGATTGGGATTATGGTTTTGATAGGTTTTTAAAACCTTACCCATCCTCCATTCATGTGGAACCTTCTAGGATGGGCCTTTGACCCACCATTTGTCCACCATGTGGAACTTAGAATATATATGCGGGTTTTACGGATTTACATGGCGGAGTTGTTTGACCGGTGGTGGTGTATGTTTAATGCACCCATTATGTGGGCCAAGTGGTTGACAAGTTGTTCATGACACTATGTGACCAGTCGAGAGGTGGTTAATTAATTTTGATGACTTTTGTTTCATCTTGAGCATATTCCTTATTTGGTGTCACAACATCTATAATTGTGTAACAAGAAATCCCTAAGTTTCGATTTACCTACTTCCAAAATAATTTGTCCTTTAACATAAATTTATGGCCTTGGTGTTGTTGGCTCAACAACTAGAAAATAGGTGTTTTTCTTCACTTCCTCATCCGAGTGGAGGACACTTGTACATTTGATCACATTTGTTTCAACTGATACCTCAAATGGTTTGGGTATAGGAATCTCTTCACTTGTTTATATGTCAATTATTTCAATTGTGCCCTTATTATATCCATGTGGTTGGTCAAAGAGAGGTACATTCACACCTTCAAATGGTGTTGTATCAATTTTCTCCAAACCCTATTCAATCATAGAATTTGCTGGCATACTAGGTTGGAGATTACTCTAGCGTACTCGTTCTTAGATAAATTGAGCCACTAATCCTCCTAGAAATAAAGTTGGACTTAGAGAGGCCGATTGCACAATGAGATTATCTTGGGGCATCTCTTGATCAGTGGTGGTGGTATTACTTTTTGAGCCAAATAGACAACGCTACTATATTTTTTTTCTTCGTATGATCAGGATGATTAATTGTTGTTAGTTCGAATCACAACCCCCAAATGGCCTCTAAAAATATGTTTTTCTAAAGCGAGACGCATTTGGTGTGATTTGCATAACACGGAACCATGTCTCAAGCTATGGGACTTGTGGACTTGAGATGGCCCTCCAAAGAAATTTGGCTTCTTCTTCCTGATCCTAATGCTAAACTACTTCTAAGGAAGGAAATGCGAGAGAGAGTATGAAAAGGGAATTCCTACACTAATGAGGTGATAGAACCAAGAAAAGGGAAATGTTGATCATCTACCCAAACTACCATGAAATGAATAGAGGTGAGAAATGGAGAGGATGGATAGCAGCATCACAGACCAAAGATCAGATTTCACACAGGAAACATTTCAACCCAATGAACACAACTCCCAGATCTACAAATAAAATGTCTAAAACATGCACAGAATACTCTAGAATGATGAGAGGCAAGAAGATGCAATGAAAACAAGTGAAGGATGGACAAACACATCACAAAAATGAGTTTTATTGCTTCAAAAATTTACACAGAGCATCATACATGAGAAAGAGGCAAAAATGCCATTTACAGAGTAGGGGAGGAGATTCAAACTCCATTTTGACCCTAGGGAAGAAAAGAAGGGGGAGGTAGAGAAGAAGAATGAACAACAACTAATTAACCTTTTGAAATGATGCCTCTGTTACAATATATAGAAGAATGGGAGAGAGAAGAAGGAAAGAATCAAATCCTGCTCCAACCACTCTGAGATACGCATTGAATCCCATTTCAAAAGCTCAACCACTGAAAATCAATGCCTTCTACAGATCTACCCGCAATATGTCACTTTTGGTTCCTAGTGGATCGAATCGAATTAGATCTGGTAGTTGAAGAGATTAGATTCTATGTTAATGGCTTGAAGACTTTTCTTCATTTTTCACCTACCAGGGCTTGTAAAAATGATTTTCTATCCTTCATTGCATATAGGACATCAAGACTACCAACAATATCAAATTTCCTATATTTCGAGCCCTCAATCGAAAGATATTCCTCTTAAAATTTTGCATCGGGCCCGTCTGATAAATGGGCGGGAAAACTAGTTTGAAAAATAGGCCCTCTCTTTAATAAGGGACATGTGGCAGCTAGGTCGAAATGAAACCGAGGTTTGTGGGATTAGAACTTAACTTTTCCCCTTTTTCACAAGAATCACAAAATCCAGAGAACTCCCGTGGCCCCGCTGCTCCACCTAGACACGTGGCTCTTTTTGGTTGGCTGGGAAATGTGCTTCCATTTTTACCTTTATGCTTTTTGGACGAAAGGAAAACTTTTACTTTTTCCCCAACTCTCCACCTTGGCTTTGACTCGGGTCTAAATGTTGACTTTTCCCTTGGGTGGAGTTGCGGGCCATTTTGTAACTTTTACACCTTTTGGGGCAAAGGGCGAAAAACTAACTTTTTCTGACGACCCACTTTCCTCTAGGACACATGTCATTCTGGCGCTCATTTGGAAACCTTTTCTCTATTTTACCCTTGAATCAGTGCCATTGAGACACTTGGTAGCCTCTGTCGGCCTATTTTTGCATTGACTATTCAACTAACTCTGCCCCCTTTATAGAACATGTGGAGGCACCGCACTTGTTTGCAAACCTGACCCAAAGTTTGCCTTTGGAGGAGCACCGAGTTGACACTTGTTGGCCTCCACTGATCTGTGGAATTTTCAATAGTCTTTCTTACTTTTAGACTTTGGGCTACATGGTGAGCTTGCACTCATTTGGGTCTTCACCTTGGGACCAACTCTTAGAGATGCGCCATGCTGACACTTGGCACTCTCCACTCGCATGTTCATACTTAGCTGATTTTGAGGCCCGCCTGTCTACCTTTGACTTTGTTTGACCATTTGATCTTGCCTCCGTTCCACCCTAGGACACATGGAGATGTGGTGTTTGTTTGAGCCTCTCTATTTGGATCCATCTTTGGAGAAGCGTTACAAGGACACATGGCTCTCTCCACTGGCTCCTCCATACTTAGTCAATTTTAGACCTTTTCCTGAACTGTTTCGAGCCCTAAAAACTTCAAAACTTCACTGTTTCTTCTATTTTTCACATCTGGCCTCTTTGAAACCATCTCCTCCTTTTTGTCTGACCCTACAATTTCATTGTTGAGTCTGCTTGAAGCTTGCAAAATAGATTTAAGACATGGAAATGCTCAAAAGAACTGTTTCTTTTATTTCTTCTTGTGCAAGGTTGAATTTGACTTTCTCGAGCTTCTGTTTTCACTTTGCCTGGCTCTAGAACTTGAGTTCATGGGTCTGAATCATTTCCCTTCATGTTTTCTTCATGTGTAGGGCTCGTTCTGACCAAATTTTCCGGGAGGTGAATTTGGGATAACAATTTGGCGACTCACAGGGACATCTGCCAGCTAGATGAAGAGACCAGTGGCCTTGAAGCATCCATTGGGCATGGAGTCTACCTAATAAATATGAAACTGATCTGAACCTTTGAAGGTCTAATCCTTGAGCCACTACTGAAGGCTGACTATATGCCTTTTCTATGTTTTGTCTGACCCTGAGTCTGCACTCTCAATTTTCATAAGGAAATCTTGGAAATGGAATTTCTGAGAGTAGAAAATTATTTTAACTCTGGAGACTTTCATTTGTCCCTAAAATGGACTATTTTGAAATGACTTTAGTTTCTCTACATTTTTTTTCTTGTTTGGAATTTATAAGCTCAGCGTTATGCAACTATGGATTTTTCTGCTGTAAATGGTGAAGAGCCTGGCCTTGTGCACCTCTAGAGCAATGCGAACAAAACTTATATACAAATACCAAATCATACATGCCTCAAATGAGACATGCAGAGTGTGCATAAGCACTTCTTATGCTGGAAACAAAGTCTACTCCTACTCCTACAGTAACCAGAGAGAAAGAATGCTAAACAAATCCTCGCTGAGGGAGGGAGAAGTAACTTCCTTTCTCAAGATGGGCAGCCATGCAAATGATTTGAGCTTCTGTATGAGGAAAAATTGACAATAAGACGGTCCTCCACCCAAATCATCAAGGTATTAGAATTAATGGAAAACACCTCCTCAAGTTGACTTGCATCGTACTTCTGGAGGTGTTGATGATGACCCTTAGTACTTTGATGCTCATCTTCATGCCTGGAGTAGGCATGACTGGTTTTATCTTCTCCCTTGGCTCTAATGAAGCCAAGTATCTGATTGGGCACGGTCTGATCCTTTGGATGTGCCCATTTCTCTAAAATTCAACTCCAAAAATGGAGTCTTCTTGTGGACCTTCTTGAGTGGATGGTGTGAGAGAGATGATGACACCCTCCTACCTTTTCTCTTCCTCCTCCTTTGAAGAACATGGAAGATCAAGATCTTCCAACCTTGGTTCTAGAGGGCCATTATGGAGTGCAAGATTTTACACTTGAATATCCTCCTTCATGGCAGTAGGTTCATGTGTGTGGAAGATGGATGGAGGAGCGAATGATGTAATCTCCATGGGATCCTCTTCATCAAAGCAATCTCTCAAGTTTGACAGATAATCTATCTCCTTGTTCTGTTGCAAGTGCTCTACCTCCTTCATGGTGTCTTCCTGATCTGCAACTTGATCACCATGGCTCCCTTCACTCTCAAACATGAAGTTTGAAAGATCAAACTCTTCTTCAACATCAGATCTTGAAGGGGATGAAGTGGGAGGAAGAACTGAAGGTTCTTCTGTAGCCTGCTCCACACTTAGAGCCTCTGAAACTGTATGGTCCTCTTCCATCATGGGTTCATCAATCAAATCAGGCCCTTGAAATGAAAGCAAAAAATCTTCAATGATGCCTTCTTCATTGAGTGGCCTCAACACTAATATGATCTCTCCCAGCTACTCCTCTTCAATGGGGCTTGGGACTAATTGTTCCTCCTCTTCTTTGGCTGATTGTGCAACTTGAATTGGATCAGCATTTCTCTCAGACAAAGTGCCATTGTGGACACTACACTCACGAGAAACTTGATAACTGATCTTCTTCCTTTCCTTGTTCTTCTTCTGCTGCAACAAAATCATTCCTAACCACCATTGAGTCTTCAACCTTGGCCTCCTCTATAGGCTTAACCAGCAAGGGGATCTTTGAAAACTCAAATTTAGCAGCCCAACTCTTCATATTTTCTATCATTTCTTCTTTGTTGGGTTCCTCTGTTTGATGTTCTCCTTGACTGGATTCTTGAGTCTCTTCCCAACATGGGCTTGGGAAAGCAAGAGGAGTGGTAGGTTGGGGTTCAACCATCTTTGCAATTTTTTGTGGTGGGAAAGGAGGTGGAACTTTATGTTTGTTCGAGAGAGGATGACTGTTTGGAAGGAAAAGGACAAAAGAATCGAGATAAGGTGCCGAATGGAGAAATGAAATCAACACTTGGGGCAGCAAGTGAGGGGCTTGAATCTTGCCTCTACTAAAATGATAAAGATTGAGGGAGAGAAAATGAAAGATAGGGAGCTGGTGATTGACTTACCCATTGACAAGGTTGTCTTGCACTTTTCTCATAAGCCCCGATCTCCTTAGCCCATTGTGTAAGTTGGGGCAACATTTCAACCATGAAGTCTAGCTTCTCCTAAGGGTTGTAATGTCTTGGAAAAGGGCCTTCCCATGGACAAGGTGCCCTACAACCAATCTCAAATGCCTTCATTCGTACTATGCCCCTTAATTGAACCATGCTAGCCTCCATTTTTTTAATCTTCTCCAGCAGATCAACATCCTCTGCATAACTATCACCATTATATGCATCCCCTTGTTCTTGATAAGCTCCATGGCTAAACTAATTTTGACTCTGCTCATATGGGTAAGCATAGTGGTCCTGGATCTGATTATAATGTTGATCTGGAGGAGTTGGGAAATACATTGGAGGTGGGTTGTATTGTTGTAAGTGTGAGTTCCATGAAGGGAATGAAGTCATGATTGCACAACCTCATGGAATGGGAGAAAATGAAAGAGATGGAAGAAGAAAATGGATGAAATGAGTGGAAATGGATGGAAAAGGTTTGCAACTCAAAGAATGGGTTTTTGACCAGATGGAGTCGCCATATGTGCTTGGAAGTGCCTCTAAAGGCTTAAACCTTCACCAAGAGCACATCAAACCTGATGAAGTGAAGTGGTAAGGTGCTTCAAACCTCTCCCACCGGTATGCAAAAACTGTTAGTGCAGAATCACAACACCCCCAAATGGGCTCTAAAAATTTGTTTTTCTAAGGCAGACTCATTTGGTGTGATTTGCATAACATGGGACCATCTCTCAAGCTGTGGGACTTGGGACTTGAGATGGCCATCCAAAGAAAGCTGACTTATTCCTCCTGATCCTAATGCTAAACTACTTCTAAGAAAGGAAATGCGACTATCTACTCATAATCTAACAATTCCAAGGGAACAATGAGAGAGAGAGCATGAAAATGGAATTCCTACACTAATGAGGTGATAACACCAAGAAAAGGGAAATGTTGATCATCTACCCAGACTGCCATGAAACAAATAGAGGTGAGCAATGGAGAGGGATGGACGCAGGCATAATAGACCAAAGATCAGATTTCATACAGAATCATTTCAACCCAATGAACATAGCTCCCGATCTACAAATGAAACATCCAAACATGGACAAAATATTCCGAATGATGAGACATAAGAAGATGCAATGAAAACAAGTGAAGGATGGACAAATGCATCACAAAAATGAGTTTTATTGCTTCATAAATTTTCATAGAGCATCATACATGAGAAAGAGGAAAAATGTCATTTACAGAGTAGGGGAGGAGATTCAAACTCCATTTTGACCCTAGGGAAGAAAAGAAGGGGAGGTAGAGAAGAAGAATGAATAACAACTAATTCACCTTTTGAAATGATTCCTCTCATACAATATATAAAATAATGTGATAGAGAAGAAGGAAATAATAAAATATTGCTACAACCACTCGAGATATGTATTGAATCCCATTTTGAAAGCTCAACCACTGAAAATCAATGCCTTCTGCAGATCCACCCACAATATGTCGCTTTTGGTTCCCAGAATGGATCGAATCGAATCAGATCTGGTAGTTGAAGAGATTGGATTCTGTGTTAATGGCTTGGAAGACTTTTCTTCATTTTTCACCTACCAAGGCCTGTAAAAAAGATTTTCTATCCTTCCATGGCATAGAGGACGTCGAGACGCTTCCAACGGTATCAGATTTGCTATATTTTGAGCCCTGAGTCGAAAGATATGCCTCTTCAAAGTTTGCATCGGGTCCGTACAAATGGGCAGGAAAACCAATTTGAAAAATGGGCCCTCTCTTTAATATGGGACACGTGGCAGCCAGATCGGAACAAAAATTGGGTTTGCGGGCTCAGAACTTAACTTTTCCCCTTTTTGCAAGAATCACAAAATTCGGATAACTTTCATGGCCCCGCTTACTCACTTTGGACATGTGGCTCTTTTTGGTTGGCTAGGAAATGCACTTCCATTTTTACCTTTATGATTTTTGGATGAAAGGAAAACTTTTAATTTTTTCCCCGACTCTCCACCTTGGCTTTGACTCGGGTCTAAATGTTGACTTTTCCCTTGGGTGGAGTTGTGGGCCATTTTGCAACTTTTACACCTTTTGGGGCAAAGGGTGAAAAACTAAATTTTTCCTCGATGACCCGCTTTCCTCTGGGACACACGTCACCTGTTTGTGCATTGACTATTCAACTAACTCTACCCCCTTGATAGAACACATGGAGGCACCGCGCTTGTTTGCAAACGACCCAAAGTTTGCCTTTGGAGGAGCACCGAGTTGACACTTGTTGGCCTCTACTTGATCTATGGACTTTTCAATAGTCTTTCTTACTTTTAGACTTTGGGCTACGTGGCGAGCTTGCACTCATTTGGGTCTTCACCTTTGGACCAACTCTTGGAGATGCACCATGCTGACACTTGGCACTCTCCGCTCGCACGTTCATACTTAGCCGATTTTGAGGCCCGCCCTGTCCGCCTTTGACTTTGTTTGACCATTTGATCCTACCTCCGTTCTACCTTAGGACACGTGGAGATGCGGCATTTGTTTGAGCCTCTCTATTTGGATCCATCTTTGGAGAAGCGTTGCAAGGACATGTGGCTCTCTCTGCTGGCTCCTCCATACTTAGTCAATTTTAGACCTTTTCTGAACTATTTCGAGCCCAAAAACTTCAAAACTTCACCGTTTCTTCTATTTTTCACATCTAGCCTCTTTGAAACTTTCTCTTTTTGTTTGACCCTGTAATTTCATTGTTGAGTCTGCCCGAAGCTTGCAAAATAGATTTAAGACATGGAAATGCTCAAAAGAACCGTTTCTTTTATTTCTTCTTGTGCAGGGTTGAATTTGACTTTCTCGGGCTTCTATTTTCACTTTTCCTGGCTCTGGAACTCAAGTTCGTGGTTTGAATCATTTCCCTTCATGTTTTATTCATGTGTAGGGCTCGTTCTAACCAAATTTTTCGAGGAGGTGAATTTGGGATAACTTACCTCAGGGCTTGCTATGTTTGTGCTTCTTTGATGCATAGCCACCAACATCTCTTTCTAAGGTTTTCTCAAATACAAGCATAGTCTTCTTGTTCTCTCTTTCAAAATGTCTAACATCTTGTGACTCTCTTTCTTTTACACCTTGTGTCACCTATACAGGCCATGCCTAATATAGATCCTCTCATTGTTTTATTTGAGTTGGGTTCCCTATTTATATAATTGTGGGGTTCCTATTTTTATTTCACCAATTTTCTTGGCCTGTATTGGTACTTCAAAAGCAATAGGAGCATTAAGCATGTACTTGAGAAGAATTTCTTTTGTCTTCTACCTCAAATTAGACATGGAAGTCTTGGTCTCACTAGTAGCAATGGTCCATTCATCAACAATACCTATGGTAGGTATCTTTGAAGGAAATTGAGGAGCTTTCCTCCAAAATGATCTATCTTATCAATCCATTCCTTCAAAAGGGGAATATCTTCCTTGAAAATTCCCAGTCCACTGAACTTATTAAGTATATTTGTGTTTTGAATGGATAGATCTATATTATTTCCTTTTAGCCAAGTCAAGGTCCTCCTCATCACATTAGCAATAATGTCATACTAATCATATGAATCCTTCTCATCCCACTTTATCGGGTCATTGGCTATCCTTCTATCTTTTGGTCAACATAATATTGACTCACTATTTTCCTAGGTCATCCAAAATTTGTTGAGGCATCATAGAAATTTTAAAATTAATAATTTTTAAGAGTCATCCTAGAGAAATCTCCGAGTCTAAATTCCTTCTCATCTCTACAATTCATCCAATAATCTTCAAAATGAGGTTCATGCTCAAAATAATTTCCCAAAGTAGTCTTGACCACCCACTTGATGTCATAGTTGGATCTTGCCTCAAATATCCCCATGTCAAACCTTTGATTTCCTCCTCCATCAATCTAGATTTTATAATGGAGGAGCAAGAATATCTCCCAATTTTAATAGGAAATTTGATGTTTTTTTGTGTCTCCAAGCAATCAACTTGTGAACTAGTGTTAATTGTCTTGAAAGTTCACATAAAGTCGTCTTATCATCTAAATATTTTGGCAATTTACAGGGCTTCCCTTGAAACCCATTGGCTCTAATCTAGTTGAGCGTTATATATTGGATGAAAAAATAACCATACTCCATTATTGCATTCCTAGCTTCTTCTGATATTTTGTATTGTTCCCATTCAAGTTTGAATAAGAATGTAACAGTGCAAATAATGAATCATTCACCAATCTCACATTTCCTTTCCAATTACTCAACTCTAATGGGGATAAATCTCATGTATTTTGTTTTTTGAAAGGGGCATGTGGTATAAGGCCGAAAACTTTTATGGCCAGAAATATTGTAAAGCAAATATTACATTACGTAAAACTTAGGCTCCCCACTACCACCCATTTAGATTTTGCAGCTAGTGTTAAAATATGGTCATACTTTGAATAAACTACAAGGGTTACCCACCAAATGTTCCATTGTCTTTCATAAATAGCCCAAATATATGGGCACATCCATTCTTTGAATTCATTTGTTGTTTCCAAGCCACCCATCCTACTTATTAAAATAATAAAATCCTCCACTTCCACCACAAATCGTGCCTAACCAATTTTTTGGGAGTTTAGCAATTGCCTTCTTATCTGCTTTAACAAACACTTAGTTTTTATAACAATGGTATAATATTTCTTCTTGGCTTTGAAATCCACAAGGGTTGATTCAATGTTTAAGGTTACTAGTGTTTTTATTACTTGATAATCTCATCATTATCCTAAAAGTAATGGGTGTTAAAGTCAACACTTCCTCACCTCTTCCATCCAAAACTTCCCTCTTCTCTAGGTTATAATTCATAACACAAAGCCTTACCAATTTGGGACAATGTATGAAAGGGGGTAAAACACCAGCTAGGGTAATTTTAATAGCTTCAATTGCTTCCATGAATTCAATTTTCTCTGGGCTATTTAGCCTTTACAAAAATCATTCAAATTAGCATTCATCAAGTCTTTGTTTGTACCTTTATCTAAGTCACTTTAGTAATCTTGGATGTAACTTGAAAACTTGATTGTATAACTTCATTTTTCTATGCCCTAACTTTTCCCTTTAACTTATTTGCAAATAACATAGAAAACAATGATTAAAAAAATGCACGATCGATCCTTACTAGTTTTCCATGTAATTGTTTGTGTAATTTTCCCCGAGGTTTCTTACAAATAAAGAAATACATACATACAACGGAGAAGAGGCGAAATGTGGCTTCCCTTTTTATTTTTCTTCTTAATTTTGTAACTATAAATCTTTTTTTTCATTATTTTACGTCTTGAACGTGGTTATCAGTTGTCTTGATTGTTTGTACGTGAGTATAAGGTTTTATTCTTTATATTAAATTTGACTTTAATTTTCCTATTATAAGATAATTTTGATCATAAAATATTATGTCTACTTAATTGGTACTTATAATTTTGTTTACTTTTTATTTTAAAAACCCATCAAAAATAATAATATATTGGTTATATTATAGAGTTTAAAAGCTTTTTTAATTATCCTATCGGTATATGGGAAATATGAATATAATATAATAGGATTATTTGTGAATGTGATATGTTTGAAATCCATGAAATTAATATTTATATCAACCTTTTTTATTTTGTTAAGTAAATTGTTATTTAAAATATTTATTTAATTTACAATAATTTATAATGACATAATATTTTAATGTATTTTTATAGAAAAGATAAATATAAACTTGATAAAAATGTATTTTTTTGCTATTTATGAAAAGTGAAGTTATTAGTAATTTAAATTTGAAAATTTGATATTGTTGATGGATTTTTTGGTTAAAACTAAAATAGCTCATAATACATATCACATACATAATGCATGTAAATCATGATTATGGATTTATCCTCAACATAGTTAAAATAGATATATGAGGGTGCGGAAATATTTTAATTCTCCTATACGATTAAAAACTATTAAATTTAATATCCTAAATGTGATTACTTAAAAATTAAGACCCTATTTGTGAGAAGTTATATATTACATTCATAGTTTTAGGTTATAGTAATATTTGTCTTCTTGTAGAATCTAAATAGTCACCATGTCTATTAATTGAATAGTTATTTTAAAGATGACTTGAATGTTCATACATAATATGTACTTGCATCTCATTTTGAAAAAGAGAATTTCGGTTTTGTGCATATATACTTTGAATTTAATTTGCATTCTATACTATTGACTTTGACATTAGTATCGATGCACAAGTTATTTTTTCATTTTTGACATCCTTCTTTTTTTGCACCATTTGTCTAGGATTTCAAATAATATTGTTTATGTTATTTTCTCTTATGTCTACGTACTCTTCTTACTTGTAAATCATATGATGCTACTTCAACTATAGATGTTTGTATTCTTTGCTCATTGAATGATGATTTGCTTAAACTCTTGGTCTTGATTGTTGAACCATTAGGAGGTGTTACTACAAGAAGAGTACATTTTTATTGAAGTATATGATTTTATTATTTCTTGGAAGCCTTAGAGTTCATACCAAGCATTGAAAATTGTGTATTTTTACACAAATGAACCTTATGTCAACCTCCTTCCACACCACATTACATTTGACCAAACCTCTAGATCTACAATGCATTGCATGTAAAATGGTTTTATTTCATGATAATTGTTATCCAAAATTCACCCCTCAAGGTAATTTTGATAACATGCATCAAATTCTTTAGTCCCAACAATTATATTGAGTCCGGATAAAAGTCATGTTTCTAGGGTCCCCTCATATTTTCTAACTCCCTGTCCAGAAGAAGAGAGCAAGTTCTGAGAAAATGTAAAAAATTGCAAAAAACAAGCTTAGGCCAGGAAAAATCGCAAAAAATGGCTAAGTCCTAGTCCAGGAGGTCCTTGGGACAGTTGGGACATCTGGGCGCGAACCGTAGAAAGGCAGCCAGAGGCGGCTCTGCGTGGCATTTGGGACATTCGAGGCCAAAGGGACGCGCGGACGCGAAATCAGCTGGCTGAAAAGTTGGAAAAATTGACTAACTTTTGAAATGAAAAAGTCCGGGACGTGCGGGACAAAAATGCGCGAACCGGATGGATCGGCCGAAATGAGTCAAGGCGACACGAAAAAAATCACGGGCCTTGTGGGACAAAAAATGTACGCGAACCGTGAACCGGGTGAATGGAAAATTTGTCCCCAAGCAGTTCGGGACAAGTAGGACAAGTGTACACGAACCGGCCAGATTCAGCCAAAGCAGGGAACTTCAGCCTTTGGACATTCGAGACAAAGGGACGCGCGGGATGCGGATAGCCGAAGGAGCCGAAAGCCAATCAGATCACGCCACGTGTCACCGGCAGAAAAGGGACATGGAAGCCCATTTCGGGTGGTTCGGAAGAATTTTTCCCGTTCAGCATTGGGACATTTGGGACAAAGGGACGCGTGGGACGTGAAAAGCCGAAGCGGCCGAAGGCGGAGAAGAAAAGTCAACGTTTGGTCCGAAACTTCAAACGGCCATAACTTTTGACTCCGAGCTCCGATTTTCATAAAATTGGACTTTCTGGAATGAGCACGACGTCCTCTACGCCACAAAAACTGGATTTCTTATTTTTAATGAGGGTAGATATATTTAAATAAGAGAAACATATTCGGCTCCAGTCAGTTAATGCTCATTCCCGTCAAATGACAGAAAACACCTGCCAGACCCAAAATAGCTGCCCGCACTCAGAAGGCCATAACTTTTGCATTTCTCAACGAAATCGCACAAAATTGGTACCATTGGAATCATGGCTCAGCCCGATGCAAAAAAATCAAGAAATTCTAGATTTGATCAGAAATTGATTGATTTTTTTAAGAAAACGTGGCCGGATTCAGAACAGTGTTTTATTTGGTAGCTGGGAGTGCAATTAAGAGGCATGGTCATCATTCTTTCTCTGCTGCAGCACATGGGACAGTATGGGGAGCCTTTTGCAAGTAATATACAATCATTTCACTCAATTTAATGCCTCTTACAGGTGGTTGAAGGACAGATTTCAGGATTTCCATTTTCCCTTCTCTTTTCCTTCTCTTTTTTTCTATAAATTGGAGTGTTGGGCTCATTGTAAAGGGAGAGTTTTTGGGTAACAAAGCTCTGCCAAAATTGCTTTGTGAAGCCAGTGTGTTGCAGGCCCTTATAGTGGACTCCTTGCATGGTGATCCAGGCCCTTATCTTGTAATAGATTGAACTGTGCATATCATGAAGCAATAAAATATCAGTTTGTGGATGTATCTTCCCCTGCTGTGTTTTCTTGCATTCTTCTTGCCCCTTTGATCTTTCTATAAGAATATTGTGTCTATTTATTATGTTCTTGCAAGGATTCATTAACATTGTGTATGCTTGGAATATTGTTGTGAATGCATTTTGCTAGATTATGGTGAACTGTCATCACCTCTTCTAGTGTGCACTTTTCCTCTGTATTTCACACATTTGGAGGTTACTCTCACACCCTCCTTTTCTGGTGTATCACCACTTTAGTGTAGGCTTTCATTTTATGCATTCTCTCTCCCTGGTCCCTTGGAAATTTAGATTAGAACGGTTAGCTTACCTGCATTAGAGTAGATTGTGGCGGGTAGTTTAGGAGCAAGAACCGACTTTCTCTGGAGGTGCTGTCTCGAAGTAACAAGTCCCACAACTTGGAGATAGTACCCATGTTATCCAATCACACTTTGGATTCTTAGAGTGATCAAACTAGAAATCGATCAACATCCAGGGTGCTATGATTCGGTGATAACAATAATTCAACAACATTGATTTAGAATAGTTTTTTTGAAAATCAATTTTTGGAAAGTCCTAGAAATTTATTTTAGCAATTTTTAACAACTTTATTATATTGCATTTTCGAGGTCTTGAGATAATTTATAGGTTTTGAATTGTACTATGATAGCCAAAATACTATTGGCATATCAAATTTTCTTGAGTTCATTCCAACATATTTCCAATAGATCTTGCCGTTAAAAAATTAGGTCAAGAGGCTAGGAGACCCCAACGAGAAGCATGAAAGAAAATAATGGTAACTATATGATAAATTTCAAATTTTATCCACTTTTGTCTTTTCAAATCCACCCCTAAGGTGGTGTAGACACCAAATTTGGGTCACACTCCCATTTCCCCCTTCCATTATATAACATAATGTATAATCACCTAGTCATTACCCCTTTACCACACATTCATATTGATTTAATTACGTTCAATTAAATTAATGTGTATCCTCACATTATTAATTAATTTAATTATTTTAATTAATTTAATTGAGTTAATTTAGCCCTCACACCTCCACCTCATCAGACATCTCACCCTGGACCCATTCTAGGGGCATTTAACCCACAATGAACAAGTCATCACTCTCAACACCGATTCACACCCCTAGTCTTTGAGTCACCACTTGACCTAGTTAACTAATACTTATTCCCAAACCTAATTAGACTTATTCTATGATCTTCCTACCTTATCTCATGTGAACTACACTTTCCTAAGTGGACCTAACTTGGAAAGCACACTAAATCTAGGAAGATATACCAATTTTCGGTAAAAAGGACTTTTCACCCTAACCAACGCCTTTGTTTATCCTCAACCAACATCAGTCACCTAACCACCATTGGTTCCTTTATATAGAAATTTAAAACTCTTTACATGGGATGATCATTTATTTTTGGGAGTGTTATTGCAATCAAGTTCACGCCTCAAGCCTTCTAACCTCCAGGACGATGAATACCTCTGACAACCAGAGTGCAACACAAGCAACCGGTTTTGGTCCAAAGCATTGGAGTAGTCACGGGAACACACAAGTTGTATTGTCATGGCACAAAACCCAGCCACCACCTCTCTAATAAATCACCACCATATTTATTAGCGGGACCAAAATTACAACAAGTAAGTATTTTGGTTTTCATCACATGTAGTTTCTTTTATTGTGGATCTTTTACTTCTTTTAGTATTTCCATTCCAACTATTACCTGGATATCTCCATCCTCCCATGAATCAACCAACCTAACCATTTCAATCATTTTCACCTTTCTTAACCTCTTCCCTGCATTCCTGAGTCTCCTCGGTTATATCGCAAATCTAACCACACCTTCCTCACTCTACTGTCTTTATCACAAAGAGGCCGAAAATCCATTTTATTAATTTACCACCCATTGCCCCTCGACGACGGTTTACCTTACCACCGTCTTTTACCTTACCGTCGGTTTCATCCCTATCTGGCATCAGTCACCTAACTATCTTTTGGTCTCTGTGTTATTTTACACCCTCTAACCAACAAGCCTTCCATTCAACCAAAACCAACCCAAACCTCACCTAATCAGTCCTATACATTTACGAGACCTTTTTTTCGACTGCAAAACCCATGACAACCCACCAAACCTCCAGGATCTAATCATAACTTTTCCTATTAGATTAGATCAACTATAGTAGGATGTATTAGCATGAGATACCTAAATCGTATAACTATAGTAGGATTTCCTTATTTCATGGTATTTTTTGCATTAAATTATATTTTAAAGTGGATTGACAACCTTCTAGGAAGCACCTTGCTTCCCGAATCTAGCACTCGCTAGGTAGTCCACTAACCTATATTATTAATGTTATTTTTGGTCTTGTTGTGTTTCTTATAGGTCATTCCTCCTATCCAAAGGGAATATCTCCATGATAAGCTCGGATTAAAATTCAGAAACGCGCACATTCTACCTTCCCTTCATTTCATAGGTATTCCTCCTAACCTCTTACCTTATACATTTCGCAACTTATTCAGTGAAACATTTTTGCATGCCCAATGGGACCCTCATCGGGTTTCGTTGCTTTTTTCATTTTTAGGGATAAATATTGTGTGTCTATTTCATCGAAACAAGTTCACATTAAGCTTCTTCTTTTGAAAAATTATCTTCTTCTAGTTGGCTCATGACATTTGTCTTTTTGGGATTAAAAATAACTCTTCCTTCTTTCCTTGCATTGCATTTAGTGAAAGTTGTTCATTTTATATCTTCATTATTTGTTCTCATCGAATATAATTTTTGGATTTTCATTTAAAATCCATACATCTCATTTATATATGTTGAATTTTAGATCATTTAAAATTACGGAAACCTATATGCTAGAAGTCAATACTAGGCGATGGTTGACAAATTGAACCATAGCTCACATTTCACACACTCTCTCTATACCAAATCACTGAAAACAAACTACACATTTCTTAAACAACATATTTCTTAGAAGAAGCTTTCAACGATCACATAATTAGAGGATTGACATTAGGATCCAAGCTGGTTGTCTAGCCAGATCATCATATCGAGTAGGGGCCTCACATACTAAAAAGTATATATTGGGGACACCACACCAAAATTTAGCTTTGAAACCAGCCATTGTTGTCGGTTTCATAGGGCACCTTCGGTAATAAAAATACTATTCCATTCACAAGTCATTTCTTCGGTGTTAAGATCAATCATTGCCATACTTAGTCTTTGATTTGGTCTTTTTATTTGATATAAATCACCAAATTTCATTATTTTCATCTATTCATAGATTTCACAAAGATGGCGGTATTGGTCAGTGACCACAATCAATTACATCATCTCACCATCATCGGTTTCATTATGTTTTCATCATTTATGCCAAAATATCATTCAATCTACAATTTTTTTCTTTATGGGACTTCCTATATAACTTTAATATATCTCTAAGTATTTGATATCACCTTTAGAGTCTAGTTCCACTTAATTTTCATCATTTATTACTAGATTTTAAACCTTTCATTTCTCTAAAGTAATCGGCATTGGTTACCCTCTATTACCGCTATCTGTGATTTTGAATTTTCAATCAAAAAGTGATCAGTTTTCTCCTTCCAAATCCACTATGTTCCATCTTTACGTATGCTTCATCATCAATAGAGCTCGGATTACTAGATCTATTTTCAGTCACATGGTTTTGACTTGTAGACAAGCCAACATCCTTATATTCCATGCTAGCTTTCATCCTCTCCCACCTAGACCTTCACCACCTTCCATTTTATCACTTATGGACCCCAAACAGATCTATTACCATCGATACCCATGGTGATGAGGAGTTTTTCAAACACCTTGACCATAACCCTTCCGACCTACAATTGTATCTAGCCAATTCCTCCACCCAATACTCTTCGGGGATGCTTGTGTATGGAATTCCTATGTACATTCCTCCTACCCTTGTACCCACCTCTACATCCGCTACTACCAATATTACCTTAGCCATTTATAACCTACGACATGTGGTTTTGTAGCTTGACCCTACCTCATCAATATCTGCCACACTAACGACACCTATCATGTGCACATGTCTATCGCTCCTATGATGTCTACAATGTCTATTTTCACCACCCTTAATATAAGTCCACCCGCTTTATCCACTTCTAACATACCTATAAATTCCTAGCCACCTTTGGTGTCGGAAGCCCACTCTCCCTTCTAAAACCTTTTCCTCTCCATCCTCCAGTCTGTACTCCCGATCCCTACTAGATTCTTAAAATCTACCCCACCTACTTACACCTATCACCAACAACCACCTATTTCATCTATTTCCTATTTAGAGTACGTTCCCCCACATCCATCTCTCCTTATATATCCTCATCACACTTTTTCATACCGAACAACAACAACATACTGGAGTTCTCACATCATACGCATCCTATCTACCCCCTTATACCACAAGGGGTGTTCCATCATCACAACCTATAAATGACCTAATCAAAATGATGATGGACAAGATGTAGACATTAGAAGCATATGTCTCAGGCTCGCATAACTCTCTGACATATGATGAGATTTGCAATGATCCCATTCACCTGTCCATTCCCATTCATCCATATCACGTGGATTGGGAAATGCCTAAATTCAAGCGATTCAATAGCAAAAAAGACCGTAACAGCATTTGTGGTATTTCAAACATGTGTGTTATATCATCATTCATGATGACACTTTTCTACTATGAACATTCCTAATGTCCTTAATGGGCCCTTCTTTAAATTGGTATAGTGCTCTACCTGGGTACTCAATCTTTTCATTCAATCGAGTAGCTTAGGATTTTCAAGACCAATTTTCTATCAATATTGTCAAGACATTCACCATGAGCGACTTGTATGCGACATGCTAATATGAAGATGATTCCATCGCCCACTTTATCACTCATTGGTGGAGTTTATTATTCTAATTACCTTATATGAAGTTGATAGAGTTCTTCACCGAGCTTTTCGAGACACATTTCACAAACTCTCCAAGTCTAAACCTTTTGCACATTTGATGAGGCATTCAAAATGGCCCAGCTGAAATCTGTGTTGTAGAGGAGAAGAACTTGTAATTAAGCATGTAACAAGGGCACTCCCTTCAAATCAAATGATTTTTCTTCTTCATCTAAAATACATGCCAATTATTTTAAAGAAAATGGATCTACTAATGTGGTGGTCTTAAAATATGATCCATCTCACCCTTCCAATCAAGAAAAACCTTCCATGACCTTTCTCCTATTTAGACTTTCCGGTTCAAGTGGGAACAATGAAAGTAGGAGGAAAGATTCTAAAGGATGAAACCATTGATATTCCTCCCATCAAACCACATACTAATTTTTACTCCTCTCGTCTTGTACCTGCATGGTATTATGAAAATGATTCTTTACTGTAATTATCAATGTTTACGTGGTCGTAGTGGAAATTACATAACCTTCAAGAATATCATTCAGCAGATGTTGTATAACGGTGATCTTACTTTCGATAACCCTAACGCACTTTTGACCAACCAAAACCTCCATATCTTCAAGATACCATTCCCAAACCATGTGCCATATTCTAACCAAGTTGTTAAAACCTCCTCAAATTACCACAACATTTGATAGGTACATGTCATTTTGGATATCTTACCTTTCCCTCCACTCGGTTTCATCCTATCCCCTCGGTGGAAGAAATCCTAGAACCGGTCATTCCACCTACTAAAGAACCTACCTCATCCTCTCCTCTACCCATGAAGAAGTTGACCATATCTACCATATCATCCTTGGAGCATCCATTTTCCACTACACCTTCATCACGTGAGAGCCACCCACCCCTCTCACTTGTTCATTGTTGAGTAACCTACACTAGCCACTATTCTACCCATGGAAGAGTCGATCCCCTACTTTCCACCACTCGAAAAGACTACATCCGATATCTGCCACCTCCTCAACTTATAGAAGAGATTCTTGTAACACCTCTTCCCATTGGTGACAACTCTCCATCGGTTTACGAAGAACCATTTTATATACTATCATCTCTTTTACCCATAGAATCTAAAGCTAGAAACTATCTGTTTATGCAGGCAACTTTAGACGTCTTCATAGGGGTTACTACCAAATATTCTCCATCCTCATCCACATATACACCATTATCTCATTTCGCTGATCATCTAGATTATGTTGACTAATCCTCATTGTGGTGATGCCTCCAAATTCCTGTCTCGACCCAAATGTAGATGTTTTTTGTCGACACTTCCATGATCTATCCAAAGGTGCTTATGAAAACCAAATCCACCACACACTTTCCTATTATAGCTTCCTCTTCTTTATCACCCTAACATATGCCTAAACTATAACCATCAACCAAACCAACACCTACACCTAAGTTGTTACCTACACTGTACCTTCACCCATATCCAAACCTTTGTCACCATATTGGGAGTTATGCGACATCCGGCTTTATCCATTGGCTGGTCAAACTTGATTTAACCACCCCCTCACAAACTACTCATAAATAATATTCCCCCACCTAGGAGGAAGACCCAACCTCTTAGGCCACCAACACCGGTCTTACCCACTTTACCGGTTTGTCACCTTCACCTCTCCCTTCTATTTTAGTACCACACCCATCGAACTTGGTCAAACAACCTTCTACAAAGGTAAACCCTAAATACAACAACTTACCTCCTCATCGTGATCTTCTTGTTCATCAAATCCTTCTACCTTTCCTGCACCTTCACCATTACCAATACCTTTTCTACCTCCCATACCTTATCCACCTTCCATATCTTCTCCATTTCCCATGTTGTTTCTCTCTCTTCACCGACACTTTCCTCTTTATCACCTACTATTGTTTTCACTACACCTCCATTATCACCTTGGATAATGATTCCCCTTCATCCATCTACAATTCCTTCTACATATCGCGCTCATTTTGCACCTTTACCAAAGAAGTTGCAACAAAATCTCAAAACCCTAATACCTTTCGAAAATGTAGTTAAATATACACACACTACCAACCCCATCACTTGTGTTATCTTTACCCAAGGTGTAAACCAAGCCCAAAGATGTACTACCTACCAAACAGGATAGTCAACCTCATGCAACCTCTAAATCCACCTTGAATGAAGTCACCTAAACATCCATCCAAAATCACACTCACTTCACATTGTGATCCATTGGCGGGTCTTATGCTAAAATATTGGCTAACCTTTTGGAATCCTCGGTTATCACATTGCCACCATTTAAGCCTTATGACCCACTTAAATCAAGCAAAAGGGTTTGATGATACTAAATTTTCACTACCCATTAGGTTCCAGGGCATGATGTAGAAAAATGTAAGGCTCTTAACACCATTCTTATCCACCTATGTCCTCTTGAAGAAAATTTTGATCATGATGATCTTTTAGATGAGCACCCCATTCCACCTTTTTTATTGCCACACTACCTTACCCCATACCTATTTAGGGACCTCTAGCTCCACCTCCATCACCTTTTACCCTCCTCTAACATTTGAGATCAACATGTTCGGATTAGAGAGTTAACCGAACCTTCCCAAAATGTCGTGTGTTGCATTCCTTTCACTAGGCTCTTTTCCATCATAATTTTTTTCCCATCCTATCGCTACACCTTTTATTACACACCTTATCCTTCACCTCGGATCAATATGCTTTAATTTTCCACATGAGATCGAAAGGATAAAGGAAAGGAAAAACCAACCAGATCCTCTGCTACATCGATACATCACATTCCTTCTACATCTTCTCTCAAGGTTACCATTCGCGGCCCACATACCCAATTTTTGATGGAGTCACCCATCGTGCTATGATTAGGAAAATTCATCAGTCACCCCTCAATATGTATTTATACGACCTCATATAAACCTCGAGTCTCATCTCTTGGCCCTCATCAAAGTTTGGTAATATATCGAGGTTCCACCTAATGACCCCACTCCCATTGCTACCATCCTTGCACTACACCATGTAGTTGATCTTACCACACCTCCTCCATCTTCTATATCCAATACCACTCATCAAATCTTGGTTATTAGTTTCTCTTACAAGGAAATTTCTCCTCTCTAGTCAAATGATCCCAACCTTTGCCCTCTTATTCTTGGGTCATATTGATGATACACACATTCAACACATTATGATTGATAGAGGTGTTAAGATCAACATTATTTTCTCACATGTATATGAACAAATGTGTATCCCCACAATATGCATGCATGCCAACCCAATCATGTTGTGTGCATTAAATGATGTCATCACCTCCACCTTGAACCATCATCCTCCACATTCATGAGGGCCCCCATACCATACCATGCGAGTTATTCTATGTCTTAGAGGGAGTTCTAATACAACATGTTACTTGGCCAACCTTAGATTCATGCCATGGGTTGTGTTCCTTTGACCTTACACCATTGCGTCAAATTTGAACATGAAGGACATACCTACACCATTAGGGCAGACCATTCACCATTCAAGACTTGTAACATGTTGTATCGACCTAATGATGTCCTTATACCGGTGAAATCATCTACCTCCGCTGCATCGCTTCTTCACCTACCACTTCCGCCACTTCTCCCTCATCCATTGTAGCTTCATCTTTGCTACCATTATTTCTACTATAAGTTCCTCTTATATTCCTACCACCATCGTAGCTTCCATCAACGACCCATCAACCAACCATCTACCTCACGACCATATGATATTTCTCCTTCCCATCTTCCCGATGATCCATCTATTCCATTACCCATATACCACCATCATTCCCTTAGAAGGTGTTTTCCAACGCCTCACTGCAGGGAAGTACCACCTTTATAATGTTAACACCTTCCTTATTCCTCAAGAGTACGGTAATCTTCACCAACATCCCTACTACAATCACCATATAAGTGAGGTCCTCCTCTATGGTCCTCCCCACATTCGCACTAACCTAGCATATGGGGGATTTGATATTTCTACCTACTCACTAGAACCACCTACCTAAACCCAAAAATTTTACTCCAAACTTCAATCTCTCCCACCACCGGTTCTCTCACACCTTCCTCCATTGTTGTGCCTAGAAAGGTTTTTTTTTGGATTCTACGAATAAGGTTGCAATATTGTCATTCCACTGCACCATCCACAAGCATAAAGACCTCAATGTTATTGGCTTTCTGGATCACTGTAAATAAGTCCAGATTCAAACTCATTGAGGATGACAAATATTCTTTACCTCCTTCACTGCCTCACCATCTTCTCCCAAAAATTCTATGCATCTAGAATTCATTCCTCCTAAATTTATTTTTGTGAACACCATTTCCACCCAGGACCTCTCACCTATTAGCGCAATGGCAAGGCTCCTCTTCTCTTCCCTTATTGCATCTTGATATGATAAATAACAAGAAACCTTCTATTAATGGTGTTTAATGTCGGGATGATGAGTATATTCTCACCTACCTAGGTGCGGAGGATTCATATATTTCTCATTCGTTACCTTATTATAGGCAAACCATGTTGAATGAATCCACCATCGAGATGAACATTCACACTTAGGATGACCCACACATTTTAAAGATAGGTCATTATTTTTATCCTAAAGAGCATGAAGATTTCACTTCTTTCCTCCCAGGACTATAGAAATTCTTTTGCTTGGTCTTACACGAGATATGCTCGAGTATTCACCCAAATATCATGGTCAAAATATCGTAACTATTCCCGATGCCAAACACCAGTGAAATAGAAGCTGCAAAAAATGCATCCCCACATTGCCCTTCATGTGAAATAAGAACTCAATTGAATCCTCTCTATTTCTTTCATTCTTCCCATTGATTATCCCCATGGATTTCTAACATTTTCCCTATCACCATAGCGAAAGGGGACTTTGAATCTACATGGATTTCCTGACCTTAACTTGGATTTCCCTAAAGGAGACTTTCCTCTACCAAGTATTGACCAACTAGTTGATCTCACCATTGGCCATGAGATGCTATCACTCATGGATTATTTCTCAAGATATAACCAGATATTACTAGCCCCAAAGATAAACACAAAATAACCTTCATCTCCCCTTGGAACCTTACTGCTTTATCTGTCATGCCCTTCGGCCTTAAAATGCTAGTTCCACATACCAATAGGCTATGACATGTATCTTCTATGATATTATACATCGAAGATTGGAAATTTATGTTGATGATCTCCTTGCCAAGTCTAAAGATCATTACGAGTACTTCGAGGTCCTTAACGTTATTTTTAACCATCTCATCAAATAATGTATTTACCTTTAACCTAAGAAGTTCATTTTTACCATCCTCTCGAAGAAAAGTATTTGGTTTTATCATCTCTATGTGGAATTGAATTTGAAACCACTAAAATCAAGGAAATTATAGATATGCCACCACCTAATACCCTTTGTCAACTCACGTAGTTTGTAAGGAAAGTTATAATCTATTCCTCATTTTATCTCCCAGTTTATGACCATTGCCATCCATTTCATCATCTACTAAAAAGGATGTCTATTTTAAATGGGATGATAAAGGTCAAAAATCCTTCAACGCCTTGAAAAATACCTTTTCCAACCACTTGTACTCATTCCACCTTAGGATAACAAACCCTTCTACGTTTACATCTCTGCTAGTGACCGCTCCTTGGGTGCCATGCTCGAAGATGGCGATGAGAAACACATGTAACAAATAGTTTATTCATAAGATGTAATCTTTTAAAGTATGAAACTCGGTATACCAAAGATAAAAATTCTTCCTCGCCTTAGTCTTTGTGGTAACCAAACTTAGCCATTTAACCATAAAACCTTTTTTGTCACTAACACCGACCCCTTCACTACATTTATGCCAAAATTTACCAATACCAATGCACATCGAATTGCCTCATGGTTACATGCATACCCCACCTAGATTTCATTCACCAAAATTCATCAAAGGAAAAACCATCACCGATCAGCTTGTTGATGCTCCTCTTCCCGAAATCAATCCTCCAAGACTTTGACTTTCTGATGAATCCATTGCCTCACTTTCTCTCGATGACATGGTTTACCAAATGAAATTTTTGAATGGATCAAAATGTACGCATGGGGGAGGTGTGGGCATTATTATCATCCCTCTTGATAGTGAGCCTATGCCTCTATCTTTCAAACTTGAATTCGATTGTGCTAATAACATGGTTGAATATGAAGCACTCATATTAGGTGTCAAACCTTCCATTTCCCTAGATGTTAAAACCATTAATATCTTTGGTGACTCCCAACTAGTTGTAAACCAAGTCAATGGTTTATACTAGTGTTGTAACAAGGAGCTTCAAAATTACCAACATAACATTGACATACTTTTAACCACCTATGACCACCTTCACATTCAAACTACTTTGCGCTCCTCTAACAAATTCATGGATACCATGGATTGCCTTACCTCCCAAATACCCACTTCACCTTCTAATTCCATGATATTCGTCACCATTCAACACATATCCTCACCCTATAATTTGTTCCATGATTCATAGTTTTTGGGAAGATTCAAACTCAATCCATGTGACTTATCCGGTATAAACAATTTTCTGATTACCTTTCTCGTTCAACTCTTCCTCTGGATTTAACTCATAATGGTCGACGTGCTTTTATCAAAAAAATTCTCGCTACGTCATTATGGGAGGTCTTCTTTATAAACTCAGTTTTGATGGTATACTTATAAGATGCCTAACTAACTCTTAAATCCCATGCACTATCAAGGAAATCCATGATGGTATTTTTGGTGGTCTTCTCGGTGGCCTCGTCATTTGAAACACATTCTTCACCTCGGTTATTATTGGCCTACCTAAATCATGACTGCTATGAGTATGTAAAACATTGTGTCAAATTCAATAGCATTTCAACCTCCATCATACACCTATTCATGCCTTATAAGTCACTTGAGGATTTTGGCCTTTCTATTAATGGGGTTTCGATCTCGTTGGTGAGATTAATAAGCATTCCTCTCAATGTTACCACTAGATCATTATGAAATAATATATTACACAAAATGGGTGGGGAGGCCATCCCTCGATTTCTTCCAAAGTCAAAAGATCGTTGATTTCATCAATCACCACATCATATTCTAGATTGCGTTCCCCATCATCTCATCATTTGACAATGGAAAATAAGTTTAAAAACCCTCAACAAAATTCTTTTGAAAGTCATTAATGATGTTGGAAAGAAGCTGGAACACGCAAATTCCTTTCGCCTTATGGGATTATCACACGGTAGTCATACATCAACCGATGCCACGCCTTTTTATCTAGTCTACAATACAACAAATGGGGTCATAGAGGTTGGTGTTCCATATTATTTTGAGGGTGTTCTAATATGAGGATTAAAACGGTGTCGGTGAGGGTCTTTGAGGCAATGGAGTGTGGTCCTCAAAGTCTTGGTCCTTTCATCGGACTCAAAAACACTCTTTTATTCTCAAATAAAAAGGATGGAGTGAAGGAATACCGTGATTATTTACAAATGAAAGACCCTCACCAATTGGAGTATGTAAATTTTTGCTAGAATTTGTTGGGTCTAGAGTAATGAGAAGTACTTGAGTAATATTCCACCAAAGTTTGATGAAAATCATGAGTAAAAATAACTTTTTCTTGTGTATTTTGATCACTCGATGCTTTCTAAACTCTTATCCTCTTGATATTTGTCCTTCTTAGTTTTGGAAATAGCTTTCTACTTGGATCTATCTTGAAGAAATACCTTCTTCCTTCCAGTTTGCCAATCTTTATGATAAACCACAATAATTGAAGTTTTAGGAACTGGTATTTAACAGAGATCTTCTTTGAGTAGAATAGATTTGTCACTAAGATCTTGTATCTTGGATGAGTAAATCAACTTAAACAAATTGTCCATTGGATCATCGACACTAAAATTTTCCTCTGTAATTTCTATTTCATTAATGTATGTATTAGGAATAGGATGTTGTTAAGTGTAATTAGTAGTAGCGTCCGATAGAAGATAACGGCGTCGTCAGTACGGTGCCGCCAATAATGTAGAGTACGGTAATAGTCAAAGTACAATAGGAATGTTGTAAAAAGTAAATATTTGTCGTAAGTGGTCCGGTAATGTTAAAATGTCAAAGTTGGGATAAGTAGAGAAGTAGGGTCTACATGATTAGGAATTAGAAATATTATATTTGTAATAAGGACAAAGAGTGATGTCATAAATATTTTGTGTATTTTATTTGTGGAAAAGTCTAAAAAGGTGGAACCCATGTGAGATGATAAGGTTTATCTTATCTTAGAAGATAAGCCTACATGTAAAGGCAAGAGTTTAGGCATGGAATATGATTGGCCGGAAGAGATTTCCTATCCTATCTTAGAGATAAGGTGGATAATCCTAAATTCCTATAAATAAAGAGGCCACCCCCCTCATTTAGGATAGAAGGAAGTAGTGAGAAATATTGTATGAGTAAGTGTGTAAAGGAAGCCATCATTTTGAAGGTGTGTTAAAGAAGCCATTAAGAAGTGTAATTGTGAAGTTTCTCCCATAGTTATTGTTGGAAGGCAAGTGAAGTCAGTTACACTTGAAGTACCTCATGGGTGAGATTGTAACAATTTCATGTTTATATTATAATTACTCGATATTTCAGATTTATCATCGTTCCTTCTTATCATAGTCTATCGTATCCTTGTGTTATGTTTGTTGTTGTGTTTCCAGATTACATCCACCAAACTAAAAGTTGTGCATTAGTAAATAATCATAGCACGAGGAGTTCCCAGTGAAGAATTATCATAGTGCCGGATTGGTGTTGACAGATCTTCACAATCAATTTAGTTAAATTTTTGGAAATCTTATGACCCTATATCAATATTTTCTCCTAATCAAGTCAAATTTAACATGAAGCTTTCTTAAACTAGGAAAATATGGAGAAAATAAGTTATGATAATGCTCATTTTTGGAAAATATTGATAAAGGACCGAGTCTAGATCATGTATTTTCATCTAAAGATATTTCTTATGTTACTGAGGTAGATAATTTTCAACATTTTTGAAAATAGTCCCCAATAATGGTGCCACAAGGGTGTTGATACCCAAATTATTCCCACCTTGCGAGCCAATCAAGATAAATGAGCTAAGCAGGATGCTTAGAGAAAGACAAATCAAAATTTGAGTCATTTTGTATTTGGGCATAGATCTAGTAATCACTTTTTAACTTAGACTTTGGGAATATTGGATAGCACCTCACTAAGGGTATGACCTACCTTGTTACTTTAGGTTCTTCTTGTAACTAGGTGAGAGGACCCATTTTGTAACCTGTATTTATGAAAGAAATGGATAGAAAAACAATATTTGGACTCTCTTTCTTAGGGATGTGAAAAGGAAGCCTCAAGAAGACATGGTCAATATAGACATTATCTAACTCTCATGAGTTTTCACACTAGAAAATGTAAATGTCTTCTAAAGAAGGCTCGGGTTACTAAAGATAGTCATAATTCCAACTTTCTTCTGCATATTTTAGGTAAAGGATGGACAAAATAGACAAATATCCTTATCATTTGTGTAAAAAAATTGTAAGAAGGGGTAGTTGAGGTGGATCTGATGATTATTGGTTGTAATTTTGATGTATGGATGGGAAGTTAAGTAGGATAAAGTTGATTATACAAAATACTTAAATGAACCTTGACAAATGTTGTATATAATTATTCCTGATGTAAGATAAAAATCACACAATCCAAAGAACTCCTTCAACCAAAAGGTTTGTATTCATGGAAGCCCAAGAATACAAGATTTCAAAAAAATTCAAGAATTTAAACACAAAAGCTCATGATAAAATATTAATAAAATATTGGTAATTTATGATCACATATGCTCCAGATACCCTCAAGAACTAACAAAGATCTTAAATCAAACAAATACAACTTGAATTTAAAATTTTTACTATAGTATGAAAGAAATCTCTATCAATAATGTAGTTGTAGTTGCCAAATTGTTACTATCTAAGCTAAGGCTTTGTGTAATTTAGAGAAATTAATAGTATAATATTGCAATAGAAATGTAGATAATTGATTTCAAAGTAACACATCTTGAAACAAAATAACATTTCTCATGAGAATACACATAAATTTATTCAAGAAACTCCAATACTTCAACAAGGGACACAACACCTTGAACCTCAATGTCTACAAATTACAATACGGTCAATCATCTTGGCATGAAGGTTTGGGAACGTATGAACAAAGATCTTGGGTATCTCATATTAATTAAATTTAAGACAATACAAATCAATTTTTTCTCCTTTATCTTTCTAAAGCTTAGAAAAATTTAACCCCCCTTTATTTTAGAGTATTCTCATCACATTTATACAATTTCAATCACTCATTCATTTCTAGTTCCCCCAAGTATGAATCCTAAAAAATAATATCCCCTTTATGGTTGTTGATATGATATTAACATTATTTGAAAAGATTCTAATTTTGTGTTTCCATGTGGATGAAATTACATATGATTTATATTTTTCATCATCTTAGGATGACTGGGATGCCAAGTTACCCTTATAATATTAGTTGTTTAATTATTTCCTTATCGCGAGTATAGATACTTTTTCAATGATTTTCGAGCACCTCAAAATGGTTTAATTTGACATGCAAACCTTTTCACCTTTTGATAATCCATCTCAAAAACATTCAATCATTTCATGTCTTTCTGAATTTAGTACTTTCACATTGATTACGTCACACCAAGCTAACCATTATGTTTTTGCATAATGTCAGGTTCCCCTCTAAACTTATTTCCTTTGTGTGGATATCTTATACAAATTTTGGAGTTCATCTCATCATGATTATATTTTACTCATCTCACCCACCTCTGGTTCCTTATAAATTCATGTTGCTCCTTCTCAAACTTACATCCTTTTCGGTGTGAAAGATTGGTGAATCTTTCTTATTAGTGACATGGCAGCCAAGAATTTGATCTATCAGGCCCTAATGAGGCATTTGTAAGGATGTTATTTGATATTTCGACCCGAGAATATTACACGAGGCCATTGACTTCCCAAAATATTCATGTAGCATTGATTAGAAGGGTTATCAGGATAGGCCTTGTCTTTTCTGCATTTCAAATGATGTATTTCCATATCTTCACAATGGAACATCAAATGACTCTTCATATGTTGAATAATTTTTTTATTTTGAGCAGGCCTTCTATGCGAGGTGCATCCAACTAAAGTTTCCCTTTTATTTTTAATGAGGGATTCAGTTAAGGAGATTCCCTTAGATTCCTATTCACTTTGAATGGGAAATTTCACTAGGTAATTTATTTGCTCTCTTAAAGATAAACAAACTAGAGCAACATGTCTCAAACTTGGAGAAGATAATATCAAAGACCATACATTCTCAGTTTCCTAAATAATTTCTAGTATTTGTGAAGAAATATAGGGGTGATTATAATTCCAGGCCTCCTTCTCCATCTGCTCGAGGATTAGTTGTAGAGGAGATCACAATTGCATAGTTTCTTAGATAGTCCTATAACAACTATGTATGAACTCATAATTTTGGGTATGTCTCGCACATTAAAAAGATAAAAAAAAATTGTACAAATGGAAGTGGGAACAAGGGAATTTGTTCCTAGAAAGAATAGGCTTGGTGAAGGCGAGAGAGGATATTATAGGGGAAGATGACTAGGCTTGTCATTTCTTGTTTCCTTTTGGTATAGTTTCACAAAATATATGCAGCTTTTTTTAATGGGTGGGGCCCTTATAGAACCCCAATTTTTCTTTTTTCCACAATATAAAAAGATATTAAACAGTTACATTAGTTTACATGCTTCATAATAGATTTGAAATCCTATCAAAGCAATATAAAGATCTAGTGTATTGCATCAAATTACATTCATGTTTGAAAACAACAATTCAAAATAATATTCAGTTCTCATGAAACAAGAGTAATAATTAAAATAAGATGAAAAATTTGTTCAAAGAAAACAAGCCTAAGCTTGCTCATCAATCTTCACATATGTGTCTTCATCTCCATAATCTTACTCATCCTTTGGTTTCCTCTCCACATATGCATCATATCTCTGAAATAGCTTATTTACATCTTCATTAGTTGGGCATGTGTGGTGCTTAAATATTAGGGTCTTCCAATTCAATGCATCTCCGCACTGACTCATCATTTGCTTGTATTCCCATTTCCTTTCTTTCAACTCTTTATTTCTACCTTCCAAAGTCATTAGTGTCTTGATGTCCTCATAAGAAAAGTTTTCCTTTCAAATGTTCTTCTCAAAAAATCTTGGTTAAGAAATCAATTTGTAAATCATCATATTTTTTTTAATTTTTCAAACACCATGACTGCTAATCTCATATCAATGGTGTCAATACTTTTCTCAACCCAGTTCTTTTCTTTTTGCACCTTTTATCTTACTTCATTCAAAACTTCAACCCTGATTTTAGCTAAATCTTAGATTGCATATTTAGTTCCCATTTTTTCTATTTGCATAATTTCATCTTCTTGACCAATTTTTCATCAAGTTGAGTGATATGGTTTAACTTGAGAAAAATTACCTCATAATAAAAATTTCATGATCACATTGCTCAATTAGATCATCAATTTCACGACCTTATTCTTAATCTTTTCATACTTCACTTTGTCTTTCTCCAAGCTCTTCCTCCTTTTTCAAATGAAGTTTTATCCAATCGAAACCGTTTTAACTTTCTTGGCATCCTTTTCGATTTGTCTAATAGTTTCATGAGTAATAGTAGAAATATATTCTTGACCTTCACTAGATTGGCCCACCAACTATTGTAAACATGAATTCAAGGACCTTACCTATTATTTTAACTACCTTTTTGATATCTTATCCTCATCCAATTTATGCAACAAGCCATGAACTAATTCTAAAACTTCTTGTTTTAATGTTTCTCTTGAGGGTTTTCCTAAAGGGATACGTTGGACACTATAATCATTTGTTGTTATATCACTTCTTGATTTACCTTCATCTATGGTTGTCACTTCTAGAGTTATAGATCCATGTGGGTCTACATGAGTTTTGGTAATAACTCTGGCCCTTTTTGAAGTCTTTGTGCGATTTAGGAAGGCCAAGCTTGTAATATCTATAGCTTTTTCAATACAATCTCTTCTTCTTCTTTAGCTCGATCAACCCTCCCAACCAAATAGTTGTGAGGGCAGTTCATACTTTTGCCCTTTTTGATGCTTGTTGGGGTTTTTCAGAGAAGACAACCAATTGCTTAGATGTTTCTTGGACAAATTACGCCGATGGAACTCCTTGTTGTACCTTGATTGCTCCCAATGTTAATTCTATGGGTCTATCCTATTTTGGTACTTATTCCAATTATTTCTCCTTGATCTTGAACTTTAGATTGATCAATTTCCTTTTAAGTCACACAATCAATTTGATCATGTTCCTTATTTATTTCCCCAATTGGGGTAGCCATAACTCCTATGGTTTGATTAAGATCCTCTTGGATTGGTGTTGTTATTTTGAGCAAGTCTTCCTTCTCTACAATGTCCGCCTCCTTTAGAGGTAGTTGTCTTTGTGGAAAAATCTTCATGAGTAAACATGATTGTCATCTTTTGTTCTTTATATTCTTCCTTTAGTGGATCTGTATGTTTACCTCCAGTAATTAATCATTCACATTTATCAATGGTCTACATATCTACACTATCATCAATTTTCACCTCTATAGTGGCTTCCTTTCTAATTTCTACCACTCTTTCTTTAGTAAACTCTGCCTTTTGAGGTGGTTCATTACTTTTGATGAATTTTGTTTCCTCTTGAAGATATTCCTTATTTGGTATCACAACATCTATAATTGTTTCACTAGAAATCCCCGAGTTTTTGATCTACCTACTTTTGAAATAGTTTTCCAGGTTCAACATAAATTTCTTACCTTGGGGTTATTGGCTCAACAACTAGAAACTGGATGAGTTTCTTCACTTACTCATTTGACTAGAGGAAACTTGTACCTTCTATCACATGTGTTTTAACATATACCTCAAATGGTTCAAGTATAAGAATATATTCACTTGTTTCTATGTCCATTATTTCAATTGATCCCTTATTATGTCCATGTGGTTGGTCAAAGAGAGGTACATTAACACCTTTAAATGGTGTTGCATCAATTTTCTCCAAACCTGTTCAATCATGGAACTCCTGGCATATTGGGTTGGGTATTACTCTAAGCTACTTGTCCTTCGATAACTTGAGTTACTACTCCTCCTAGAAATAAAGATGGACTTGGGGAGACTTATTGCACAATTGGATTATCTTGGGGCATATCTTGATCGGGTGGTGGTGGTATTACTTGGTGAGCCAAAGGGGTAGCTACTTTCTTGTATTATTTTGTAAGATCGGTAGGATTATTTACCTCGGGATTGTTATGGTTGTGCTTATTTGATGCATGGCCACCAACATCTCTTTCCAAGGTCTACTCAAATACAATATTAGTCTTCTTCTTATCTCTTTCAAAATTCCTAACATCTAATGGATCTCTTTCTTTTGCTTCTCGTACCACCTATAAAAGGCCCACACACTGATATAGATCCTCTCATTGTTTTATTTGAACTAGATGCCCCTATTAATATTATTGTGGGGGTTCCTATTTTGGTTACACCAATTCCCTTGTCCTTTATTGTTCTTTCTGCAAAATTAATTGGATCATTCTACATGGACTTGAGAAGCGTTTCTTCTTTCTTCGCCTCAAAACATACATGGAAGTCTTGGTATCACTAGTAGTAATGGTCCATTCATAAAAATGTCTATCATATGTCTCTTTGAAGGAAATTGAGGGGCATTTCCTCCTAAAGGATATATCCTATCAAGCCTGAATCCTTCCAAAGGGGAGATCTTCCTTCAAAATTCCCAAGTGCCTAAACTTATTAAGTATATTTGTGTTTTGAATGAATAGATCTATATTCTTTCCTTTTAGCCAAATCAAGGTCCTCATCATCACATTAGCAATCTTATCATATTGATCATCAGACTCCTCATCCCACTTTATGGGGGGCATTGGTTGTCCTTTTATCTTTTGGTCAACATAATATTGACTCACTATTTACTGGTCATCCAAAATTTGTTGAGGCTTCATAACAATTTTAAAATCAATAATTTATCCGAGAGTCATCCTAGAGAAATATCTAAGTCTAACTTCCTTCTCATCTCTGCAATTCATCCAATAATCTTCAAAATGAGGTTCATGCTGAAGATAATTTCCCAAAGTAATGTTGACCACCCACTTCATGTCATAGTTGGATCTTGCCTCAAATCTCTCCATGTCAAATATTTCCATTTCCTCCTCCATCAATATAGCTTTTATAATGGAGGGGCGAGAATATCTCCTAATTTTAATAGGAAATTTGATGTTTTTTTTTTGTCTCCCAACAATTAACTTATGAACTGGTGTCATTGTCTTGAAAGTTCACATAACGCCATTTTATCATCTAGAACTTAATTCGAGTGACATGCCCGCTCAACTCGGAAACTGTCATATCCGAAATGGAAACTCTACACTTTGGACACCTTTTTTCCCATACCGATTTGGAAAATTGGCTCTCAATCTCCACTCTTCCAAATTTTCCACATCAATGACTGAAGTATGGGATGTCGGTGTACCAATTTTCCCACGCAATTGTGAAATGAACAAAAATTCCACTGAAATCCCATTGTCCTATACCTCAACTCAGCTTGGTTGAGTGAGCTAATTCTTACCAAGTTCTTGCATTGATCCAGTTTCATAACAATGCTCCCTCATTATGTCGAGTTTGACCTTAGTCGGCTCATTTCACCCTATGTGACTCATGGATGAAGGAAACCATATTCAATTGAGCTCTCTCCTCTCTTACGATATGCTCGGCTGAGTTTCCCAACATATTGTTGACACCATCCCATGAGGACATCAAGTTTTGCCTTGCTCACTCCAAACTACTAAGCTCAGTTTCAAGCCATTTCATTTTGAGTTCGTTTTTCTATGTTATATCCTTGTTAAGCCCACACTTTATCTCATTGAATCATTCATGTTTGAGCTCCAAACATCATCATCTAAGCTCCCTCCACGTGACTTGACTACATCTTGAACTCGGATCCTCTTGTTGCGTGAGCTTAACCTTCTCTGTTATGATTTTGGTTAGTTCATTTTCTCCCCCGCTTGACTTTATAATGCCCCTGAGTTTGGCTAGAACTAATGATCTCTGTCATATCAAATTTGTAAACTCCTTTTCAACTACCAAGTCATTCCATAGATTATGGGGCTACCATTATTTACCATGCATGATCTCACGGTTCAGTTTTCTTAATGCAAGTGTTCCTTCATGGAGCCAATCGGGCCTTCCAACTTAGGCTCGCCGAGTAGCTCATCAAGCTACTCGACGAGTCATCCCTTGACTCATCCCACTAATGAGGATCCTTTCAAAACACTTTTTTTTAATTATGACTTTCTTAGGATATTTCTTGAAACTAGAGGGCAATGTAAGCACAATAAGAGCCTTTAAGCCTTATTTATTAATTTCACCATTTTTACTCGAATCAATCAATATGGTCTTCCATGGGAAATTTCCTCACTCAGATTAGGCTGCGAGTTTCCAAAAATTGGAAAGGGTAAAATAAAATAAGATGATCTAGAAACCTCTCAGAATACCATAATGTTCCTTAAAAACAAAATTTACTCGAAATGACCCAGAATAATTATGGATGACGATTTCTATTCCTAGGATGAAATAGGCCCCTATTTTCTAATTTTTTCCCAGGGGTAAAAATTAGATAACATTTTTGCTGACATCTTGGGGATGATTTCCTGCTAAAAATGATTCCAAAGAGAATTAATTTATCCATTGGGCATGGAGTCTATATTGAAATCTTGAAGATAATATGATCTTCTACATTATTGATCTTTAACTCTTTAATAATACTAGGTAGGAAATATATTGATACTTGTGAATGCTTGACACCTCTGAGTACTATGGAATTTGAATGAAAAATTTGAGGAATTTAGAATTCAAACTCTTTTGAAAATTTGAGCCTTATTTCTCTAAAAAAACCCCAATTATGATACAATATGCAAGAACACCACAAAACAAAACAACAAGGAAAGAAAATGAATCAGAACACACAAATATGTGTAAAATCACTTGGAGGAAAACACACATAACTAAAATGTACGAGGATTGGAATTAGCTCAAAAGAAATATTTGTGATGTATCTCATTCACATAAATGGGAGACTCTTCTCCATTGATCCTGGATATATGAAATGAATTCACCTCTTTACAACTCGTGATGATGTATGGCCCACTCCGATAGTGTAAAAATTTGTGTGCTTGACTAGTTTGGCTCTATCTTCATCCCATTTAAGAGCTAAATCTCTCTCTTTAAAATTCTTATTAGATGCCTTCTTATCAAAATATTTGTCAACTGAGCCTAATGTTGCTCCAAGGTCTTCATTACCTTATTCCATACTTCTTCCAACTCCATGATTTCAGCAAACCTAACTAGCATGTCGAGGATCATTCTCCATAACCTCAAGCTTATGAGCTAACTCCAAGGAAGGTAACTCCAAGGACAACGAAGTTTTTCTTCTCTTCCATATAAAAGCATGAAAGGAGAATTTCTAATGGCCCTTTTAGATGTGATCTTCCCATAGATTAGTTTTAAGTGTGTGCCAAGTCCTCCTGTTAGTCTCCATTGTGCGCTTAATAATCCTTGCGATGTTTTTGTTGCTAGACTCAGCCAATTTATTTCCTTACAGATAGTAATTGGATGAAGTCTTGAGGTAGACCACATTCTTAACAACCCATTTACTCAGATTTAGACTAAGAAAATCCATTGTATTTTCTGAAATAACTATAAATGGAACACCGAACCTTGTCATTATACCTTCTAAGAAATCAATAACTTCCTTCTCATTTCTCTCCTTCAATGCTACTACTTTTTTCCATCGAGTAAAATAGTTCATTGCAATAAGGACCCATTTATGTCCATTAATAGATGGAGGATTAATCATTCCAATGAAATCCAACCCCCATTGAACATAAGGTTGGTCCACTTGAATTAGATGTAGTGGAAGAGCCGCCAACTTCTGCTTCCTAGTGAAAAAGGCACATTCCTTTCACTTCCTTACCTAGAGATGGGCGACTTTGAAAAAATCTATCCAATAACAACTGGATCGCATGATCTTGGTAGTATTTGTTTATGTAGAATAATTTCCTCCAGATAGGCTATTATGAAACTCTTCTAGTATCTTACTTACCTATTTCAGTCCCATGCATCGAAGGAGAACACCATTCAAATCCCTTTGAAAGAGAACATTATCTACCAGAACATATGGAATAGACTGAAGATGGAAAGTCTGTCTTTGAGTTTTATCCATGTTCACAGGATATACTCTTGAGAAAAGGAAACTCTTCATTTTGGATAACCAGTCAACCTGATCATCACCTTCATCAATGTTTAGGAGCATCATGTCCTCATCACCTTTTGATTCTAGGTCTGCAGCAAGTTGTTGACACAAACCTTTACCTCTGAAAAGTTTGGTAACTTTGATATGTACATCATACTCCATCACCTTCATGATCCATCCAAAGATACTTTTCATTCATCTCTTTATTCAACAAAAAGTCCTTGACACCTAGATGAGACACCATCAAATGAATTTTGTTATTAGACAACATGTTCTTGAATTTCTTCAAAGCTCGAATAACCAAAAAGACTTGTTTTTCAACAAATGAATATTTGAGCTCATAGTCTTTGAGGGATTAAATGAAGAAAGTAATTGGTTTCTCCATCAGATCATCATTTTTTTGGGTGAGGATACCTTAAATGCTTTCTTAACTTGCAAAAGCGTAAATAATAAAATCTTTATCAAACCTAGGGTTCACCAACATGGGATCTTGAGAAATGGTTGTTTTGATGGATTCAAAGCTCTCCCTTCCTTCCTTTGTCCATGATAATGGCATATTTTTCTTCAGCATGGATTTTAGTAGTTTAGCGAATGATGTGAATTGAGGTATGAATCTCCACATGAATATTATAGTTCTTAGAAAATTCTAGAGACCCTTCTTGTGATGTGGGAGAGATAAGGACATAATCAAACGAATCCTCACTGGATCAATTGACATTCCTTCCACATTGAAGCAAAATGTCTCAACAAATTCTCCTTGTGCACTAAAAATACATATCTTTGGATTGAGTGAAACCCCAAATTCCCTACACCTTTGGAAAACCTTCCATAGATGTGTGATGTGGTGTTCTCCATTCTTAAAGTATACATTTATATCATCAAGGTAAACCAAGATTATATCATTGATTATTCCTTTAAATTCCATGTCCATGGATCTTTAGAAAGTAGCCTCGACATTGGACAATTCGAATGGCATTTTTTTGTAAGCATATGTGCCCCACTTGGTACTGAAATTTGTTTCAGGGTTCATTTTAAGACCCCCCTCTAAAAAATTAGTTTAGATTGATGGATAATCTTGGAAATTGACTTTCTAATCAATGGTGAATTGAAAAATGTTTCGTGTTAAAGACAATTTGGAAGGGCGTAATTTTCCTATATTGGACGGTCGTCCATTGTCTATCGTCCAACCTAAGATATATGACAAACAATAGATGATCATACATCCTACGTTGGACATACGCCCATTATCTGTCATACAACCTGGTTTGGATGACCATCCATTTTCTCTTGTATAATCTAGGTTGGACAGCCTTCCAACCCAGGTTGTATGGTAGACAATGGACGACCATCCAACATAGCTTGGATGGCCGTCCATTGTTTGTCATCCAACCCAAGTTAGATGACAGACAATGGATGATCCTCCAACCCAAGTTGGATGGAAAACTACTATTTATTGGATCTCAGTATTAAATGGGTACCCCCATTGCAACCTTCTAGGCTATGTACTATACCTTGGTGAATACATGCATAAGTTAATTTTTACATATAAAAACAAGGAAAAAGACCCATAAAAATGACTTGTCGTTGGAACTTTTACGAGAATGAGGTAGCAGTCGACTACTGAAAATTAGTCATTTCTAATTTCTAAAATCCCTAATATTCACGACTTTACGAAAATTCGCTACTTAAATTTTCCATGAGCCGTTTTGAATTGATCGATTCTTGGACCGAAATTTGATTGTAACCCGAATATCCATCGTGCAAAGAAAATATTTGAGATCCTACAACCATTTGAAGGGTTTTCTCCATTGATTGAAGAGGATAATTATCTTTCAATGAGGCATGGTTCAAATCCCTGAAATCCATGTATAGCCAAATTTCTCCATTCTCCTTCCTTACATGGACCAGATTGGCTACCCAAGAGGAATGCTTGATAGGAAAAATTATAAAGGCCTCCATGAGTTTGTTTGGATCCTTTCTCATCGGTGGGTCGATTTTGGGATTAATTGGCCTCTGTTTCTAATGAACTGACTTAGCATTAGGATCCAGTTTGATGGAATGTTTTGTTAGACCTGGATCAAAACCACATAGGTATTTCTAGCTCCAGGAAAAAACATTGTGATACTCTTCACAAAGTTTGATGAAATCTTCTTTTTCTTCGGGACTGCATACTTTTCTTATATTCGAAACTTTTAATTTACTACCTCGACTTCCTTAAAATCTTCTTCTTTGACCACCATGTTAGAGCTTTGTATTTTTCCTTGATTGTCTAAATTAAAGATGGATTCTATAAGTAATTAAGCCTTTTAGTAGCTTGATTCTTTTCAATTGTATGATTTGATCATTGTATGCTTCTTGAAAATTTTCTTGACCTTTTATGGCAAACTCGCCTCTTGTTATAGAAATAACACAATTTGTTTATCACTATCAAACACTTGTCACTACTCACATTATCATGTACTATATGTCGGACCACCATTTTGAAATATTACCAACCTTCTTTCATGATATCAACATGTATGTCGTATTGAGAGACAATAGTAGCAAGCCTATCAACATCTTGATTTTGATTCCTAGGAACCGCATGAAACCCAAAATATTCAAAATATTCAATAAAATCCCAAACTCGGTTCTTTTATGATCTTAAAAGATCATTTTTACATGCACTCTATGTCGTCACTTGATGAACAACTAACTCATTGTCTCCAAAAATATTCAAGTCTTTGATTCCCTTATTTTGAGCTAGTTGAATTCCTTACACAAGGGCCTCATATTCTGCAACATTGTTAGTGAAACTAAATTGCAACCAGAAAGATGAGAAGTAATTATCTCCTTCTAGATAAATTAGCATGACACCAGCACCAGATCCATTCTTACTCCTCAATCCATCAAAGAAAAATTTCCATAGTCCTTTAGAATTTCTTTGTGTTTTGACAAGTTGTGGTATGATCATACCTTCTTCTTGGATGTAGTGTGTACCCAATCCCGTCTCTTCCAAAAAGAAGAAAACTAGCTTCTTCTTCTACTAATGCCTCAGCATAGGGATCATATTGATGATCTACACTTACCTCATCCAAAACAAAGGTGTTGAGGAATTCTTCCACAAGATTGGTTAGTTCATGATCAACATATTCTTCTTCTAGATCACCAATGGTATAATTCCTATTTACAGGACTATTAATGTAGGGTTCTACATGATTATGGTAGTTTGGTTCCACCCTTATAGTCACTTTGGTTTCAGATTGAGTCCTTATAATCATATGTGACCAATCGGTTGATGATAACTCGCCCATCTTGGTAGTGAAATATCCTAATAGGAAGATGACAAAGAGAGGAGGAGATCAATGATTGATATGTATTGGGTGAATGAAAAACTTGGGCATGCATGGATAGTAATTTTAAGTCCTTTAATAACTCCAATAGTTCTAATGGTTGTGCCATCCAACTAAACAACTCCTCTTATAATCGGTGCATATTATATGCCTAGTACATCTGTAATTTGTTTGGGCATGACCAAGCTACGCACAAAAATCAATCATGTAGTTATGTACCAAGTGGTCGCCAAAGATCAAGGAAATATATAATGGTGGTGATTTTTTTGCTTTACGAATAATTTTCCCTTCTAGTTGTCACAAATTCATAGCACTTATTTCCCCATGACCTAATGATCCATCGGTTGTACCAAAAAAATTTCGAGCCTTTTTGCAACAAGTTTCTTTGAGAAGGAATTGATAGTGCATCCCACATGGGAACACTTAGGTTGGTATTCTTCATTTTTTCGATAATACTTGAATGGAATTTATCCTACTTTACTTACATTTCTTGGGGCCTTAGAATCCTCTTTTGGAAAGCTCTTGTTGGATACTATAATGCTTGAAGAACCTTCTTTCCTTACAACTTGGATAGCTTACGTTTATGGCGGTTTCGATCCCACATCTTTATCAACCTCTACTTGTGGTTGAGGCTGTGAAGTGGATACTTGATTATCTTTGGAATTTTTAGATTCCATTTATCTCTTTTTGGAATGAGTGTTTTCCACCACTGATGAGGAATTTGTATTCAACCTGGTAAAATTTTTTTCTTGTCAATTTAGCAAAGTGGTTTCTTCAGGTACGCTTTGAACCATAAGGTACTGGATAATAACTCCATTGGCAAAAATATTTTTATTGTGGGGTTGAGAACAAATATAACAACATTCGTAGTCTTGAACTAGATTATTTTGGACAGGTACAAGGGCTCTGGAAGAGTTAGCAGCAAGAGGATTCCTAAATTTTAGAGGCCTCACATTCATAGCTTGACCTACAGTTTGATTTTTAGGTTGATTGTTCTCTTGAAAAGGAGGATGGTTAGTTAGATACTGCTGATTTTGTGGCTGGTATGGATGATTATATTGAAATTGTTTCCTCTTGAGTGCAGCAAGTTTGTTCCCAAAAAGTTTGCAGAAGTGACTTGACTTTAAATAGATCATTTGAAGGGATGGGGGTAGACTGAGTTGGTTTTTGGAAGCTTCTAGAATAGGAGCAATGGTAGGTTGAGTGTTTTTAAGATTTGGAAACAATGGCATTGGTGGTGTGGAGCTATCTTTACATCCCGAATCAAGAATTCTCCACTCATATGGAAACTCCGTAGGCATCGGGTAGTGTAGTCCCTCCTATAGCTTGGATCAAAACTGCTACATCACTATTCAAGGCTCACAAATATTACAAGAATACTATATTTGGAGAAGTATTTATGAGTGTCGGAATCCTATTCCAAGTCCTTTGGAATCGAAAGTTGAAATCACTCATGTATTCTTGGGGAGCTCTCTTTATGGTAGTGAGTTATTCCAAGAGTGATAGTGGTCTCTCTTATCTTCGAACTGTTTGTAGAGCTTCTCCCCAACTCATCCCAAGTGATTATAGTTCTAGCCTCTAACCCATGAAACCACTGAAGTTATTTTCCCTTGAAGAAAGTAGCCAAGAGTTTGACCGCAACGTTGTCTTCTGTAACGTTATGTACTATGTAAGTCATGGCAACATAAAAAATATATTCTACATGAGTAATATGAGTTTCCCTTATGTAAAATGGTAAACTTTTGAGTGCAGAAATAGATATAGGATCTCGTTGCGCTAATAGAAGAGGGTTTCCTACATTCAATATAGGAAACACTTGGTTCCTTGTCATTCTACCGAGAGGTTGATTGTTCCTAGGTGGAGGGAACCTTTTGTAAGGAGGAGTTGAATGACCTCTATGTGGTGACACTATAACTGGTGATGTTGAAATGTCTCTTCTTCTTCTTGGAGGAGACAAGGATAACTCAATATAATGATAATTTCCTTATCGTCTTGCAGAAGATCTTGTTTGAATTCTTCGCATTTGTTAACACACTAAGTAACGAAATCTAGATATATGTAGTCATCAGGTACTTTGATTCATGCAAGTATGAAGAGAAGTACCAATTATTTTCCCATCGGGCGTGAAAAAAACTATTATCGCCAAATCACCGCACCCTTTGAATGGTCAATGTGAGCGAGAATGTTAGATGTGATTGGGTAACATGGGATCACCTCTCAAGCTATGAGACTTGGGCTTGAGGTGAACCTCCGAGAAGGTTGGATTCATGTTCCTAAACTAATTTTATACTACTCCTAGTGCAATAAAATGGTTATCAAGACCTATGATAATATTTTCATGGGATTAAGAGAGAGAAATTTACAAGAAATGAAACTATACTAGGGATGGTGATGCACCAAATAAAGGTTGTTTCTAGACTCAGGAAGGTTTAATTTGAAGAGGGTGTTGTGCACCATAATATAAGTTCACCTACTATAAATTGGAAAGGGTAAACATAATACCAAAAACTAAAGAACATGTGTCCCCTTTGTTAAAACTCAATCGATAAACAATATATCAGTCTTACAGTGAATAAGGATGAAATTAAGAAAGGGGAATAAACACCACAACTCAACCGCTTACGTAACTACACCACTAGATAAGCATAGAACTCTAAGAACCTGTAATAGATTCTTAAACTTCCGCAGTGAATATGTCAAAGATGAGAAAGGCACAAAGAAGCATGTGGAATGATGAAAAGCACTAGTTGTAGTCAAAAAACATAAACTTGAATTACTTCAACAATGTGCACAATGCATCATTACATTCATAAGAGGAAATGGTTTCCATTACCATCTTGGAAAGGAGGCTTGAAAATTCCAAAATCCTCAAATCTAATTTTCAAAAGAGAGGATTCTTGAAAAATATACACTTGTCTAAGATGTCTAACTTGTCCAACCCCTTAGAATGTGCTTTTCCTTTTCATTTATAGAAAACCTAATTAAAGAGAAAGGATGGAGAAAACCTAAATTATGGGGCATGAATAATGGCACATGATGGCCACCATGTTTAATTACATCACTAATTGCATTTACCCATTATGCACAATAAATTCAAAAATTGAAATTATCCTTATTTAATTTAAAATAATATTTTTAATAAATATATTAAAAATAATAATATTTTTAATATATTTTAATAAAAATAAAATTTACATTTGTGGGACCCCTTGTATCCTCCATCAATCCATTAGGTTGGTCTCTCACATGTCATATGTTAACTCGGTCTCCACCACTAGCTCGACCCATCGAGTTGAGTTGACATGTAGCTTGGTTTTCATGTAATGATAACCTGTTTTGACCAGGTCTCCTTGTCCATCATGTCGATCTCTCCATAATATAACCTCTAACCTTCCCATCGTTCATTTCATTGAGGGTTCAACACCTCGACCGAGTCTCCCGATTTCTCAACAAAAATACTTGCGCTTACCTTTATGAGCATGCTCCCACACTTTACTCCAACACAACCACTCACCAATAACTCGACCATGCATATGTGACCTGCTCCTCTTCACTCATAATACACGACATTTATGTCATGTCCTCCTTGTTGGATTTCTTATCTCGAGATCCCGAACATCATTTTTCCAATCTCGACATGGAATTTTTATCAGGAAATTCCACAAGATAGGAGTGGGAATCCCAAAATTTCTAATCCATTTCTCCCATACACTTCATTAGTAAATTTATCCTAATGCACGCTTCTCCACGTGTGTCACACATTGTTGGCATGGTTCCTCAGTGGACCTAAGCTCACGACTGAGTATGTTGGCACCAAGCCCGAGCCAAGTTGCCTCTTCCTTATGAGCTCCTATCCAAATGACCGATCTTTAAGCATGATTCCAATCCAAGCTTGAAACTAAACTTTCTTCGTCGATCTTGAGCATCTTCCCTGGTTGGACGATCAAACGAGTTATGTCATTCAACCTATTATCTACTAAGTCATGTCTACCTAACACCAACATGAAATTGAGCTCGACTCACCTTGTCGAGACTCTTCTTTTCCTCATCACAATACTTCACCATGTAAGTAACTTAATCGTTGATCTATTGAGCTAAGTAGGCTCCTTATTATGCAATTCAAGCCATGGTTATGGTTTGTTCAAAATCTCTTACAATGGCCTTATTACCTGAGTTCGATCATTCTCCATTAGTGCTAAGGTGAAGTCGACTTGTTCTTTCCGTGATCAATATCCTCAAACCAATGAATTATCTCATCATCAGATCTCCTTCATGAACCTAAGTCCTTTCCTCCTACCAACTCACCTCCTCAACCGAGCTCTTCACCAAAATGACTCCTATGCAAACCATGTTGAGCTAAACTTCCATTAAACCTGTTCACAAGCTTTCTCCAACTGTTTCAACCATGAGATCACTAGAATAAGCTCAACCTACACCATTTGTACATGTATCCCCATGGAATGAGAGCTCATCGAGCTGATCCTGTGATGACTCACCCGAGCCACGAGTCGAGCCATATCTCAACTTTGACACCCCTGACTATCCAAATCTCACCCATCATCTCTTTCTACTGTGATTAAGTGCGAGAGTTTCTTCACTTCAAAGAGTCACTCACCAATCTCATTCATTATTGACCATAAAGCTCATTATCAAGCTAATCTACATGTTTTGTATTGACTGAGATTTTCACCACCAGGGTGCCATTCATTCTCCCGAGCTTACTATCGGAGCCTTGAAAATTCGACAAACTATCACTCCGACCTCATAAAGCGAGCTGAGATCAATGAGCCTCACTTCCAAGCCCATTGGTGATTACCTCGAGCACTATGACTAATCCTTCATCACAAGTTTTCATATCTTCTTAGTTATATCTGAGCCACTACATTTCTCATGCAATCATCTTTCGCTCAGCTCTATGTCACCTAGTTTTAATGCTTACAGAACTTATAAACCATCCTATACAAAATGGGGACTCTAGAATTTTGACATCATTTTTCTCGCATACCGATTCAAAAAATTGGCTCTCAATCTCCACTCTTCCAAATTTTCCACATCAATGACCAAAGTACGGGATGTTGGCACCATTTTTACCATGCAATCAGGAAATGAACCAAAAATTCCCTGAACTCACACTGTCCTACACCTCGGTTCGGCTTGGTTGAGCAAGCTAATTCTTATCGAGTTCTCTCATTGAGCTAGGTTGCATACCAATTCTCCCTCGCTATGTCGAGTTTGACTTTGGTCAGCTCATTTCACCTGTGTGACTCATGTATGAAGGTGGTCATCTCCACATGAGATCACTCCTCCCTTACCTGATATGTTCAGATGAGTTTCCTAACATATCGTTGACACCAACCCGTTAGGACATCAAGTTTTTCCTCCTTATTCTAAACTACTAAGCTCGGTTTCCAAACTTTTCATTTTGATCCCCTTTGTCTATTTTATATCCTTGTCAAGCCCACAATTTATCTCACTAAATCATTCATGTTTGAGCTCTAAACATCATTATCCGAGCTCCCTCCTTGTGAATTGAATACCTCTCGGATCCTCTTGTTGCGTGAGCTTAACCTTTTCTTCTATGATTTTGGTTAGTTCATTTTCTCACCCGCTTGACTATATAATTCCCCTGAGTTTGGCTAGAACTGATAATCTCTGCCATCTAGAATTTGTAAGATCCTTTTCAACTATTGAGTCATTCCACATATTTTTTGGCTACCATTTTTTACCATGCACGATCTCACGGTTTGGTTTTCTTAATACAAGCATTTCTCCATGGAGCCACTTAGGCCTTCCAACTTATCCAATGTCCTTTTGCCTTGATCTCAACTCATCGAGCTACTCAAACAAGTCATCCCTTGACTCAGCCTCCTAATGAGGATCCTCTCAAAACATTATTTTTCTCTGATAAATGAATTTGTTAGGACATTTCTTAAAACTAGAGGGAAATGTAAGTACAATAAGACCCTTTAAGTTTGATTTACTAATTTCGATCATTTCTACTTGAATAATTGAATATGGCCTCTTAGGGGAAATTTTCTCACTCTTATTAGACTAATAGTTTCCAAAACCTAGAAAAGGGGAAAGGAAAACAAGATGATTCCGAACCTCCCAAAATATCATAATGCTCCTTAAAAACAAATTTTACTTGAAATGATCGGGAATAATTATGGAATACTATTTCTGGTCCTAGGATGAAACAGATCCTCGTTGTCCAATTTTTTCCCTAGGGGTAAAAATTAGATAACGCATACTCAACCTCTGCAGTAGATGGGTCCACAACCTTTTGCAATTTAGAAATCTAGCTAACTTGTCATCCCACCTACTTTGAAAACATATCCGATAGTGCTCCTCCTGTCATCCAAATCACTAGCCATGTCTGAATCCACATAGCCACGTAAAGAATTATCTGAAACTCCATAGCATAAACCGCATGTCGGATGTCCCTCTCAAATACCTGAGAATCCATTAGAATGATTTCCAATGCTCTTTACTTGATTATCCATAAATCTACTTACAACTCCCACTACCTATTGAATGTCTGGTCTGGTACAAACCATGGCATACATCAATCTCCCAACTGTTGAAGCATACAAAACTCATTCCATTTAATCAACCTCCTCGTGTGATGTAGGACACTAATACTTTTTCAATTTGAAGTGCCCAACCATAGGTGTACTTACAAGTTTTAAATTTTTCAAAATTAAACCTTTCTAATACCTTATTAATATAATGCTCATGAGACAAATATAACTTCATGTTCTTCTTGTCTCTGTGAATTTTCATGCCAAGGATTCTCTTTGTAGCTCTTAAATCCTTCATTACAAATGTGTGAGCTATATTTTATTTAATCTCGCCAATGTCCTACATACTAGATCCTATAATAATCATATCATCCACATATAGTAACAAAATAATATAGCTCCCATTTCCAAGCATCTTGAAATAAACACAATGGTTAGATTAACATCTCAAATAACCATGCTCATGCATGAAACTATCAAACCTCATATACTAATTTCCTTGGAGCTTTCTTGAGCCCATATAAGCTCTTTTTCAATCTGCACACAAGTTTCTCCTTACCCTTGATTTCATACCCAAGTAGCTGATTCATATAAATATCTTCCTCTAAATCACCATGAAGAAAATTCATCTTGACATCAAGTTTCTCTAAATGTAATTCCTTTAATGCAGCTAAACTCAATAGAATACGAATAGAAGTCATCTTAACAACAAGATAAAATTTTTACTAAAGTCAATACTTGCTTTCTGTGCAAATCCCTTTACTACAATCCTTGCCTTGTATCTCTTATGTCCACCCTCTACTTCCTTGATCCTATAAACCCACTTGTTCTGCAATGCTCTTTTACCTACTGGCAACTTAGCCAAATTCTATGTCAGATTTTACTCTAAGGAGTCCATCTCCTCATCCATGTCATGCTCCCACTACTTGTGGGATTTATCTTGCATTTATTTGTCAAAAATTATAGTTCACCACTATCGAGTCTATAATAAATAAGACAAGGAACACTGAAAATATTTCTAGAGGTCTATTTACCCTTTGTGACCTTCTCATTGAGATTTGGGTGCCAGAGGATCAATCTGCTCATCATGTGGATTTGTATCTACTTATGACAATGAATGACATTGGTCACCTTCTACTGACACTAATTCATCTAACCGACACTGGTATGTCTCTTTTGTAGAACTGATGTCGGTATAGGAGACCAATGTTAGTCGGGTAAACCGATATTGATTCTTGTGTAAATGTGTAGGTGTTAATTTTGAATCCAAGAGTTCATTTTCATCCACAAACTTCTCCACCGGTTCATCTTTGGGTACCAAAATTGATCCTGTACATTCACTTTTCTTTCCAATAAATTTCAAGAATCCTAATTATCTTAGAACCTTCTAAATCCCAAAGCTGAATCAAATCACCAGAGCCATAACTAATGAAAGTACATCTTTTGGATTTTACATCCAATTTCTTTCTATTTTCCTTATCAATATGCACAAAAGCTTCTAAGCCAAATACTCTAAGAAAATAAATACCTACCTCTTTTCCAATCCAATCTTCTTCTTGTATTCCACCATTCAGTGCACTTGAAAGTCCGCGATTAATCAAATAAAGTGACATGTCTACTGCTTCCACTCAAAACTGTAAGGGAAATCTAGCATGTATCCTCATGCTTCTAGCATGTTCCATGATTGTACTATTTATTCTCTCCACAACACCTTTATCTTGTGGTAATATAGGAACCTTCCTTTCTCTGTATTCCATTTATCAACAATAATCATTGAAAGCCTTGTTGTAGTACTCGCCACCATTGTCGGATCTTAGGCATTTTAATTTTGTATTTGTTTCATTCTCCAAAAGGGCTTTACATATTTTAAAAGTTTTAAAAACATCATATTTATGATTAATACAATAAACTCATACCTTTCTTGTGGCATCATCAATGAAAGTAACATAGTATTGGGATCCTCCATGAGAAGCTACCTGGGTTGGTCCCCACACATTTGAGTGTACAAGCTCTAATTTATGCTTCTTCTTTTTGCCCCAAATTTGAGAAATATCACTCTCTTCTTCTTTCCAAAAATACAATGCTCACAGAAATCAAGATCTACACATTTCAGATCTAATAACTTACCCTTTTCCTTTAAGATCTACATTCCCTTTTCACTCATATGGCCTAGCCGATTGTGCCACATGCTTGTATCTAAATCTGAAGTAGATAGAATAAAAAAGGAATCAATAATACAGGTAGACAAATACAATGATCCTACCTTCTTTCCTCTTGCTACAACAAGATATCCCTTGGTAACTTTCCAAGATTTGGCTATGAGTGTAACCATGCAACCGGTTTCACACAATTTTCCTGTAGAAATTAGATTTATTTTTAGGCTTGGAACATGCCTCACATCTTTCAATATCCATTTATTTCCTTTTTTTATTTAATATGAACTTGACCTATGCCATTAATAATGCATGGTTCATCATCTCCTAAATAAGCATGCCCAAAATTACCCTAGACATAATTTTTTAAATAGCGCTTATTAGGGGTTGCATGGAAAGAAGCTCCTGAATCTAAAACCCATGACTCAATTTTATCATCCAAGGAGAAAATTATGGCATCTTGTATTACCTCTTTTGCAGCAACATTTTCCTCTTTACCTTTCCCTGGTACATTCTCTTTTTTCCTTGAACTAACAATCCTTCTTTGAGTGACCTTTGTTTCCACAATTCTAGCAGATTATACCTCTACCTCTGGATTTAGATCTACCATTCTTAGAATTTGATTTCTCATTATTCTTTCTCTTGGATCTCTCCTTCTGCCTTCCCCTACTTTCTAGATTCAAAGCATTACTAGATGATGATTCTCTTGTACTTTTCATGCGTATTTCATTAATTAGGATTATACCAACCACATCATAAAAATTTAAAACATTAGTAGCGGATGTTCTATTAATAACAACCATTACCAAGTTATCCCAATTATCGACAAAGATCATAATAATAAAATTTCTTTCACTTCATCCTCAAATGAAATACTAACTAATTTTATTTGATTTATAATAGACCGAAATCATTCAAATGACTTGATGTAGATCCTCCTTGCATCTTTAAATTAAACAATTTTTTCATCAAATAAACTTTATTTGAAGCACTAGGTTTTTCATATAGATTTTCTAAAGATTTCATTAACTCTACCGTAGATCCTGCTTCGGTAATATTCGAAGCCATAAATGCTTTGTCAGGCTCAATCTTATAGATCCCAGAGCCTTTCTATCAAGAATTTTCCATTCTTCATTAGTCATCTTTGTAGGTCTTGCCTTCTCATCCAATGGTAAGTATAAATATTTCTGATACAGATAATCCTCCACCTACATCTTCCATAATAGATAG